>JAVGWX010000015.1:70710669-71318169 GCA_036924085.1 Ariolimax columbianus
TGTCTCATCGTCACTTGAAGTTCTTCATACATCGTTTTATTTTTTGGGGTTTTTATTGTTAAAGGTTTGCCTCTTTGTATTCTACTGCCGGAGGGACGTTCATTTCCACCCCAGAACGCAGTCGTTAAGGTGATATCACGACGTTAATCGGTGCTTGGATGGTTGTGTGTGCCTGTATGTACCTGTGATATTTAGAGCGATCTCATTGGTCCATCCCAAACAAAGTGCAATGGACGAGTGTCAACCCTGAGATGGTGTGCTAGAGTAGTTTAAGAGTGCGTGTGTGTAAGAAGGCTGAGAGAGCCGATGTGTCAACATATGTGTATGACCAATATCGTGGTACACCAGTTGGGAGCCTGTTTAGCGACTTCCATGTTGCCCAATGCAAATTGTGTCCAGGCTGAGTTCATGCAGAAGTTCGATTCAGGCGTCCTAAGTTAGTTCATTCTATTACAACATGTGGCTTATTCTGGGCCTAGTCTGTAGGGGTTGTTGATTGAAATCAAACTTCGTTTAGATTTCATTCTTACACACTAGCCGTGGTCTCCAAACGTAGTGTCTTAAAGCTGTTTATTTGTTTCTCTGTTTCAATTTCTCATGTAATAATCCTTGGTGCCTCAGGTGGTTCTATGCCGATTATGGTGTATATTTTTTCTGTTGGAGTAGGTTTTAGCCAGTCTCATCTGCTCCTCTATCAATCAGTTTGACTTATGCTGAGTTTTCCAAACTGGCGTGGCGTACTCAGCTAATGAGAAGCACAATGCCACTGCTAAAGTTTAGTTTACACAAGCTGTTCTTCCCATTGTGTGTCAGGCAATTTTCTGATATTATTTCTTGCATAAATCATCCATTTGTTTTCCTGGCAGTGTATCAGAAAGGACAGCGGGTGATCCAACTTTACACTTGCCACAGCTTCTCCCTCCTGATACAGCTTCTCCCTCATGACACAACTTCTCTCTTCCGACTCCGCTTCTCCCTCCTGACACAGCTTCTCTCTCATGACACAACTTCTCCCTCCTGACTCCGCATCTCCTTCCTGACGCAGCTTCTCTCTTCTCTCTCCTGACACAGTTTGTCACTTCATCACACAGCTTCTCCCTCCTGACACAGCTTCTCCTTCCTGACACAGCATCTCTCTCCTGACACAGCTTCTCCCTCCTGACACAGCTTCTCCCTCCTGACACAGCTTCTCCCTCCCGACACAGCTTCTCTTTCCTGACAGTTTGTCACCTCACCACACAACTTCTCCCTCCTGACAGTTTCTTCCTCCTGACACAACTTCTCCCTCCTGACACAGCTTCTTTCTCCTGACACAGCTTCTCCCTCCTGACACAGCTTCTCCCTCCTGACACAGTTTCTCCCTCCCGACACAGCTTCTCCCTCCCGACACAGCTTCTCTTTCCTGACACAGTTTGTCACTTCATCACACAACTTTTCTCTCCCGACTCAGCTTCTCCCTTCTGACACAGCTTCTCTCTCCCGACACAGCTTCTCTTTCCTGACACAGTTTGTCACTTCATCTCACAACTTTTCTCTCCCGACACGGCTTCTCTTTCCTGACACAGTTTGTCACTTCATCACACAACTTTTCTCTCCCGACTCAGCTTCTCCCTTCTGACACAGCTTCTCCCTCCTGACACAGCTTCTCCCTCCTGACACAGCTTCTCTCTCCTGACTCAGATTCTCTCTCATGAAATAGCTTCTCCCTCCGGACACAGTTTCTCACTTCATCACACAGCTTCTCCCTCCTGACACAGCTTCTCCCTCCTGACACAGCTTCTCCCTCCTGACACAGCTTCTCCCTCCTGACACAGCTTCTCCCTCCTGACACAGCTTCTCCCTCCTGACACAGCTTCTCCCTCCTGACACAGCTTCTCCCTCCTGACACAGCTTCTCTCTCTGACAGCTTCTCTCTCTGACAGCTTCTCCCTCCTGACACAGCTTCTCCCTCCTGACACAGCTTCTCCCTCCTTGCTCAGCTTTTCTCTTCTAACTCAGCTTCTCCCTCCTGACACAGCTTCTCTCTCCTGACACAGCTACTCCCTCCTGACTCACCTTCTCTCTCCTGACACAGCTTCTCCCTCCTAGATCAGCTTCTCTCTCCTGACACAGCTTCTCCCTCCTAGATCAGCTTCTCTCTCCTGACACAGCTTCTCCCTCCTAGATCAGCTTCTCTCTCCTGACACAGCTTCTCCCTCCTAGATCAGCTTCTCTCTCCTGACAACTTCTCCCTGCTGACACAGCTTCTCCCTCCTGACACAGCTTCTCCCTCCTGACACAGCTTCTCCCTCCCGACACAGCTTCTCTTTCCTGACACAGTTTGTCACTTCATCTCACAACATTTCTCTCCCGACTCAGCTTCTCCTTTCTGACACAGCTTCTCCCTCCCGACTCAGCTTGTCCCTCCGGACACAGCTTCTCCCTCCTGACACAGCTTCTCTCTCCTGACACAACTTCTCCCTCCGGACACAGTTTTTCACTTCATCACACAACTTCTCTCCTGACACAGTTTGTCACTTCATCACACAACTTCTCTCTCATGACACAGCTTCTCTCTCCTGACACAGCTTCTCTCTCCTGACTCAGCTTCTCTTTCCTGACAGCTTCTCTCTCCTAGCCCAGCTTCTCTCTCCTGACTTAGCTTCTCTCTCCTGACAGCTTCTCTCTCCTAGCTCAGCTTCTCTCTCCTGACACAGCTTCTCTCTCCTGACTCAGCTTCTCTTTCCTGACAGCTTCTCTCTCCTAGCCCAGCTTCTCTCTCCTGACTTAGCTTCTCTCTCCTGACAGCTTCTCTCTCCTAGCTCAGCTTCTCTTTCCTGACTCAGCTTCTCTCTCCTGGCTCAGCTTCTCGCTACTGACTCAGCTTCTCTCTCCTGACTCAGCTTCTCTCTCCTGGCTCAGCTTCTCTCTCCTAGCTCAGATTTTCTCTCCTAGCTCAGCTTCTCTTTCCTGACTCAGCTTCTCTCTCCTGACAGCTTCTCTATCCTGACTCAGCTTCTCTCTCCTGACAGCTTCTCTCTCCTAACTCAGCTTCTCTCTCCTGGCTCAGCTTATCTCTCCTGACTCAGCTTCTCTCTCCTGACAGCTTCTCTCACCTGACTCAGCTTGTCTCTCCTAGCTCAGCTTCTCTCTCCTGACTCAGCTTCTCTCTCCTGACTCAGCTTGTCTCTCCTAGCTCAGCTTCTCGTTCCTGACTCAGCTTCTCTCTCCTGGCTCAGCTTCTCTCACCGGACTCAGCTTGTCTCTCCTAGCTCAGCTTCTCTTTCCTGACTCAGCTTCTCTCTCCTGGCTCAGCTTCTCTTTCCTGACTCAGCTTCTCTCTCCTGGCTCAGCTTCTCTCTACTGACTCAGCTTCTTTCTCCTAGCTCAGCTTCTCTTTCCTGACTCAGCTTCTTTCTCCTAGCTCAGCTTCTCTTTCCTGACTCAGCTTCTCTCTCCTGGCTCAGCTTCTCTTTCCTGACTCAGCTTCTCTCTCCTAGCTCAGCTTCTCTCTACTGACTCAGCTTCTCTCTCCTGACACAGCTTCTCCCTCCTAGATCAGCTTCTCTCTCCTGACACAGCTTCTCCCTCCTAGATCAGCTTCTCTCTCCTGACAACTTCTCCCTGCTGACACAGCTTCTCCCTCCTGACACAGCTTCTCCCTCCTGACACAGCTTCTCCCTCCCGACACAGCTTCTCTTTCCTGACACAGTTTGTCACTTCATCTCACAACATTTCTCTCCCGACTCAGCTTCTCCTTTCTGACACAGCTTCTCCCTCCCGACTCAGCTTGTCCCTCCGGACACAGCTTCTCCCTCCTGACACAGCTTCTCTCTCCTGACACAACTTCTCCCTCCGGACACAGTTTTTCACTTCATCACACAACTTCTCTCCTGACACAGTTTGTCACTTCATCACACAACTTCTCTCTCATGACACAGCTTCTCTCTCCTGACACAGCTTCTCTCTCCTGACTCAGCTTCTCTTTCCTGACAGCTTCTCTCTCCTAGCCCAGCTTCTCTCTCCTGACTTAGCTTCTCTCTCCTGACAGCTTCTCTCTCCTAGCTCAGCTTCTCTCTCCTGACACAGCTTCTCTCTCCTGACTCAGCTTCTCTTTCCTGACAGCTTCTCTCTCCTAGCCCAGCTTCTCTCTCCTGACTTAGCTTCTCTCTCCTGACAGCTTCTCTCTCCTAGCTCAGCTTCTCTTTCCTGACTCAGCTTCTCTCTCCTGGCTCAGCTTCTCGCTACTGACTCAGCTTCTCTCTCCTGACTCAGCTTCTCTCTCCTGGCTCAGCTTCTCTCTCCTAGCTCAGATTTTCTCTCCTAGCTCAGCTTCTCTTTCCTGACTCAGCTTCTCTCTCCTGACAGCTTCTCTATCCTGACTCAGCTTCTCTCTCCTGACAGCTTCTCTCTCCTAACTCAGCTTCTCTCTCCTGGCTCAGCTTATCTCTCCTGACTCAGCTTCTCTCTCCTGACAGCTTCTCTCACCTGACTCAGCTTGTCTCTCCTAGCTCAGCTTCTCTCTCCTGACTCAGCTTCTCTCTCCTGACTCAGCTTGTCTCTCCTAGCTCAGCTTCTCGTTCCTGACTCAGCTTCTCTCTCCTGGCTCAGCTTCTCTCACCGGACTCAGCTTGTCTCTCCTAGCTCAGCTTCTCTTTCCTGACTCAGCTTCTCTCTCCTGGCTCAGCTTCTCTTTCCTGACTCAGCTTCTCTCTCCTGGCTCAGCTTCTCTCTACTGACTCAGCTTCTTTCTCCTAGCTCAGCTTCTCTTTCCTGACTCAGCTTCTTTCTCCTAGCTCAGCTTCTCTTTCCTGACTCAGCTTCTCTCTCCTGGCTCAGCTTCTCTTTCCTGACTCAGCTTCTCTCTCCTAGCTCAGCTTCTCTCTACTGACTCAGCTTCTCTCTTCTGACAGCTTCTCTCTCCTGACAGCTTCTCTCACCTGGCTCAGCTTCTCTCTCCTGACTCAGCTTCTCTCACCTGGCTCAGCTTCTCTCTCCTGACTCAGCTTCTCTCTCCTGACTCAGCTCTCTCTCCTGGCTCAGTTTTACCCCATTGACTCAGATGGGCTATTCCCAAGACTTATCCCATCTCTAGACAATATATTTCTTTGATTACCTCATATCTTCCTCTCCTGAAAGCATCCCTCCGACTGAGTGGGGCTTCCGCTGTGACTATGTTAACTGAGTGTCAACATCCTACAGATCCGCCATCACCATTTTCCCACAGCGGAAAGAGGGACGTCGAGACTTCCGCGTGTGGAATAGCCAGGTGGTACGTTATGCTGGTTACAAGATGGAAGACGGGTCTGTTGTTGGGGACCCAGCTAATGTGGACTTCACAGAGGTCAGTTGGAGGTCATTTGTGTTTTCTTGTATTTGTTCTGCTCTTGGGTTCCATTCGGCACAAGACTGCCCTGGGTCACACATGACAGTCTGGTTTGAGGGGAGTGACCTTTTGGGGGGGGGCGGAGAGTGACCTTTTGGGGGGGGGGGGGAAGTGTTGTTTGGTCGAAGGTGAGTGATGTTTGGTGTGAGAAGAGTGATGTTTGGTGGGAGGAGAGTGATGTTTGGTGTGAGAAGAGTGATGTTTGGTGGGAGGAGAGTGATGTTTGGTGTGAGAAGAGTGATGTTTGGTGGGAGGAGAGTGATGTTTGGTGTGAGAAGAGTGATGTTTGGTGTGAGAAGAGTGATGTTTGGTGGGAGGAGAGTGATGTTTGGTGTGAGAAGAGTGACCTTTTGGGTGGGGGAGGAGAATGTTTGGTGGGAAGAGAGTGATGTGTGGTGGGAGGAGATTGATGTTTGGTGGGAGGAGAGTGATGTGTGGTGGGAGGAACGATATCCTGCCTATAAGATAGGTAAGAGAGGTGACATGACAGATATAAATGACAGACGTGAGAGAGGTGACATGACAAAATTAGAGGTAAGAAAGATGAGAGAGGTGACGACCGAGTTAGGGGTGATTACCGAGTTAGAGGTGAGAGAGGTGACATAACAGTTATACTTGAGAGAGGTGAGATGATAGAGTTATAAATGAGAGAAACGAAATGGGATAGTTGTAGGAGATATATGACAGTTAGAGATTACATGACAGAGTTAGAGGTGAGAGAAGTGACCTAACAATGTTATACGTGAGAGAGGTGACAGGACATAGTTAGAAGTTAGAGAGGTGAGGTAGGTGATATGACGGAGTTAGAAATGGGAGAGTTGACAAGTCTGAGTTGGAGGGAAGAGAGGTGACAGGATAGAGCTAGAAGTGAGAGTGGACCTGAGTGTTAGAGGTGAGAGAGGTGACAGGATAGAGCTAGAAGTGAGAGTGGACCTGAGTGTTAGAGGTGAGAGAGGTGACAGGATAGAGCTAGAAGTGAGAGTGGACCTGAGTGTTAGAGGTGAGAGAGGTGACATGAACGAGTTGTAGGTGAGAGGGATGGCATTATAGGTGAGAGAGTTTTTGATACGTCTGGGCTGCTCACCCAGACAAGTTTTTGAACGTCTGGGCTGCTCGTCCGGACAAGTTTTTGAACGTCTGGTCTGCTCGTCCAGACAAGTTTTTCAACGTCTGGTCTGCTCGTCCAGACAAGTTTTGAATGTCTGGGCTGCTCGGCCAGACACGTTTTTGAACGTCTGAGCTGCTAGGCCAGACACGTTTTTGAACGTCTGGGCTGCTTGTCCGGTTATGTGTTTGAACGTCTGAGCTGCTTGTCCGGTTATGTGTTTGAACGTCTGAGCTGCTTGTCCGGTTATGTGTTTGAACGTCTGGGCTGCTCGTCCGGGTAAGTGTTTAATGATCTGACAAATGGTTTTGCTGAAACGATTGATAAATCTGGTAGAGGACATACGTTATCTAGTGCAGCTCTAGACAGAACAGTCAGCCAGTTCTCGTTGATTCTCGCGTTTATGTCGTCGGCCATTTTAATTGTGTCATTTACAGGCTTTTATTGTCTGCTCTTTGTCGCATTGATTTACTTACTTCACACTGTGGCTCTCTCTCTCTCTCTCTCTCTCTCTCTCTCACACACACACACACACACACACACACACACACACAGACACACACACACACACACACACACATACATACATATTTATGAATTCCTCAACACCTCTAAATAATATTCAATGTGTATCTCGAACCGGACGTCTAATTGACCGGACCCAGACGTTAGCATCCGGTCCTGTGTATAGTCTCATGTTTGTTCCATTTCTTGTGATATAACTTATATTTAGAGGCCTTTCGTTACATGCACCGACCACAACATCCTGTTAGACCAATACCGATTGAGAATGTTATGGTTCGGCGAGATACGCGCCTACTTTTGTTATGCAGATGTAACGGCCCTTGTCCTGTGTCGTAATGATGTTGTGGTAAGCAACATCATACATCCACATAAATCTCAGCAACCATAGACAGTGCCACACAAATAACAGGCACATACAAACATAATCAATTCACATACATAAACACACATTCATTCACACCCACACGCAAACACGCACACAGCCATTCACACAGCACAGAGGAACTCCACATACAGATGAGGCCTCATCAACTATCACTATGTGGTGTAGCAAAACAACTCATAGACAAGGCAATCGAAGTGAACTACTTGAACCAACAACTTAACATATGACGTCCTGCCAGTTGATTTGGTAGAGGATGGAATGTTTATATTATATGTGTAAACAGTGATGGAAGAAATCTAACATTGATGGAACTCTTGATTCTCACATACACAGAAATCAGTCGAATAGGCTGGCCAAATTGAACAATAACATACGGTTTTCCGGCTAGCATTCACGGGCAAGATATGTCTCGGACGTCTCATGTGATTGTGTGCAAGAAGTATTCATTAGCATATATAGACATGTTGGAGTCCGAGATTGGAAGCAAGAGAGAAAGAGAAGAGGGGAGAGGAGAGGAGAGAGAAGAGGAGAGAGAAGAAGGGAGAGAAGAGGGGAGAGAAGAGGCGAGAGAAAGAGGGGAGAGAAGAGGAGAGAGAAGAGGGGAGAGAAAGAGGGGAGAGAAGAGGGGAGAGAAGAGGCGAGAGAAAGAGGGGAGAGAAGAGGCGAGAGAAGAGGCGAGAGAAAGAGGGGAGAGAAGAGGGGAGAGGAGAGGGGAGAGGAGAGGCGAGAGAAGAGGCGAGAGAAGAGGCGAGAGAAGAGGCGAGAGAAGAGGCGAGAGAAGAGGCGAGAGAAGAGGGGAGAGAACGAGGCGAGAGAACGAGGGGAGAGAAGAGGGGAGAGAAGAGGGGAGAGAAGAGGGGAGAGAACGAGGCGAGAGAACGAGGCGAGAGAAGAGGGGAGAGAACGAGGCGAGGGGAGAGAAGAGGGGAGAGAACGAGGCGAGAGAAGAGGGAAGAGAACGAGGCGAGAGAAATAGCGGGAGAGAACGAGGCGAGAGAACGAGGCGAGAGAACGAGGCGAGAGAAATAGCGGGAGAGAAAGAGTGAGAGCTTAAGAGCCAAAGGACAGTCATGTTCGCTTTTAAGTCATGTGTGCGTATGTGATCCATACCACATTGTTTCTCTTCATCTTGGTCGTCTTCTACTTGTCTTTCAGCAGCCATAGCAGTTCCCAGTCGGTCTCTGTTTAACCCTTCCCGTCATGCAGCGTCTCACTGAATTGGTAAACATGAAATAAACTCTTTCTCAACATTGCCATTTTCAGCAATGTGTCAAGATTGGATGGAAACCCAAGTATGGAAGATTTGATGTTCTACCCATTGTCTTGTCAGCCGCGGGTTCGGATCCTGAGTGGTTTGAGATTCCTCCAGAGCTGATACTAGAGGTCAACATGAGACACCCAAAGTGAGTTTTGGCTTTTGATTCAACTATATTTAAAGAAATAATGTGACAGCCACGTGCAGACTTTATTAGTGGCAGACGCTTGGAATAGTTTCTGGCATCTGTTCAGATTCATAGGCAAATGTCAGGGCAATTCAACACTTTTGGGGTACCTCAAATTTTAGAGCCACTCAACACTTTTGGGGTTTCTAAAATTTTAGAGCAATTCAACACTTTTGAGGTACCTCAAATCTTAGGGCAATTCAACACTTTTCGAGTACCTCAAATCTTAGGGCTATTCAACACTGTCGGGGTACCTCAAATTCACAGGAAATGACGCATACTAAACAAATTGGCCTATATCAGATCGTCCTCTTAATACAATGGCCATCAGAGCATGTATTCCTACCTCTGTTCAGTCAGGAGACAGGTCAATTAGCAGCAGAGGAGCGTCGCTGTCCCAAACCTACCAACCATCACTACAGCAAATCAATCTCTAAGACCAACTGTACAGACGTCTGGTTAAAGACATCACAAATCACCCAAACCAGACGTTTGATTAAAGACACCAGCAAACACTAAGACCAGACGTTTGATTAAAGACACCAGAAAACACTAAAACCAGACGTTTGATTAAAGACACCAGCAAACACTAAAACCAGACGTTTGATTAAAGATACCACCAAACACTAAAACCAGACGTTTGATTAAAGACACCAGCAAACACTAAAACCAGACGTTTGATTAAAGATACCAGCAAACACTAAAACCAGACGTTTGATTAAAGACACCAGCAAACACTAAAACCAGACGTTTGATTAAAGATACCACCAAACACTAAAACCAGACGTTTGATTAAAGACACCAGCAAACACTAAAACCAGACGTTTGATTAAAGACACCAGCAAACACTAAAACCACACGTTTGATTAAAGATACCAGCAAACACTAAAACCAGACGTTTGATTAAAGACACCAGCAAACACTAAAACCACACGTTTGATTAAAGATACCAGCAAACACTAAAACCAGACGTTTGATTAAAAACACCAGCAAACACTAAAACCAGACGTTTGATTAAAGACATCAGCAAACACCAAAACCAGACGTTTGATTAAAGACACCAGCAAACACTAAAACCAGACGTTTGATTAAAGACATCAGCAAACACTAAAACCAGACGTTTGATTAAAGACATCAGCAAACACCAAAACCAGACGTTTGATTAAAGATACCAGCAAACACTAAAACCAGACGTTTGATTAAAGACACCAACAAACACCAAAACCAGACGTTTGATTAAAGACACCAGCAAACACTAAAACCAGACGTTTGATTAAAGACATCAGCAAACACCAAAACCAGACGTTTGATTAAAGACACCAGCAAACACTAAAACCAGACGTTTGATTAAAGACATCAGCAAACACTAAAACCAGACGTTTGATTAAAGACATCAGCAAACACCAAAACCAGACGTTTGATTAAAGATACCAGCAAACACTAAAACCAGACGTTTGATTAAAGACACCAACAAACACTAAAACCAGACGTTTGATTAAAGATACCAGCAAACACTATAACCAGACGTTTGATTAAAGACACCAGCAAACACTAAAACCAGACGTTTGATTAAAGACATCAGCAAACACTAAAACCAGACGTTTGATTAAAGACATCAGCAAACACCAAAACCAGACGTTTGATTAAAGATACCAGCAAACACTAAAACCAGACGTTTGATTAAAGACACCAACAAACACTAAAACCAGACGTTTGATTAAAGATACCAGCAAACACTATAACCAGACGTTTGATTAAAGATACCAGCAAACACTAAAACCAGACGTTTGATTAAAGACATCAGCAAACACTAAAACCAGACGTTTGATTAAAGACATCAGCAAACACCAAAACCAGACGTTTGATTAAAGATACCAGCAAACACTAAAACCAGACGTTTGATTAAAGACACCAACAAACACTAAAACCAGACGTTTGATTAAAGATACCAGCAAACACTATAACCAGACGTTTGATTAAAGACACCAGCAAACACTAAAACCAGACGTTTGATTAAAGACACCAGCAAACACTAAAACCAGACGTTTGATTAAAGACACCAGCAAACACTAAAACCAGACGTTTGATTAAAGACACCAGCAAACACTAAAACCAGACGTTTGATTAAAGACACCAGCAAACACTAAAACCAGACGTTTGATTAAAGACACCAGCAAACACTAAAACCAGACGTTTGATTAAAGACACCAGCAAACACTAAAACCAGACGTTTGATTAAAGACACCAGCAAACACTAAAACCAGACGTTGGATTAAAGACACCAGCAAACACTAAAACCAGACGTTTGATTAAAGACACCAGCAAACACTAAAACCAGACTTTTGATTAAAGACATCAGCAAACACCAAAACCAGAAGACATCTTTTTAAGGACATCTTCGGTAGTCAGTACCGGAAAGAATACTTATTTGTAACACGGTCATTCACACACTGACAGCTAATGCATTTAAGAATAAACTGGATGCGCATAGCTTTTAGAGCAAGGTGATGTAAATGTAATTGGTTGTATACAGACTGCATGGTCTTCTACACCAGAATAAAGACGTTAAGTTAAGCTGTTTAATACAGTTACACATTCACACACTGACGGCTGTTTAATACAGTTACACATTCACACACTGACGGCTGTTTAATACAGTAACACATTCACACACTTACATCTGTTTAATACAGTTACACATTCACACACTGACGGCTGTTTAATACAGTAACACATTCACACACTTACAGCTGTTTAATACACACACACACATTCACACAGTGACAGCTGACTAGTATACGATCACTCAACCTATGCATTCACTCAATCACTGACTGATATGTTTATGTGAGTAATGTGATTGGTGTCTTGTTAACTATTACTCACTCGCTCGTTCGCTCATTCGCTCACACACTCACCCACACACACCTGCAACTATCAGTCATGCGAATAATATCCAAGTCATTTTTCCCAGATACCCCTGGTTTGCTGACTTGGGCTTGAAGTGGTACGCCCTGCCTGCGGTGTCGGGGATGCTGTTTGACTGTGGAGGTCTTGAGTTCCCTGCCTGCCCGTTCAACGGCTGGTACATGGGCACAGAGATCGGTGCCAGGGACTTCTGTGACTCCAGCAGATACAATATGCTGGAGGTAAGTCGGCAGTTCCTGTTACAGTTTAGTTACACGTGATATTTGTCTGTAACTGATGATGATTGGCTGAACCTTATCACTGAACGAGTCCCGTGATTATAATATGATATCAGCATTACACTTTGTTGTGGTTGTGGTGGTGGTGGGGGTAGTGATGGGGGGGGGGGGGGGGAGGGGGGTGGTGAGAGGGGTGGGACGAGAGAGGCCTGTCATTTATTGCTTGCTATATCGGAAGGTACAGTAACCTCGCCTCATTCAATATCTGTAGAGCGAGGAGGCAAGAGGACAAATATCGTTTATCTGACAATCCAGCGATTCCACGGTGGTTGTAATATGATGGCGAGTGTCCTGAGAGGCAGTTAGGGATAGCACATTTATGGTTCTGACAGGCAGTTAGGGATAGCACGTTTATGGTTCTGTCCCTACTATATTTCTTGTGGTCTGGTGTATGTTGCCGAGCAGATGTTGGCATGGCGTCCTTGTAATGAGCACGGATTAGCTAACGTAGCTGATCATTGGGCACTCTTTCACGTGTATGTGTTTGACAGCTTGAAGGACAGCGACTAAATGGGTTACTCGCACATGCAAGAGAGAAAGTTGCTGGAGAACATTCAATGTGGTGATGAATATTGTTAACTATGTTATTTCCGTTGGTTCTGGGCTTATGCAGCTTCTGTATACAGATTTTTACTGGTCTTGTCGTCATATCCGCTTACCAATAACGCCGGTTCTCCAGTCGCTAACAACTTCAATAGCCATACACCCATTCGTGATGTCACTCATTGATATCGTGGTCCCCTAATGATTATCGGCGACCTATACTTCATAATCGTTTGATCTTCTTCACGGGGTGCCCTAGACCTCAGGTTTGAATACATTCCATAGGATTAACTGGACTATCCTAACATCTTTCTTTCTTTCGCTTTTTTTTACCAATTTGAACTTTTAATTCTTTATTTGTTGATAACGTTCTGTGAATAGTGTTACGTGTATACATCCATGTCGGTATCCGTTTTCTGTGGATGCGTCTCTATGTACAGATATGGTTCATTAATATATATTATATGTGTGTGTTACTCAATATTCGTTCATATTTTGATGTTGTTTATTCTCATTGATGGGGACCTTGTGGTGTGTATGTGGCTTTCCGTTTTCTTTCTTCCTGCCTTTTTTCCTTGCTGCAGTAACTGAGCATTTGCATATTGCTGTTTCCATCCACTGTGCCTGTTTGTCCACTCTTTCATTCCACACGTAATCATATTGACTATTTGAAGTTTGGTTTAATTTTTGACATTCCTGGCAACTCACACTTTCCTGGCCACTTTCTGGTAATGGCTGCTTGCTCAAAACATGTTTTTTTCGTCACCATACGTCACGTCTCAGCTTGTGTTGCTGTTTGCTAGTTGTTTTCCTTCTTTCTTTTTCCACGACGAAGACTATGTGGTCGAAACGTGGGCTTCGTTTAGTTTTTATCTCTGTCACTGGGCCCTGGCCTATATATCTTTGTACCGACTTTTGACCATCAGTAGTGCCCCAGCCTTGCTTGATCGATGTCTACATTTTTTCTAGTGGATACCATGACACGACACACAACTTTCAATTTACCAATAGCTATATCACAATCTGCAAATAACACGTAACTAATAACTTTTCAAGTATTAGATAATATTGTGCTAACCTCTAGCATATTAGATGATATACCACGAAAAACAAACATATACACTAAATAATATATCAACAAACACACATACACACTAAAACATATAGCAGCAAACACACACACACACACTAAAACATATAGCAGCAAACACACACACACACTAAAACATATAGCAGCAAACACACACACACACACACACACACTAAAACATATAGCAGCAAACACACCCAATCACACACACACACACACACACACTAAAACATATAGCAGCAAACACACCCACACACACACACACACTAAAACATATAGCAGCAAACACACCCACACACACACACACACACTAAAACATATAGCAGCAAACACACACACACACACTAAAACATATAGCAGCAAATACACTTTTGCAAGCAGTAAAACCACTTTACAACAAAAACCTGGAATGAAGTCAAGAAAATATGAGATACACGTCGTTCCAGGAACCTGGAGAGATATCTACTAGATTACATCAAGGAACCTGGGGAGATATCTACTAGATTACATCAAGGAACCTGGGGAGATATCTACTAGATTACATCAAGGAACCTGGGGAGATATCTACTAGATTACATCAAGGAACCTGGGGAGATATCTACTAGATTACATCAAGGAACCTGGGGAGATATCTACTAGATTACATCAATGCACCTAGGGAGATATCTACTAGATTACATCAAGGAAGCTGGGGAGATATCTACTAGATTACATTAAGGAACCTGGTTAGATATCTACAAGATTACATCAAGGAACCTGGTTAGATATCTACTAGATTACATCAATGCACCTAGGGAGATATCTACTAGATTACATCAAGGAACTTGGAGAGATATCTACTAGATTACATCAATGCACCTAGGGAAATATCTACTAGATTACATCAAGGAACCTGGGGAGATATCTACTAGATTACATTAAGGAACCTGGTTAAATATCTACAAGATTACATCAAGGAACCTGGTTAGATATCTACTAGATTACATCAATGCACCTAGGGAGATATCTACTAGATTACATCAAGGAACCTGGGGAGATATCTACTAGATTACATCAATGCACCTAGGGAAATATCTACTAGATTACATCAAGGAACCTGGGGAGATATCTACTAGATTACATTAAGGAACCTGGTTAGATATCTACAAGATTACATCAAGGAACCTGGTTAGATATCTACTAGATTACATCAATGCGCCTAGGGAGATATCTACTAGATTACATCAAGGAACTTGGAGAGATATCTACTAGATTACATCAATGCACCTAGGGAAATATCTACTAGATTACATCAAGGAACCTGGGGAGATATCTACTAGATTACATTAAGGAACCTGGTTAAATATCTACAAGATTACATCAAGGAACCTGGTTAGATATCTACTAGATTACATCAATGCACCTAGGGAGATATCTACTAGATTACATCAAGGAACTTGGAGAGATATCTACTAGATTACATCAATGCACCTAGGGAAATATCTACTAGATTACATCAAGGAACCTGGGGAGATATCTACTAGATTACATTAAGGAACCTGGTTAAATATCTACAAGATTACATCAAGGAACCTGGTTAGATATCTACTAGATTACATCAATGCACCTAGGGAGATATCTACTAGATTACATCAAGGAACCTGGGGAGATATCTACTAGATTACATCAATGCACCTAGGGAGATATCTACTAGATTACATCAAGGAACCTGGGGAGATATCTACTAGATTACATCAATGCACCTAGGGAGATATCTACTAGATTACATCAAGGAACCTGGTTAGATATCTACTAGATTACATCAAGGTGAAAGAAACAGGTTATAGAAACCAAGTAAAAAATATATTGCTTACCATGGTGCGGATTCTGATACTGATCATATTTGTAATTTGCGTATTATGAAATGCTGACTAAGATGGAAGAATCCAGGCCAATCACAAAAACTATAAAAGTGGGATTTAGGTGCCGTAAACGAATTAGAGAATAAAGTTAACTTCCAAAACTGGGTGAATGAAGTCTAGGGAAAACGAGTTTCTGAAGATATGAATCATAAGTTGCACAACATAAAAGACGCATCAAAATAGTTTACAGATGCGACATTGGTCGATGCCCTGAGAAAATTGAAGTTACAAATTTAACCAAATTATTTGTACCTTCCCCAAGGCCTAGTAAGCTGCAGGGTGTTCAAAATACATAATACTGGTAGCCGATAGCCTTTGGCTACTTGGCAGCAGACATTGACATGCATGTTTGAATACCAGGATTGCACATATTCCACGAGACAAATATTAGTTTAATCCAGAACCTGTATGAAAATCGGAAGGCGATCATTTCAATCAAAGAATATACAGTTTCATTAAGACAAGGTCTGCGGCAGGCTATCTTGCTTTCTGCAACTCATATTCTAAGATGATGTTAGTTGTAATAGGGGTGTCAAGTCAATGGTATGGTATTTGTAGTTTTAATAGGGGTGTCAAGTCAAGGGTATGACATTTGATGCTATCACATATGTCGGTGACCAAGCCGTCGTGGAAGGATCACCAACAAAGTTGTAAAGGAAGCTTGAGAATATTAATTGCAAAAAGTTTGGCATAAAAACAAACACATTAAAGACAAAGACTTTGGTAATAGCCAAGTAACTTGGCAAATGAATATATTCATCAATGGAGAAATAGTACAGAAGAAGTTGACATATTTGGGGAAAAAAAGAACAGAAGATGCCAGCAAATGAGACAGAAATTAAGACAAGATTTGCCTAGGCCTTCAGAGGAAGACATACATTTACTACTCTCAAATAATATTAGGATAGAACTGAGGAAACAAATATGAATTTCTCATTTATGACTTACAGTGTCCATGGCTGAACATGGGCTCTAGCACGAACTACGAAAAAAAAACTTGGAAGCGTTTGACATGTGGTGCTACCGTAGAATGGAAAGAGCGAATTGGACAGAAAGACGATCCAATGAAAATGTACTCACTGAGCTAAAACACAAAGATAAACATTGAAAATGCTACAGAAACGAAGATTGAGTTGGGCATAACACAATATGAGACATGAACATCTTCTACAGAAGTTACTGGAGGGCAAGATCCAGGGAAGGAGAGGAAGGGGGAGATCAAGACTCCCCGTTACATCTCAGGCATCCAAAGAAAATAAAGCATGGAACTGACCAACCAGAGCATAGGGTCAAATGGAGAGACATGCTCAGACAACCTTTCAATCAGTCGTAAGACTGACCAACCAGATGGTGATGACGATGATAGTACCAATCTCCCACATATTAGAACACATAGTACCAATCTCCACATATTAGAACACATATTACCAATCTCCACATATTAGAACACATAGTACCAATCTCCACATATTAGAACACATAGTACCAATCTCCACATATTAGAACACATAGTACAAATCTCCACATATTAGAACACATAGTACCAATCTCCACATATTAGAACACATAGTACCAATCTCCACATATTAGAACACATAGTACCAATCTCCACATATTAGAACACATATTACCAATCTCCCACGTATTAGAACACATAGTACCAATCTCCCACATTTTAGAACATAAAGTACCAATGTTCAAATTTTTAAAATATATATAACTAATCTCCCGCATATTAGAACACATAGTACCAATCTCCCACATATTAAATCACATTTATATATTTGATTGTAACTATGACGCATTTAACTTCCTAACATTGCTGTGTTTTGTGAGACACATTTTGGTTTCCAAGGACAATATTTGTTTTATTTCTCCACGTCTGTTCTATAAATTGCTGCCGATGGTGTCTCTGGCGCCCTTGAGAGTTTCCTGCACTCACCTGACGAGCGAGGCAGCCCAATAGACTGTCAATTCCTAGCCACAGCCCTCCCTCATTACAGTTTTTATTAGTTTATCGCGTTCCGATCGTAAATTCTAGCAGTACTGCTGGGTGGTTGCTATGGACGCCATATGGTCAGAAGTTTAAGCTGTCGTATGATCGCCCGTATGAATCACGAATAAGGCACCGATTGGTCGCGAACAATCACGTGCCACTTGTTGGCAACGACGTGAGTTGAACGTGTCGCTGCCTGTGAGCTGGCAATGGTCTCTGGAGATTTATCCGGAGTGATCCTTCAGTGAACAGCCGGCCACGTCTCGGACGAAGCAATAAATAAGCTGCGTATTGTGGACAATTATTTGGTAATCAGGACTTTTCTCAAGCTGAACATGACTGGCAGTCGACATGCATCCATCGAGGAGTTGAGTTGAGAGTCAACATTTGGGCCAGCTAATGAGGATTGTGTGTGTGTGTGTATGGGTGTGTGTGCGTGTGTGTGTATATGGGTGTGTGTGTGCGTGTATATGGGTGTGTGTGTATGGGTGTGTGTGCGTGTGTGTGTATGGGTGTGTGCGTGCGTGTGTCTATGTTTTACAAACTGAAGCTCCACTTTCATTTGGTTTTTGATGTAGTTCGTTGGTGGAAATGCAGTTTGACGTCCTAGTGTCACATTTCTGTATTCGATGTGTTAGACACACCTGAATCATTGTTCTAGTGTCACGTGTCTGTGTTGGTAGCACTAGAGCCATCGAATTATTGTGAAACGTATGTGTGGATGTGTGATGGGATTGTCCACCGCCATGGCGTTAGACGTCTGTGGAGATGTGTAAGCGCATTAGACATCGTCTTAATGTAAAATGTATGTGAGTGGATTAGCCACCGGTCTAGTGTAAAATGTCTGTGAGTGGATTAGCTACCGGTCTAGTGTAAAATGTATGTGAGTGGATTAGCTACCGGTCTAGTGTAAAATGTATGTGAGTGGATTAGCCACATAAGAAAGTCAAAGTCACACACACAACTAAAGCCATGCACAAGTCCAGTCACACACACAAATAAAGTCATGCACGCGAACAGCGCACACACACAAAACTAAAGTCATGCACGCGAACAGCGCACACACACAAAACTAAAGTCATGCACGCGACCAGCGCACACACACACAAACTAAAGTCATGCACAGACTCACACACACACACACCCACCCACCCACACACCCACCCACACACACACCACACACCCACACATACCCACCCACCCACACCACACACACCCACCCACACACACCCACACCACACACACCAACCCACACACACAACCACACCCACACACACCCACCCACACACCCCCACCTACCCCCACACACCCACACATACACACAGACCCACCCACCAACCCACACACACACCCACCCACTCCACACACACACACTCACACACACACTCACATACCCACAAACACACGACAGAAGACATCATAGACAAGACAGAAGTCAGACACTGTCAAGATCTTTAACGAACGATCAATATTCTTCACGCGATCAAATCTTCAAATAAAGTCAAAGTCAGACAAGACCGAGCTCGATCACACTAAACACACGTCTAAAGTCGTTCTCATCTACACGATCAAAGTCATACAAAGGACGAACACGATCAAAGTCATGCACATGATCAAAGTCATGCACACGTCAACGTCATGCACACGTCAACGTCATACATATTATCAAAGTCATACACACGATCAAAGTCATACACACGATCAAAGTCATGCACACGATCAAAGTCATGCACACGATCAAAGTCATGCACACGATCAAAGTCATACACACGATCAAAGTCATACCCACGATTAAAACCACATGCATACAATGAAAGCCAGACATACAATGAAAGCCAGACATACAATGAAAGCCAGACATACAAAGAAAGCCAGACATACAATGAAAGCCAGACATACAATGAAAGCCAGACATACGATGAAAGCCAGACATACGATGAAAGCCAGACATACAATGAAAGCCAGACATTCAAAGTAAGCCAGACATACAATGAAAGCCAGACATACAATGAAAGCCAGACATACGATGAAAGCCAGACATACGATGAAAGCCAGACATACGATGAAAGCCAGACATACGATGAAAGCCAGACATACGATGAAAGCCAGACATACAATGAAAGCCAGACATACGATCAAAGGCATACACACGATCACACACCTCACTTGTTCTGAACGAGTTGTGAACTGGGAACCACTATTTACGAGAGCTGTGGCAGCCCTGAGGCGCCTGGTCCAGGCATGATTTGGTCTGGGTAGCCCCAATAAGGGTCATCGATGGCAATCATTGGGCGGACTGTTGTCAAGGTCTGGGCCGGGCTAGCATCGCTTGACATCCGTCTCAATATGTTGTGCATTTGCCACTTTCTTTGGTTCTGGGGATAATTTTGTTTGTTTTTTACTTCAGTCAATTCTAAATACTATTTTTATGTTGTGGTTGGTGTGGGTAGGCTAGAAAACTGGGGTGCTGGTCGAGTTGGCTGAGTTGTAACATTGTTAACTGCAACTGTTTAACTGGTTGTATACAGACTCTGCAAAGTCTTCTAAACCAGTATAAAGACGTTAAGTTAAGTTAATCCGAGTCTGCCTACGAAATACATATTTTTTTCATGGATTTTTTTTAGGTATCCACGCTTTAACATTCCAATTTCCTTCCTACCACTAGCTACATATTTACCAACCTGAAGCCGCGTAGCGCAGTGCCTAAAGAGCTGGCTTCGCATCTGAGTGGTCCTGGGTTGTTCCTGTGGACCTGCAAAGTTTACCTACCTGTTGAATTTAACTATTTACTCACCTGTCAGCCATTCTAAGCCACCTGCTCATCTGCTGCAAGCAAAACTTTAGAAAACAAGATATCAGACATTAACTAAAAATGTCTCAATAAAATGTCTTTCGTTTGGCTAGTTGCTACTTTCAAACATTCTACATACCGCACCATTCGACGTTCTTTTCTGCTTCGTCTATCTCTCTAACTCTCTCTCTCTCTCTCTTCCTCCTATTTCTCTCTTCCTCTCTCTCTCTTCCTCTCTCTCTCTCTCACTGTCTTTCTGTCTCACTCTTGTCCTCACTCGCCATCTGTGTGTTATTTTTAACATATTGTTAGCCTGGCTCATCAACCACCTGGAATATCTCTCCTCCTGTCGTTATCACCTTATGTCGCTCATTCGTTCTGTTATTGTCTCCTCCTGTTCCCCTCTCCCCTATCACTCTAATCTCTCCCCCTGTCATTGTCTCCCTCTGTCACTGTCTCCTTATATCCTTCTTACCCCCTGTCACTCTCTCCCTCTATCACTGTCTCCTTATATAACTCTCTTCCCCTGTCACTCTCTGCCCCGTCACTCTCACTTCACCCGTCACTCTCCCCTTCGATGTCACTCTCCCCTCTCCCTATCACTCTCTCCCCGTGTCCATCTGTCTATATGTTTGTCTGACTATATGTTGGTCTGACTATATGTATATCTGACCATTGGTTTGTCTGACTATGCGTCTATCTGTCTATATGCCGGTCTGTCTATATGCGTGTCTGTCTATATGCCTGTCTGTCTATATGCCTGTCTGTCTATATGCCTGTTTGGCTAAATGCCTGTCTCGCTAAATGTCTGTCTATATGCCTGTTTGTCTATATGCATGTATGTCTATATGACTGTATGTCTATATCCCTGTCTGTCTATATGCCTGTCTGTCTATATGCTTGTCTGGAAATATGGCTGTCTATTATATGTCTGTAGGTCATATGCCTGTTCGTCTATATGTCTGTCAGTAAATATGTCTGTCTGTCTGTATGCATGTATGTTTATATGTCTATCTATATGCATGTCTGTCTATTGGCTTGTCTGGCTATATGACTGTCTGTCTATATATCTATCTGTCTGTCTATATGTCTGTTGGTCTATATGTATGTCTGTCTGTCTATATGCCTGTCTGACTATATGTCTATCGGTCTATATGAATGGCTGTCTATATGGCAGTCTATATGTCTATTTATATGCATGTCTGTCTGTATGCATGTATGTCTGTCTGCATGCATGTCTGTCTATATGCATGTCTGGATATATGCTTGTCTGGATATATATATATATATATATATATCTTGTTTGTCTATATGTATATCTGTCTATATGTATATCTGTCTATATGTATGTTTGTCTATATATATATATATATACGTCTGTCTATATATAAATATATGTCTGTTTATATGTTTGTCTGTCTAAATGTATGTCTGTCTATGAGTATGTCTGTCTATGTGTATATCTATATGAAGTTATGTCTATTTGTCTGTCTATATGTATGTCTTTCAAAATATTCGTCTTTATCTTCTCGACCAGATCTCGCTCACCATTTAAAGTTCACGACCAACATTTTCATCCTGGTTCATCCACCACATTTCTGATGTCTCCCCCCCACCCTCCACAAACTCCCTCCTACACCAGCCCTCTGCTCCATATTTACACCACCCCTGCCCGCCACTTCTACACTACCGCCACATCTACACCACCGCCACATCTACACCACCCATGCCCGCCACATCTACACCACCGCAACATCTACAGCACCCCTGCCCGCCACATCTACACCACCGCCACATCTACACCACCGACACATCTACACCACCGCCATATCTACACCACCACCACATCTACACCACCGCCACATCTACATCATCCCTGCTCGCCACATCTACACCACCGCCACATCTACACCACTTCTACACCACCACCACATCTACACCACCGCCACATCTACACCACCCCTGCCCACCACATCTACACCACCGCCACATCTACACCACCACCATATCTTCACCACCCCTGCCCGCCACATCTACATCACCGCCACATCTACACCATCGCCACATCTACACCACCGCCACATCTACACCACAGCCACATTTTCACCACCGCCACATCTAAACCACCGCCACATCTACACCACCGCCACATCTACACCACCGCCACATCTACACCACCCCTGCCCGCCACATCTACACCACCGCCACATCTACACCACCGCCACATCTACACCACTCCCGCCCGCCACATCTACACCACCACCACATCTACACCACCGCCACATCTACACAACCCCATCTCGCCTTTTCTACACCACCACTTAATCTACACCACCCTATCTCGCCACATCTACACCACCGCCACATCTACACCACCCATGACCGACACATCTACACCACCGCCACATCTACACCACCACCGCATCTACAACACCACCACATCTACACCACCAGCACATCTACACCACCACCACATCTACACCACCGCTATATCTACACCACCCCATCTCGCCTTTTCTACACCACCACTTAATCTACACCACCCTATCTCGCCACATCTACACCACCGCCACATCTACACCACCCATGACCGACACATCTACACCACCGCCACATCTACACCACCACCACATCTACACTACCGCCACATCTACACCACCCCATCTCGCCTTTTCTACACCACTACTTAATCTACACCACCCCAGCTCGCCACATCATCACCCCCGCCAAATCTACACCACCCCATCACGCCACATCTACTCCACCACCACATCTACACCACCCCTGCCCGCCACATCTACACCACATCTACACCACCACCACATCTACACCACCACCACATCTACACCACATCTACACCACCACCACATCTACACCACCACCACAACTACACCACCACCACATCTACACCACCACCACCACCACATCTATACCACCACATCTACACTACCCCTGCCCGCCACATCTACACCACCACCACATCTACACCACCACCACATATACACCACCGCCACATCTACACCACCACCACATCTACACCACCTCCGCTCGCCACATCTACACCACCGCCGCTCGCCACATCTACACCACCCCCGCTCGCCACATCTACACCAGCGCCACAATTACAACACCCCCGCTCGCCACATCTACACCACCCCAACTCGCCACATCTACACCACCCCCGCTCGCCCCATCAACACCACCGCCACATCTACACCACCGCCACATCTACACCACCGCCACATCTACACCACCGCCACATCTACACCACCCCATCTCGCCACATCTACACCACCACCACATCTACACCACCCCTAACTGCCACATCTACACCACCCCCACATCTACACCACCCCTGACCGGCACATCTACACCACCCCCACATCTACACCACCCCTGACCGCCACATCTACACCACCCCTGCCCGCCACATCTACACCACTACCACATATACACCACCGCTGGCCGCCACATCTACACCACCGCCACATCTACACCACCGCCACATCTACACCACCGCCACATCTACACCACCCCATCTCGCCACATCTACACCACCACCACATCTACACCACCCCTAACTGCCACATCTACACCACCCCCACATCTACACCACCCCTGACCGGCACATCTACACCACCCCCACATCTACACCACCCCTGACCGCCACATCTACACCACCCCTGCCCGCCACATCTACACCACTACCACATATACACCACCGCTGGCCGCCACATCTACACCACCCCCACATCTACACCACCCCCACATCTACACCACCCCTAACTGCCACATCTACACCACCCCCACATCTACACCACCCCTGACCGCCACATCTACACCACCCCTGCCCGCCACATCTACACCACTACCACATATACACCACCGCTGGCCGCCACATCTACACCACCCCTGACCGCCACATCTACACCACCCCAGCTCGCCACATCTACACCCCCGCCAAATCTACACCACCCCATCTCGCCACATCTACACCACCACCACATCTACACCACCCCTGACCGCCACATCTACACCACCACCACATCTACACCACATCTACACCACCACCACATCTACACCACCACCACATCTACACCACCCCTGCCCGCCACATCTACACCACATCTACACCACCACCACATCTACACCACCACCACATCTACACCACATCTACACCACCACCACATCTACACCACCACCACATCTACACCACCACCACATCTACACCACCACCCCATCTACACCACCACCACCACATCTATACCACCACGACATCTACACTACCCCTGCCCGCCACATTTACACAACCACCACATCTACACCACCACCACATATACACAACCGCCACATCTACACCACCGCCACATCTACACCACCCCCGCTCGCCACATCTACACCACCCCCGCTCGCCACATCTACACCACCACCACATCTACACCAGCGCCACATCTACAACACCCCCGCTCGCCACATCTACACCACCCCCACTCGCCACATCTACACCACCGCCACATCTGCACCACCGCCACATCTACACCACCGCCACATCTACACCACCGCCACATCTACACCACCGCCACATCTACACCACCGCCACATCTACACCACCGCCACATCTACACCACCCATGACCGACACATCTACACCACCGCCACATCTACACCACCACCGCATCTACAACACCACCACATCTACACCACCAGCACATCTACACCACCACCACATCTACACCACCGCTATATCTACACCACCCCATCTCGCCTTTTCTACACCACCACTTAATCTACACCACCCTATCTCGCCACATCTACACCACCGCCACATCTACACCACCCATGACCGACACATCTACACCACCGCCACATCTACACCACCACCACATCTACACTACCGCCACATCTACACCACCCCATCTCGCCTTTTCTACACCACTACTTAATCTACACCACCCCAGCTCGCCACATCATCACCCCCGCCAAATCTACACCACCCCATCACGCCACATCTACTCCACCACCACATCTACACCACCCCTGCCCGCCACATCTACACCACATCTACACCACCACCACATCTACACCACCACCACATCTACACCACATCTACACCACCACCACATCTACACCACCACCACAACTACACCACCACCACATCTACACCACCACCACCACCACATCTATACCACCACATCTACACTACCCCTGCCCGCCACATCTACACCACCACCACATCTACACCACCACCACATATACACCACCGCCACATATACACCACCGCCACATCTACACCACCACCACATCTACACCACCTCCGCTCGCCACATCTACACCACCGCCGCTCGCCACATCTACACCACCCCCGCTCGCCACATCTACACCAGCGCCACATCTACAACACCCCCGCTCGCCACATCTACACCACCCCAACTCGCCACATCTACACCACCCCCGCTCGCCCCATCAACACCACCGCCACATCTACACCACCGCCACATCTACACCACCGCCACATCTACACCACCGCCACATCTACACCACCCCATCTCGCCACATCTACACCACCACCACATCTACACCACCCCTAACTGCCACATCTACACCACCCCCACATCTACAGCACCCCTGACCGCCACATCTACACCACCCCTGCCCGCCACATTTACACCACTACCACATATACACCACCGCTGGCCGCCACATCTACACCACCCCTGACCGCCACATCTACACCACCCCAGCTCGCCACATCTACACCCCCGCCAAATCTACACCACCCCATCTCGCCACATCTACACCACCACCACATCTACACCACCCCTGACCGCCACATCTACACCACCACCGCATCTACACCACATCTACACCACCACCACATCTACACCACCACCACATCTACACCACCCCTGCCCGCCACATCTACACCACATCTACACCACCACCACATCTACACCACCACCACATCTACACCACATCTACACCACCACCACATCTACACCACCACCACATCTACACCACCACCACATCTACACCACCACCACATCTACACCACCACCCCATCTACACCACCACCACCACATCTATACCACCACGACATCTACACTACCCCTGCCCGCCACATTTACACAACCACCACATCTACACCACCACCACATATACACAACCGCCACATCTACACCACCGCCACATCTACACCACTTCCGCTCGCCACATCTACACCACCCCCGCTCGCCACATCTACACCACCCCCGCTCGCCACATCTACACCACCACCACATCTACACCAGCGCCACATCTACAACACCCCCGCTCGCCACATCTACACCACCCCCACTCGCCACATCTACACCACCGCCACATCTGCACCACCGCCACATCTACACCACCGCCACATCTACACCACCGCCACATCTACACCACCGCCACATCTACACCATCGCCACATCTACACCACCACCACATCTACACCACCGCCACATCTACACCACCGCCACATCTACACCACCGCCACATCTACACCACCACCACATCTACACCACCGCCACATCTACACCACCACCACATCTACACCACCGCCACATCTACACCACCACCACATCTACACCACCCCTAACCGCCACATCTACACCACCACCACATCTACACCACCCCTGAGCGCCACATCTACATCACCCCTGCCCGCCACATCTACACCACCCCTGATCGCCACATCTACACCACCCCCACTCGCCACATCAACACCACCGCCACATCTACACCACCGCCACATCTACACCACCGCCACATCTACACCACCCCATCTCGCCATATCTACACCACCACCACATCTACACCACCCCTAACCGCCACATCTACACCACCACCACATCTACACCACCCCTGACCGCCACATCTACACCACCCCTGCCCGCAACATCTACACAACTACCACATATACATCACCCCTGACCGCCACATCTACACCACCGCAACATCTACACCACCCCTGCCCGTCACATCTACACCACCACCACATCTACAGCACCCCTGACAGCCACATCTACACCACCGCCACATCTACACCACCCCTGACCGGCACATCTACACCACCCCTGACCGGCACATCTACACATCCACCACATCTACACCACCCCTGACCACCACATCTACACCACCACCACATCTACACCACCCCTGACCGCCACATCTACACCACCGCCACATCTATACAACATCTACACCACCACCACATCTACAACACCACTACATCTACACCACACCTGCCCGCCACATCTACACCACCACCACATCTACACCACATCTACACCACCACCACATCTACACATCTACACCACCACCACATCTACACCACCACCACATCTACACCACCACCACCACATCTATACCACCACATCTACACTACCCCTGCCCGCCACATCTATACCACCACCACATCTACATCACCACCACATATACACAACCACCACATCTACACCATCACCACATCTACACTACCCCCGCTCGCCACATCTACACTACCTCCGCTCGCCACATCTTCACCACCCCCGCTCGCCACATCTACACCACCCCCGCTCGCCACATCTACATCACCGCCACATCTACTCCACCGCCACATCTACACCACCCCAGCATCTACACCACCACTACATCTACACCAGTGCCACATCTACACCACCCCCGCTCGCCACATCTACACCACCGCCACATCTACACCACCACCACATATACAGCACAGCCACATCTACACCACCACCACATCTACACTGCCCCCGCTCACCACATCTACACCACCGCCACATCTACACCAGCGTCACATCTACACCACCGCCACATCTACACCACCCCCGCTCGCCACATCTACACCACCCCTGCTCGCCACATCTACACCACCCCCTCTCGCCACATCTACACCACCGCCACATCTACACCCTTACCACATCTACACCACCACCACATCTACACCAGCGCCACATCTACACCACCCCTGCTCGCCACATCTACACCACTCCCGCTCGCCATATCTACACCACCGCAAAATCTACACCACCGCCACATCTACACCACCGCCACATCTACAGCACCACCACATCTACACCACCGCCACATCTACACCACCCCCGCCCGCACATCTACACCACAGCTACACCCCCGCCACATCTACACCACCGCCACATATACACCAATCCCGCCCGCCACATCTACACAAATCCCGCCCGCCATATCTACACCACATCTACACCACCACCACATCTACACCACCCCCGCCCGCATATCTACACCACAGCTACAACACCGCCACATCTACACCACCGCCACATCTACACCACCGCCACATCTACACCACCGCCACATCTACACCACCACCACATCTACACCACCCCTAACCGCCACATCTACACCACCACCACATCTACACCACCCCTGACCGCCACATCTACACCACCCCTGCCCGCCACATCTACACCACTACCACATATACACCACCCCTGACCGCCACATCTACACCACCCCTGATCGCCACATCTACACCACCGCAACATCTACACCACCCCTGCCCGTCACATCTACACCACCGCCACATCTACACCACCCCTGACCGGCACATCTACACCACCCCTGACCGCCACATCTACACATCCACCACATCTACACCACCCCTGACCGCCACATCTACACCACCGCCACATCTACACCACATCTACACCACATCTACAACACCACCACATCTACACCACCCCTGCCCGCCACATCTACACCACCACCACATCTACACCACATCTACACCACCACCACATCTACACCACCACCACATCTACACCACATCTACACCACCACCACATCTACACCACCACCACCACATCTATACCACCACATCTACACTACCCCTGCCCGCCACATCTATACCACCACCACATCTACATCACCACCACATATACACAACCGCCACATCTACACCACCACCACATCTACACTACCCCCGCTCGCCACATCTACACCACCGCCACATCTACTCCACCGCCACATCTACACCACCGCCACATGTACACCACCGCCACATGTACACCACCGCCACATGTACACCACCGCCACATCTACACCACCACCACATCTACACCAGCGCCACATCTACACCACCCCCGCTCGCCACATCTACACCACCGCCACATCTACACCACCGCCACATCTACACCACCGCCACATCTACACCACCGCCACATCTACAGCACCACCACATATACACCAATCCCGCCCGCCATATCTACACCACATCTACACCACCACCACATCTACACCACCCCCGCCCGCACATCTACACCACAGCTACAACACCGCCACATCTACACCACTGCCACATCTACACCACATCTACACCACCGCCACATCTACACCACCGCCACATCTACACCACCACCACATCTACACCACCCCCGCCCGCACATCTACACCACAGCTACACCACCGCCACATCTACACCACCGCCACATATACACCAATCCCGCCCGCCACATCTACACCAAATTAGAACTGCTCTAGCGGTCCCTGATACATGCCTAATCATTGCCCGTTATTTGTGTTAAAGGAAGCAAACAGTGCCAGGCTTCCCGGGAGGGTTGAGGCCAGTAGATCAACACGAACGGCTGTAATCTAGACCTGGCGGTGTCTTCCCCTGTAATACGGGACACTCAAACTATATTAATTGCATCACGCGTAAAGCTTGTTAAGCTGAGCAAAGCCTGGTCAAAGGGGCATTACTCAAGATTAAGTCGTTGACTGGTTCCACTAAGTGACGTGTTTGAGAATGAGTCTCCGACATCGTTATTTCAATGTTAGCGCCCTCCTGACACGAGGTTTTGCGACAATCAGACATGTGCCTGTCTGTGATTCTCTGTCCAATGATTGATATCTGCTAGAACATCCTAAGTTACATTATTTGTGGATGTTCCGTGGAAAATGTATGTGTTCTGTCCGTCCGTTCCCTTGTTCACATTCCATCTTTCTGTCGTTGTTTGTTTACTTTGACATATGTCACTTAACGGCCGTCCGCAAGAATTTCATTCTGGAATGTTCACATTTCCTGGCTTTCTAGTCTCAACACTTTCAAGTTCATTCAGCTGTAAATGGGTACCTGATGAAGATAATGCACTGAGGACATACACTGTTGCTCTGAAGTCTGACATGTTATCGCTGACAGCAGAACCCTTGCTATTTGTAGATAAGTATGTAGGTAGGTAGCTCCCTTAGACGTCAAGGGCCGGTCGCGTCAATCCTTCACGAAGACAGGAAGTGGATGAGTTCCAGACCGCATGAAATAAGCGGGAAGTCTGTAGTTCATTACCGGCTTAACGAGCTTGTTTGGCGGGGATGGGAATGTGTTCGGTAGGGAAGACGAATCGGAATATGTTCGGCATGGAAGACGAGTGGGAATGTGTTCGGTAGGGAAGACGAGTGGGAATGTGTTCGGTAGGGAAGACCGGTGGGGATGTGTTCGGTAGGGAAGACCGGTGGGAATGTGTTCGGTAGGGAAGTCCGGTGGGAATGTGTTCGGTAGGGAAGACGAGTCGGAATGTGTTCGGTAGGGAAAACGAGTGGGAATGTGTTCGATAGGGAAGACCGGTGGGGATATGTTCGGTAGGGAAGACCGGTGGGAATGTATTCGGTAGGGAAGATGAGTCGGAATGTGTTCGGTAGGGAAGACCCGTGGGGATGTGTTTGGTAGGGAAGACCGGTGGGGATGTGTTCGGCAGGGAAGACCGGTGGGGATGTGTTCGGTAGGGAAGACCGGTGGGAATGTGTTCGGCAGCGAAGACCGGTGGGGATGTGTTCGGTAGGGAAGACCGATGGGGATGTGTTCGGTAGCGAAGACCACGTGTTCTTTAAGGATAAACGGCGAGATTTATAATGGTGAATATTGGTTCGAGCCCTCTCCGTCCGGCGGCTTCGTCGTTTGAGACCCGGTTAGAGCAGTGGATCGCACCAATCTGCCGTTGACTGCACATGTGGAGGGTCTCCATTCGCTTCGGATCTCAAGATAGCCATCTACCGAAACGCTCCAGCAGAGTGGGGTAGCCCAGCTTCCGAAACGTTCCAGCAGAGTGGGGTAGCCCAGCTACCTAAACGCTCCAGCAGAGTGGGGTAGCCCAGCTACCTAAACGCTCCAGCAGAGTGGGGTAGCCCAGCTACCGAAACGCCTCAGCAGAGTGGGGTAGCCCAGCTACCGAAACGCCTCAGCAGAGTGGGGTAGCCCAGCTACCGAAACGCTCCAGCAGAGTGGGGTAGCCCATCTCAGAAACCGTCCAGCAGAGTGGGGATTAGCACAAGTTATGTCATTCGTAGATTTATTGTCAGTGAAAACCGTTGTTGGTTTCAGACTTGATGCGGAGTGTTCATAGATGTGGCAGCCAGGCCGACTGAGTTATGTCTAGATGGCCTCCTGCTCAGAGTTGTTGCTGTTCAAGTAAATGAAATCCTGTCAAAGTGGGGTTGTAGCGATGGCTTTCCATCTTGGGGGTTTGTCCACGAGAGGTCTAGCCTAGACGTCTTCTAGATGCTCCAGTGGTTTTAGTATCAGCTGTGAGTGAGAGTCTGGTATGATTAAGTCAACTGGGTAGTCGAGGGCGGTCACACGCAGCTGTCAGGCTGGGACTCCTAGGTTGTGCACTTCTAGCTGACCTAGGATGCAGTCCATAGTGGGGGTTGAACAATGTTCAGGGAGTGGACACATCGATGCCGGACACAAGATGCTGTAGAGGACCTGCCTTAGACATTCTGGGGCGGGGTGACTCATGCTGTAGAGGACCTACCTTAGTCATTCTAGGGTGGAGGGGGACTAGAGACCTACGTTAGACATTCTGGCGCGGGGTGACTCATGCTGTAGGGGACCTGCCTTAGACATTCTGGGGCGGGGTGACTCATGCTGTATAGGACCTACCTTAGACATTCTGGCACGGGGTGACTCATGCTGTAAGGGACCTGCCTTAGACATTCTGGGGCGGGGTGACTCATGCTGTAGAGGACCTGCCTTAGACATTTTGGGGCGGAGTGACTCATGCTGTAGAGGACTTACCTTAGACATTCTAGGGCAGAGTGACTCATGCTGTAGAGGACCTACCTTAGACATTCTGGGGCGGGGTGACTCATGCTGTAGAGGGCCTACCTTAGACATTCTGGGGCGGGGGGACTCATGCTGTAGAGGACCTGCCTTAGACATTCTGGGGCGGGGTGACTCATGCTGTAGAGGACCTGCCTTAGACATTCTGGGGCGGGGTGACTCATGCTGTAGAGGACCTGCCTTAGACATTCTGGGGCAGGGCGGGAGGGGGGGGGTGTGGCTCATGCTGTAGGGGACCTGCCTTAGACATTCTAGGGCGGGGTGACATGCTATTAGAGGATCTGCCTTAGACATTCTGGGGCGGGGTGGGGTGACTGATGCTGTAGAGGACCTGACAGACATTCTGGGGCGGGGCGGAGTGCCTCATGCTGTAGAGGACCTGCCTTAGACATTCTGGGGTGGGGTGGGGTGACTGATGCTTTAGAGGACCTGCCTTAGACATTCTGGGGCGGGGTGACTCATGCTGTAGAGGACCGTTGGGAAGTATAGGGACCTCTCACTGATTGTTATTGAAACCGAAACTGGACATGTTCCGGTACATGCTTCCTGTAAAGTTCAAGCTGTAGTGTCGGCCCTGTACTTCCCTTTTGGGTGAACAGTCGAATCATTAATACATAATCAGTTCGTGCCTAACTCAAGGGATCACTAAAGTTGATTGTGTATGTGTGGTTACACAAAGGAATCACTAATAGTTAGCTGAACACTGCTACCAGTTTACTGAACGTTCACACTACCCCATCACATCCCGTCCTGTCACACAAACCATTGCTGTGACCACCATCACATCACTTGTAACACAAGCACATGCATCACTAGACACGCACCTGTCAGTCTAAAAGCTAGGCTTCATTGAATTGTATGCACATATACCTGCACATGCGTGCGTTCACGAACTGACACAATCGACCAACTCAATTGGTCACATACCAACCACGACCTCACCGACTAACTCATTCACCGACTCACTCATTCACCGACTCACTCATTCACCGACTCACTCATTCACCGACTCACTCAAACAGGCTTACTCCATCTCAAACATCCTCTTACTGACGTACATACTTCTAAACACTCACTAACTCACCTAAGCATTCACTAACTCACCTAAGCATTCACTAACTCACCTAGGCATTCACTAACTCACCTAAGCATTCACTAACTCACCTAAGCACTCACAAACTCACCTAAGCATTCACTAACTCACATAAGCATTCACTAACTCACATAAGCATTCACTAACTCACCTAAGCATTTACTAACTCATTCAATCACTCACTAACTCACATAAGCATTCACTAACTCACATAAGCACTCACTAACTCACCTAAGCATTCACTAACTCATTCAATTACTTACTAACTCACCAAAGCATTCACTAACTCATTCAATCACTCACTAACTCACCTAAGCATTCACTAACTCACATAAGCATTCACTAACTCACCTAAGCATTCACTAACTCACATAAGCATTCACTAACTCACATAAGCATTCACTAACTCACCTAAGCATTCAATAACTCACATAAGCATTCACTAACTCCCCTAAGCATTTACTAACTCATTCAATCACTCACTAACTCACATAAGCATTCACTAACTCACATAAGCATTCACTAACTCACCTAAGCATTCACTAACTCATTCAATTACTCACTAACTCACCAAAGCATTCACTAACTCATTCAATCACTCACTAACTCACCTAAGCATTCACTAACTCATTCAATCACTCACTTAAAAGTTTACTCAGTTACATGTTAATTTATCCATTCACTCGTGCACCTGTGACTCTACTCACGCTCTTACCACTCACGCTCTCACTACTCACGCTCTCACTACTCACGCTTTCACTACTCACGCTCTCACCTAAACACCCTCTCACCTAAACACGCTCTAACCTAAACACGCTCTAACCTAAACACGCTCTCACCTAAACACCCTCTCACCTAAACACGCTCTCACCTAAACACGCTCTCACCTAAACACGCTCTCACCTAAACACTCTCTCACCTAAACACTCTCTAACCTAAACACGCTCTCACCTAAACACGCTCTCGCCTAAACACGCTCTCACCTAAACACGCTCTCACCTAAACACGCTCTCACCAACACGCTCTCACCAACACGCTCTCACTCATCGCACTCACTCCCTCACTGACTCATGCCCTCACTCCTTCACTGACGCACTCATCCCACTCACACCCACTCCCTCACTGACACACTCATTCACTGACCCACTCCTTCCCCCCTCCCTCACTGACCCACTCCTTCCCTCCCTCCCTCACTGACCCACTCCTTCCCTACCTCCCTCACTGACTCACTCTTTCCCTCCCTCCCTCACTGACCCACTCCTTCCCTCCCTCCCTCACTGACCCACTCCTTCCCTCCCTCCCTCACTGACCCACTCCTTCCCTCCCTCCCTCACTGACCCACTCCTTCCCTCCCTCCCTCACTGATCCACTCCTTCCCTCCCATATTGACACATGTATGCTATCATGTTGACAGACCTTGGCCACTAAAATGGGACTGGACACCAGGAAAAGCTCCTCTCTGTGGAAGGACCGGGCCTTGGTGGAGTGCAACGTGGCTGTGCTACATAGCTTTCAGGTCAGTCAACGTGGCTGTGCTTCATAGCTTTCAGGTCAGTCAACGTGGCTGTGCTACATAGCTTTCAGGTCAGTCAACGTGGCTGTGCTTCATAGCTTTCAGGTCAGTCAACGTGGCTGTGCTACATAGCTTTCAGGTCAGTCAACGTGGCTGTGCTTCATAGCTTTCAGGTCAGTCAACGTGGCTGTGCTACATAGCTTTCAGGTCAGTCAACGTGGATGTGCTTCATAGCTTTCAGGTCAGTCAACGTGGCTGTGCTACATAGCTTTCAGGTCAGTCAACGTGGCTGTGCTTCATAGCTTTCAGGTCAGTCGTCGGCCTGGGGGGTGGGAGGGAGAGGGGGTATGGAGTAGCAGATCGAGCAGTAGTGTTAGTGTATGAATAGAAGGATGTGAGTGAGTGATGGGGAGTGTAGGAAGTTAAGCGTATGGATGAGTGAAAGGATGCAGGAGGATGTTCAAGAAAGAGTAGAGTCAGTTTACTGAATTAACAATGAAGGGAGGTGAGGTTGAGTAGATAGGGTGAAAGGAGGTGAGGTTGAGTAGATAGGGTGAAAGGAGGTGAGGTTGAGTAGATAGGGTGAAGGGAGGTGAGGTTGAGTAGATAGGGTGAAGGGAGGTGAGGTTGAGTAGATAGGGTGGAGGGAGGTGAGGTTGAGTAGATAGGGTGAAAGGAGGTGAGGTTGAGTAGATAGGGTGAAAGGAGGTGAGGTTGAGTAGATAGGGTGAAAGGAGGTGAGGTTGAGCAGTGAGGTTGCAGACACAAATAAAGTGTATGAGAGAGACTGATCAAGCAAGAACAAGGAGAGAGAGAGAGGGAGAGAGAGAGAGAGAGAGAGCAGAGGTATTGCATGAATGTAACTTGCCAACGAATATGACGATCGAGGGATCGTATTGACACAACACACAAAGATCCACTGGTCCAATCAGTGATACCACTTGTTGCTGTTAGATGGGCGGGATCTGTAGAAGCTGGCTGAGACGGGTTGGATCTGTCCACAATAGTTGACCAACAGAGTTGGATCTGTCCACAATAGTTGTCCAACAGGGTTAGATCTCTTCACAATAGTTGACAAACAGGGTTGGATTTGTGAATGTACGGGGCAGTGACCACACATATATTGTAGGATGGATGGACTAGTGGATGGATGAAATTGTTGATGGGTTTGACAGTGGATGGATGGGCTAGTAGATGGATGGGATAGTGGATGGATGGGCTAGTGGATGGATGAAATTGTTGAAGGGTGAGACAATGGACGGATGAAGATTGTGGATGGGTTTTAGAGATTGTGGATGGATGAATGCTATAGTGGATGGATGAATGCGATAGGGGATGGATGGCATATAGTAGTGGATGAACAATATAGTGGGCGAATGGATGAGAAAGTTGATGGATTGATAAGATAGTGAGTGAATGGATGAGAAAGTTGATGGATTGATAAGATAGTGAGTGGATGGATGAGAAAGTTGATGGATGAGAAAGTTGATGGATGAGAAAGTTGATGGATTGATAAGATAGTGAGTGGATGGATGAGATGATGGACGGATGAGTGAGATAGGGGACGGATGGATGAGATATAGTAGTGGGTGGATGAGATATTGATATAGCTAAAGAAAATTAGCTGTACTGTTCGCCTCAATAATTGTAGAATGTGTTTGACAGTGTCCGCCATCTAATCAAATGAGCAAGCACATTTGACAGTCTAATACCTGCAACAGAGGGTTAGCTGGTAGTCAATGTTTACAACGGGAGATAATAATTGTTAAATATTACGTCCATGATTTATTTGGTTTGTGTCCCCTGGCAAGTTATCAATAGGTCAGAAATCGTTACCAAAACCATAGATCGTGTCTAAGCTTTATTGATTCCTGTCTGATGTATGAATATTTCTCATGTGATAACCAGAGCAGTGGAGTAACGATAACAGACCACCACGCTGCCAGCGAGTCCTTCATCAAACACATGGAGAATGAGCACAAGCTTCGAGGAGGCTGCCCTGCTGACTGGGTGTGGGTGGTGCCGCCGATGAGCGGGTCTATCCTGGAAGTCTTCCACCAGGAGATGCTACTGTACAAGCTCAAGCCTTCCTACGAGTACCAGGTGAGTTAGCAATAGGCGGCACAACCAAAAAAGTGGGTTTGGTTTAATGATCAGGAATTCTTAGGCTGTAGATTACAGGACGTTTCTTAGTTGTAGATGTCAGGTACCGAAGACTCGGTCCACTGGAGTATAATTATCCAAGCATCGCCTGGCGCATGATCGTTTGTTCAAGCCTCGCCTGGCGCATGATCGTTTGTCCAAACATCACCTGGCGCATGATCGTTTGTTCAAGCATCGCCTGGTGCATGATCGTTTGTCCAAACATTACCTGGCGCATGATCGTTTGTCCAAACATTACCTGGCGCATGATCGTTTGTCCAAACATTACAAAGTTGCTTGATCTTAGGTCCAAACATAAAAAAAGTATTTTACTGTGGCTCCAAACATAACCTGGATCTTGACTGTGAATGTATAGAATGTATAGAACGTATAGAACGTATAGAATGTATAGAATGTATAGAATGTATAGAATGTATAGAATGTATAGAATGTATAGAATGTATAGAATGTATAGAACGTATAGAATGTATAGAATGTATAGAATGTATAGAACGTATAGAATGTATAGAATGTATAGAATGTATAGAATGTATAGGTTCGCTCTCTACTGGACACATGCTGTTATCTAAGCATCCACAAATCGGCATTTTTCTCTATCTCCATTCAACACTACTATCTTCTCTCACTTATCCCGTCACCCTGTCACTTAACCCTTGCCCATGTCATTTAACCCTCCTGATATCACTCAACCCTCCTGATATTACTCAACCCTCCTAATATCACTCAACCCTCCTGATATCACTCAACCCTCCTGATATCACTCAACCCTCCTGATATCACTCAACCCTCCTGATATCACTCAACCCTCCTGATATCACTCAACCCTCCTGATATCACTCAACCCTCCTGATATCACTCAACCTTCCTGATATCCATCAACCCTCCTGATATCACTCAACCCTCCTGATGTAACTCAACCCTCCTGATGTAACTCAACCCTCACGATATCCATCAACCCTCCTGATATCACTCAACCCTCCTGATATCACTCAACCTTCCTGATATCACTCAACCCTCCTGATATCACTCAACCCTCCTGATATCACTCAACCCTCCTGATATCACTCAACCCTCCTGATATCACTCAACCCTCCTGATATCACTCAACCCTCCTGATATCACTCAACCCTCCTGATATCACTCAACCTTCCTGATATCACTCAACCCTCCTGATATCACTCAACCCTTCTTATGTCACTCATCCCTTCTCATGTCACTCAACCCTTCTCATGTCACTCAACTCTCTTCATACCACTTATCGGGTACTAGTATCACATAACGCCTACTCGTATCACATATCCCCAACTCGTGTCACATAACCCCTACTCATGTCATATAACCACTCCACGTATCACTACATCCACTTACAACCAGATAAAGCACTTATTTCTGCTACGTTCTATCGCTCCTGCAGGAAGACGCCTGGAAGACACACGTATGGAAGAAAGACAGAGACAAGCCCAAATTGTCTGACAAGCCTAAAAGGAAATTTGGATTCAAGGAATTGGCCAGGTACGCCAACATTAGAATCCAGTCAACTTCGTTTAGTAGTAACTGTTGGTACGTCCGTGCTGTTGTCGTGGCTACGAGAGATTGGATGCCTTAACTATAGAAGCGGGACAGATCTGGTCAAGTACTCAGAGAGTCTCAGTGTATTAGTTCATTTCTTATTCGGCGCTTCTACTGAACAGGACGTGGGGATGTGATGTGGGGACGTGACGTTGTCTTGTTGGTTGTAACGTGACGTGTCGTTGTGACGTGACTTTGTGTTGTTTTGATGTTGCTTTGTGATGTTATGTGACGTTGTGGTGTGATGTACCGTTGTGATGTGACGTTGTGATGTTAAGGTGTGATGTTAAGGTGTGATGTGACGTTGTGATGTTATGAATTTGGGATGTGACGTTGTGATGTGATGTGACGTTGTGATGTGACGTTGTGAAGTGACGTTGTAATGTTGTCATGTGATGTTGTGGTGATATGATGTTGTTAAGTGATGTTGAAGTGTGACGTTGTGGTGTGACGTTGTGAAGGTGAGATGTTGTGATGGGATGTTAAGATTTTACTTTTGGATGTTGTGACGTATCGTAGTTAACATGGAGGCTGCAATGCGATTTTGGTGCACAAGAAATAGTGAGAAGAAAAATAAACTTGTCATTCTCTGGTGTTTGCTCCCTCTTTCTCTACACATATATCAAGGCATTGTCTCACATGTTCATCTCTCTCTGTCTCTGTCTCTCTCTCTCTGTCTCTCTCTCTCTCTCTCTTTCTCTTTCTCTCTCCTCCATACACATATATCAAGGCATTGTCTCACATGTTCATCTCTCTCTGTCTCTGTCTCTCTCTCTCTGTCTCTCTCTCTCTCTCTCTCTTTCTCTTTCTCTCTCCTCCATACACATATATCAAGGTATTGTCTCACATGTTCATCTCTCTCTGTCTCTCTCTCTCTCTTTCCCTCTTTTTATTTCAATGTGTCTGGTCTCACCTGTTTGTCGTCTCATGTAACCATGACATGTTGTATTTTAGGACCAATGGCGAGCAAATGCCTACAGAGTAAGTGGGCTCGAACTCTTACCTTCCAGCACAACTATATCCACTTCATTTTTAAAAATTGAACATTTATCTGATTCAGTTACCATTGTAGCAGGATTCAGATTCCTGGTTTAGCCTGAACATGCCACAAAACTACATAGATACATAATGTATCCATACACACTTACATGCGTCTTCGGTATGTAAATAATAGAGATATCGTAATCACAAAAAATAAATTCACAGAATCTGCAGGAAATATAAAAGCATATGTAAAACACTCAAACATAGATACATAACTTATATACAGAAAAACAACACATTCATATCACATAAATAAAAGCAGTCTCATAATACTCGCCTTTTGTCAGCCTATTCACCAACACAGAAACAAAATGTCGGTCTTAGTAGCAAATCTTAAGCAAAATATGTTACATTCTAACAGATTGACATCGAAAGCATTAAGCAAAATATGTTACATGCTAACAGATTGACATCGAAAGCATTAAACAAAATATGTTACATGCTAACAGATTGACATCGAAGGCATTAAACAAATTATGTTACATGCTAACAGATTGACATCGAAGGCATTAAACAAATTATGTTACATGCTAACAGATTGACATCGAAAGCATTAAATAAAATGGGAGATTTTAATTGACTGAAAACTTAATTTCAAAACTTCCCCCAAAAATGTCCGTGTATACAATTGCACAAAATATCCCGTTCTCGCCTTCCTTCCCAGAAATTAGCAGAGATAACAGGTAACCAATAATGTGTCGACCGAGGGATTGTCTTGACATTACAGGGAAGATGAACCAATGGTATTGGACATTTTCAAAATATATTAAAACATTCTTTGAAAAAAAAAATTCAATCACTTTTAAAATTATGTTAAGAAAAAATATTCTCTAAAATATATTATCTCTATTGGAATGTAGTGGAAACTAAAGATAGCCATTGGTCGATTGTTGAAATCCGGCGGGATGAAATGTTTTCTACTTTCAATGTTGTATTGTAGAAATCTTTTCAATTTTAAAAATGTAATATTGAAATCATTATTGAAGACAGGAATTTGATTTTTCAATTTCAGAATAAAATGTAAATGCACTCAATATTTGTTTGTAGGTCGTTTTTCTTGTCTTTTATGAAACTTTCTTTTACAATACCATCTGCGCACATTTACAAACAATCGCTGTCGTTAAATGCTCATGTGAACCAGACAACATGTGTCCATGTGAACTAGACAATATGTGTACACCTGAACCAGATAACATGTTTACATGTGAACCAGTCAACATCATACAACATGTGTACATGTGAACCGGCCAACATGTGTACATGTGAACCGAACCAACATGTGTACACCTCAATCAGTCAACATATGTACGCCTGAACCTAGCCACAATGTGTACACCTGAATCAGCCAATATGTGTACACCTGAACAGGCCAATATGTGTACACCTGCACTAGTCATCTCATCTACTCTTGACTCAGACATGTGTACACCAAAACCAACCAATTTGTGCAGACACGTTTTACCTAACCCTATCTGTAGTGCTGCTGCTAGAACTATCACTTGTAATTAGGCTTCATGTGCTGTAGAAGATACACCATGTACTAGTCATACCACAATGTAGTAGTCCAGAGAATCATCTTACTAACCCAGTTATGTCATTGACCCTATTACACGTATCATTTCTGTCATTGTCTGCCTGGCTGTTTGGATAGAAACGAAACGTGATGATAATTTTAGGGTAAGCTGAGTCATGAACATAAAAAGGCACACTTGACGATGTCAGAATCATGTAGAAGCGTTCTTTCTGTTTGTGCTGACTGAGGTAGATAAAGCCCATGCTGTTGACCTACGTCTGCACAGTTGTCTACGTTTCCTTGTCAATCAGTTGTGAGCGCCATTGATTCTTTTCTGAAGGAACAGAAATATATATCACACTCTCATTTAACACGTGATCAAATTCGCAATCACAAAACTAAACAAAAGTGCACCGGATTAAGATGTGAAACACACTTTAAGAGTTTGGAATGTAACACTCTGTCAGAGAAAGCCAGCCTAATTTGTGGCTAGATGGATGTGAGGCAAAAATAGCACCGCCATGACCGTCTCCTAGCTACCAGTAGACCCAATCCTATGCTGTGTTAGTCTGGACGCAATCAGCTTACCTTTCCGACAGTATCTGATAAATGCACTTAGTAGGTTGGCGTGTTTGCTAACATGCCACTACGCTGGAACAAAAACGAACATTAACATTTCAATTTCTCATTTATTTCACACCTGTGTGCCTTCTGTCATTTGTAACAACCGTTTGTGATAGTTGAGCCTATCCTTTCAATTCTAACGCTTCGCTACTTGACATCGTTCTGACTTTCTTTGGCTTATCATTCTACTAACACTATCACCATTCTACCCTCCTGTCGTGGCATGGACATCTTTCTCAACCTCGCATTAGACATCAGAGCTCTCCTACTCGTTGTGTTACCTTTGGCATCCAGACTCATTTGACCAACACGAACAGAGAACGATGAAATTTGGAACAACTCATCGGGTGTGCAGAGTTCATGTTCTTTCATGGAACAACTCATCATGTGTACAGATTTCATGTTCTTTCATGGAACAACTCATCGTTTGTGCAGATTTCATGTTCTTTCATGGAACAACTCATCATGTGTGCAGAGTTCATGTTCTTTCATGGAACAACTCATCATGTGTACAGATTTCATGTTCTTTCATGGAACAACTCATCGTTTGTGCAGATTTCATGTTCTTTCATGGAACAACTTATCATGTGTGCAGTTCATGTTCTTTCATGGAACAACTCATCATGTGTACAGATTTCATGTTGCTTCTATTGCCTGTAAATGATAACTAAATGATCCATGATCCATCTGTAGAGGTTAAGACTGGGATGACCGGAAACCATGGTTACCGTCCCAGGTTACCCAATGTATTAATGTTGACGTGTTGTGTTGTGCTAACTTTGTTGTCGAGAAAAGATGGATTCCTCGCTCATTCAAAGCGTCATCAGTGCCAGGTATTCGAACATCAGTATTGGAATTTAATACATCTCGATATAACGATGACGTCTTGTGACATCTTCATATCAAGGTCAACGTGTTAGAAATTGCAAGACCAGTATGGTACGGCGTACCCTTCAATGGTGCAGCTTAAATCTGTTATTACCATATTTGGTGTGTAGATGTTGTACTAGGAAACCATCTCTAGCATCCGGTGGTCTGTTTTATTTGGGCTAGTGCTTTCCCTATACATAATATGTGTCAGGACATACTATTGTTGTCCATACTGGACATCTTGTATGTGCCTAAACATCACTCCTGTATGTATTAACTATTCTTGGACCTTCCACTTATCGATTGTAGATATGACATCTGAGTAAGAGATCCGTGTTTAGGTTCTAGGATGGCATCCCCTTTTATTGGTTAGAATTGATCATGTTGCCAGTTGGACGCTTACAATTTGGTTGCAACAATATTGTTGAATTGACTTATTCTGGCTTGTTTTGATTGGAAGATTCATTCACGTGATCTGAAAGAGTTCATTTAGGGAAATTTTTTCACACATATGATGCAGAAATCCACCTAATCAAAGTGGCAACTGACAAACTGTTGAACACTAATGTCGGTCCAAATCCTGTAGTATTTCTGACAGATGAACAATCAGCACTACAAGCCCTGAAATCCAAGAACCTGCCAGATCTACAGCCTCCACTGCCTGAACTGAGCAACCAGCGTTAGATTGTCATGCGGTGGATGCCTTCTCATTGTAGAGTACCAGGAAACGAAAAAAGTACCAACTGGCAACGGAGGATGCTGCAGACGAGCAACCAAATGTACAGGTTACAAACCAACAGAAGATAAGGATGATCAAATAAATCATAAAGCCACCAACAGAAGATACGGATGATCAAATCAATCATAAAGCCACCAACAGAAGATAAAGATGATCAAATCAATCAGAAAGCCCCCAACAGAAGATAAGGATCAAATCAATAATAAAGCCACCAATCGAAGACAAGGATGATCAAATCATTCAGAATACCATAAACAGAAGATAAGGATGATCAAATCAATCAGAAAGCCACCAACAGTAGATAAGGATCATCAAATCAATCAGAAAGCCACCAACAGAAGATAAGGATGAACAAATCAATCAGAAAGCCACCAACAGAAGATAAGGATCATCAAATCAATCAAAAAGTTACGAGCAGAAGGATGATCAAATCAATCAGAAAGCCACCAACAGAAGACAAGGATCATCAAATCAATCAAAAAGTTACGAGCAGATGATAAGGATCATCAAATCAATCAAAAAGTTACGAGCAGATGATAAGGATCATCAAATCAATCAAAAAGTTACGAGCAGATGATAAGGATCATCAAATCAATCAAAAAGTTACGAGCAGAAGATAAGGATCATCAAATCAATCCGAAAGCCACCAACAGTAACACAAGACGATTGCCATCAGATGTACAGACAAGAACAAACTGTTGTGTTGCGCCTTAGAACAGGACACAACCGACTCCGCAGCCACATGTACACAAAAATGAAGATTGGCAACTCAGCCATGTGTACATGCGGACAGGCGCCCAGACAGCAGAGCACATACTACAAAACTGCCCCGAATATGATATAAAGAGAAAATCTCACTGGCCCATAGAAACAAGACTGGAAGAGAAACTTTATGGACCTGTATGTGAACTACAAGAGACAGTGAACTCCATACAAGCGACACCGTTTGCAGATTTGTACAATATTTCTACGTGATCGAAAGAAGAAGAAGAAATTAGTGCGAAAGGTACAACTTTATTAGTATTGAAGACTTACCCACTCTTGGTATTGCACATCTTGTCTCTGACACAAGTCGAAATTCTCCCAGTGGTTAGTGCCATTGTCAGTTTGTCAGAAAGGTCTATGATTAATACAACGTATATGATGTAGAAACAAAAGAGCCAATCACTTGTTGTCTGGGAATCAATAAACAAGAAAGAGGAAAAACTAATCAGTTAGATTTTTTAAAAACTCAGTCTGGTGTGGTATTGGCGGGAAACTCGGCCTGGTGTGTTATTGGCGGGAAACTCAGTCTGGTGTGTTATTGGCGGGAAACTCAGTCTGGTGTGTTATTGGCGGGAAACTCGGTCTAGTGTGTTATTGGCGGGAAACTCAGCCTGTGTGTTATTAGCGGGAAACTCAGCCTGTGTGTTATTAGCGGGAAACTCAGTCTGGTGTGTTATTAGCGGGAAACTCAGTCTGGTGTGTTATTGGCGGGAAACTCGGTCTAGTGTGTTATTAGCGGGAAACTCAGTTTGGTGTGTTATTGGCGGGAAACTCAGTCTGGTGTGTTATTGGCGGGAAACTCAGCCTGTGTGTTATTAGCGGGAAAGTCAGTCTGGTGTGTTATTGGCGGGAAACTCAGTCTGCTGTGTTATTGGCGGGAAACTCAGTCTGGTGTGTTATTAGCGGGAAACTCAGCCTGTGTGTTATTGGCGGGAAAACTCGGTCTATGTGTTATTGGCGGGAAACTCAGTCTAGTGTGTTATTGGCGGGAGATTCAGTCTGGTGTGTTATTGATGGAGATTCAGTCTGGTGTGTTGTTGAAAAGGACACTCAGTCTGGTGTGTTATTGGTGGAAACTCAGTCTAACATGTTATTGACCTGACCCTAATCACATATCAGTAACCAAATGATCATATCGTTTCAGATAATAGCAGCTCCGTTCTACCACTCCTAGACTACCACCCCTAGACTACCACCCCTAGACTACCACCCCTAGACTACTACCACCCCTAGACTACCGCCCCTAGACTACCGCCTCTAGACTACCACCCCTAGTCTACCACCCCTAGACTACCACCCCTAGACTACTACCACCCCCAGACTACTACCACCCCTAGACTACCACCCCTAGTCTGTCATCCCCCCCTCAGCCGCCCTACCCTGTCCCTCCTAGCCTCACCGGGTAGTCCTCAGTCAATACTTGCTCGTGCTGTGACTGACTCTACTCCGCGATGCCACTGTACGGACAAGCTTAACAAATCTGTCTTACACATTATTGCATGTCGTACCAAATTTATTACACATTGATCTCTGACTAATGAAGCCCTTTATCGTATCGACCTGACTAAGTCACATACGTGATTTCATGGCAGCCTTGCCGTAATGTTCACCTTCGCGAGAATGTTGTCGTTGCCTAGATATAAAATATCTTTAATGCCGCATAGGAAATGCAGCCTGACCCAGACATTGACTCTCCATTCCATGTGTTTGTAGGGCCGTGAAGTTCTCAGCCAAACTGATGGGCAAAGCATTGGCTAGAAGGGTCAAGTGTGTCATCCTATTCGCCACAGAGACTGGCAAGTCTGAAAGATTTGCCAACACACTTTGTGAAATCTTCAAACACGCATTTGATGCTAAGGTGAGAAGTGTGTGATATTATCAGGCTCAGGTAAGGAATGCCTAAGATGTTCAATCTAACGTAATAAGTTTGTAGGATCTACTATAGTGCTTGTATGAGTTATTTAATATAATGTAATGATTGTGTGAGATCTTTAATCTAATGTACTGCTTGTATGAGTTCTTTAATCTAATGTAGTGATTGTATGAGTTCTTTAATCTAATGTAATGATTGTGTGAGATCTTCATTCTATTTAAATAATTATGTGAAATCTTTAGTCTAATGTAACGAATGTGTTAGATCTGTAACCTAATGTAAGAATTATTGAAGATCTCTAATATCATTTATTAATTAAGGAATATCTCTAATCTGGTTTAATAATTGGAGGAGATCTCTAATCCGGTTTAATAGTTGGAGGAGATCTCTAATCTGGTTTAATAGTTGGGGGGGGGGGGGGGATCTTTAATCTGGTTTAATAGTTGGAGGAGATCTCTAATCTGGTTTAATAGTTGGAGGAGATCTCTAATCCGGTTTAATAGTTGGGGGGGGGGGGGGGGGGGGATCTTTAATCTGGTTTAATAGTTGGAGGAGATCTCTAATCCGGTTTAATAGTTGGAGGAGATCTCTAATCTGGTTTAATAGTTGGGGGAGGGGGGGGGGGGGAAATCTTTAATCTGGTTTAATAGTTGGAGGAGATCTCTAATCTGGTTTAATAGTTGGGGGGAGGGGGGGGGGGGTGTGGGGATCTTTAATCTGGTTTAATCGTTGGGGAAGATCTCTAATCTAGTTTAATAGTTGGGGGAGATCTCTAATCTGGTTTAATAGTTGGGGGGGGGGGGGGGAGGGGATCTTTAATCTGGTTTAATAGTTGGGGAAGATCTCTAATCCGTGTTAATAGTTGGGGGAGATCTCTAATCTGGTTTAATAGTTGGGGAAGATCTCTAATCTGGTACCTATGTAAAGATTTGTGTATCAGACCTTTATGTAATATTCAGATACACGTAGCACAATGCTTGTCCATGTACAGGCACGTCTAGACATGGAGTTCACCAAGGTCAGAAACGATGCATCTAAACATGAGGTGACTGCAAATAGAAGTCAGGGTCAATAGAACAAACACAAGTGATACAACAAGTAATCCAACTAAAAGTTAAACAGGAAGTACACAAAGTAATTAAACTGAAAGAGAAAGTAATCAGAGAAAATCAGAGAAAAGAGCCATGTAACGAGAGCACATTCTAGAAGCCACCATGACAAAGTTTGGACAAATGGCAAGAATGTTTTCTAACGGCCAATAGAACCAGACAACTGGACTTCGGCGCAAGAGAAAGACCAAGAAAATGAAGGATGGTCCATGTTAAGTAAACTCCACAGTGACTTAGATTGACAAACAAAAACAAAACCTGAACAGATAACGACCAGACAGCAGATAGCGCCTGGTCACAATATCAAGGGGCATACGTTCGAGATGAGAAGCGATGATACAGTGTCGGATTTTACCACTCCCCCCCCCCCCGCTCTGCCTCTCCTCTCCCCTCTCTACTTCTCCTCTCCCCTCTCTGCCTCCCCTCTCCCCTCTCTACTTCCCCTCTCCCCTCTCTACTTCTCCTCTCCCCTCTCTACTTCCCCTCTCCCCTCTCTACTTCTCCTCTCCCCTCTCTGCCTCTCCTCTCCCCTCTCTACTTCCCCTCTCCCCTCTCTACTTCCCCTCTCCCCTCTCTACTTCTCCCCTCTCCTCTCTACTTCTCCTCTCCCCTCTCTACTTCCCCTCTCCCCTCTCTGCCTCTCCTCTCCCCTCTCTACTTCCCCTCTCCCCTCTCTACTTCCCCTCTCCCCTCTCTACTTCTCCCCTCTCCTCTCTACTTCTCCTCTCCCCTCTCTACTTCTCCTCTCCCCTCTCTGCCTCTCCTCTCCCCTCTCTGCCTCTCCTTTCCCCTCTCTGCCTCCCCTCTCCCCTCTCTGCCTCTCCTCTCCCCTCTCTACTTCCCCTCTCCCCTCTCTACTTCCCCTCTCCCCTCTCTACTTCTCCCCTCTCCTCTCTACTTCTCCTCTCCCCTCTCTACTTCCCCTCTCCCCTCTCTGCCTCTCCTCTCCCCTCTCTACTTCCCCTCTCCCCTCTCTACTTCCCCTCTCCCCTCTCTACTTCTCCCCTCTCCTCTCTACTTCTCCTCTCCCCTCTCTACTTCTCCTCTCCCCTCTCTGCCTCTCCTCTCCCCTCTCTGCTCTCCTCTCCCCTCTCTGCCTCCCCTCTCCCCTCTCTGCCTCTCCTCTCCCCTCTCTACTTCCCTTCTCCCCTCTCTACTTCCCCTCTCCCGTCTCTACTTCTCCTCTCCCCTCTCTACTTCTCCTCTCCCCTCTCTACTTCTCCCCTCCCCTCTCTACTTCCCCTCTCCCCTCTCTACTTCCCCTCTCCCCTCTCTACTTCTCCTCTCCCCTCTCTACTTCCCCTCTCCCCTCTCTACTTCTCCTCTCCCCTCTCTACTTCTCCTCTCCCCTCTCTACGTCTCCCCTCCCCTCTCTACTTCTCCCCTCCCCTCTCTACTTCCCCTCTCCCCTCTCTACTTCCCCTCTCCCCTCTCTACTTCTCCTCTCCCCTCTCTACTTCTCCTCTCCCCTCTCTACTTCTCCCCTCCCCTCTCTACTTCCCCTCTCCCCTCTCTACTTCCCCTCTCCCCTCTCTACTTCTCCAAATCTAAAACAGAAAGACGTGCTTCCTAAATCTGTGATTGGTTCTGCAGGTGATGTGTATGGCGGACTATGACGTCATATCCCTGGAACACGAATCCCTGGTTCTTGTAGTAACCAGCACGTTCGGAAACGGAGACCCACCGGAGAACGGGGAGGTGGGGGTTGGATAGTCGTTGTTGTTGTTATGGATGATGTTAATGATGATGTGATAATGGATAATGTGATAATAATGATGGCCGTGTCAATAATGGTGTGGTGATAAGTTCCATGTGTTAGTGATGTCTGTGGCATTGATTGATGGGGTGGTATCAGAAATAATAGAAGAAAATACTGCAACCTTAGTCGTAATGATATATTAGTAACGGTTATAGTTGATGTACTAGTAACGGTTATAGTTGTTATAGTAGATGTACTAATAACGGTTATAGTTGATGAACTAGTAACGGTTATAGTTGTTATAGTAGATGTACTAATAACGGTTATAGTTGTTATAGTTGATGTACTAGTAACGGTTATAGTTGTTATAGTAGATGTACTAATAACGGTTATAGTTGATGGACTAGTAACGGTTATAGTTGTTATAGTTGATGATCTCCTAGTAACGGTTATAGTTAATGTACTAGTAACGGTTATATTTGTTATAGTTGACGTACTAGTAACGGTTATAGTTGATGTACTGGTAACGGTTATAGTTTTTATAGTTTATGTACTAGTAACGTTTATAGTTGTTATAGTTGATGTACTAGTAACGGTTATAGCTGTTATAGTTGATGTACTAGAAACGGTTATAATTGTTATAATGAATGTACTAGTAACGGTTTTAGCTGTTATAGTTGATGCACTAGTTTTTGATGCAGTAGAAGTAGTTGTACCAAGACGAGACACCGAAACTTTCACTAGAGCAGCCATCAAAATGACCGAGCGGGGAAGCCACAATAGAGGTTGAACTAAGGTAGCTGGTTTGGTGGATAGCTACAGAAGCTGAAGTCAAGTTGTTGAACTACAACTATGGTACCATCTGTAGAATAATCGCGGACCGCACATAGTGGAGGGAATGCAATGCAGGCCCTGAATGACAGCATAAGACGTCATAGTCACAGATTTCTTCGGCAGTCATCAGTCATCAAACAATAAAAAAAAGAAATTGAGAAATAGGTGTAGCAGTAAAAATGACAATAATAGCAGTAACAATATCAATACGAGTAATAGTAGAAGTGACAATAGTAGTAGTAACAATATCAATACGAGTAATAGTAGAAGTGACAATAGTAGTAGTAACAATAGAAAAAGTAACAATATCAATACGAGTAATAGTAGAAGTGACAATAGTAGTAGTAACAATAGAAAAAGTAACAATATCAATACGAGTAATAGTAGAAGTGACAATAGTAGTAGTAACAATAGAAAAAGTAACAATATCAATACGAGTAATAGTAGAAGTGACAATAGTAGTAGTAACAATAGAAAAAGTAACAATATCAATACGAGTAATAGTAGAAGTGACAATAATAGAAGTAACAATATCAATACGAGTAATAGTAGAAGTGACAATAGTAGTAGTAACAATAGAAAAAGTAACAATATCAATACGAGTAATAGTAGAAGTGACAATAGTAGTAGTAACAATAGAAAAAGTAACAATATCAATACGAGTAATAGTAGAAGTGACAATAGTAGTAGTAACAATAGAAAAAGTAACAATATCAATACGAGTAATAGTAGAAGTGACAATAGTAGTAGTAACAATAGAAAAAGTAACAATATCAATACGAGTAATAGTAGAAGTGACAATAGTAGTAGTAACAATAGAAAAAGTAACAATATCAATACGAGTAATAGTAGAAGTGACAATAGTAGTAGTAACAATAGAAAAAGTAACAATATCAATACGAGTAATAGTAGAAGTGACAATAGTAGTAGTAACAATAGAAAAAGTAACAATATCAATACGAGTAATAGTAGAAGTGACAATAGTAGTAGTAACAATAGAAAAAGTAACAATATCAATACGAGTAATAGTAGAAGTGACAATAGTAGTAGTAACAATAGAAAAAGTAACAATATCAATACGAGTAATAGTAGAAGTGACAATAGTAGTAGTAACAATAGAAAAAGTAACAATATCAATACGAGTAATAGTAGAAGTGACAATAGTAGTAGTAACAATAGAAAAAGTAACAATATCAATACGAGTAATAGTAGAAGTGACAATAGTAGTAGTAACAATAGAAAAAGTAACAATATCAATACGAGTAATAGTAGAAGTGACAATAGTAGTAGTAACAATAGAAAAAGTAACAATATCAATACGAGTAATAGTAGAAGTGACAATAGTAGTAGTAACAATAGAAAAAGTAACAATATCAATACGAGTAATAGTAGAAGTGACAATAGTAGTAGTAACATTAGAAAAAGTAACAATATCAATACGAGTAATAGTAGAAGTGACAATAGTAGTAGTAACAATAGAAAAAGTAACAATATCAATACGAGTAATAGTAGAAGTGACAATAATAGAAGTAACAATATCAATACGAGTAATAGTAGAAGTGACAATAGTAGTAGTAACAATAGAAAAAGTAACAATATCAATACGAGTAATAGTAGAAGTGACAATAATAGAAGTAACAATATCAATACGAGTAATAGTAGAAGTGACAATAGTAGTAGTAACAATAGAAAAAGTAACAATATCAATACGAGTAATAGTAGAAGTGACAATAATAGAAGTAACAATATCAATACGAGTAATAGTAGAAGTGACAATAGTAGTAGTAACAATAGAAAAAGTAACAATATCAATACGAGTAATAGTAGAAGTGACAATAGTAGTAGTAACAATAGAAAAAGTAACAATATCAATACGAGTAATAGTAGAAGTGACAATAGTAGTAGTAACAATAGAAAAAGTAACAATATCAATACGAGTAATAGTAGAAGTGACAATAGTAGTAGTAACAATAGAAAAAGTAACAATATCAATACGAGTAATAGTAGAAGTGACAATAGTAGTAGTAACAATAGAAAAAGTAACAATATCAATACGAGTAATAGTAGAAGTGACAATAGTAGTAGTAACAATAGAAAAAGTAACAATATCAATACGAGTAATAGTAGAAGTGACAATAATAGAAGTAACAATATCAATACGAGTAATAGTAGAAGTGACAATAGTAGTAGTAACAATAGAAAAAGTAACAATATCAATACGAGTAATAGTAGAAGTGACAATAGTAGTAGTAACAATAGAAAAAGTAACAATATCAATACGAGTAATAGTAGAAGTGACAATAGTAGTAGTAACAATAGAAAAAGTAACAATATCAATACGAGTAATAGTAGAAGTGACAATAGTAGTAGTAACAATAGAAAAAGTAACAATATCAATACGAGTAATAGTAGAAGTGACAATAGTAGTAGTAACAATAGAAAAAGTAACAATATCAAATACGAGTAATAGTAGAAGTGACAATAGTATGTAGTAACAATAGAAAAAGTAACAATATCAATACGAGTAATAGTAGAAGTGACAATAGTAGTAGTAACAATAGAAAAAGTAACAATATCAATACGAGTAATAGTAAGAAGTGACAATAGTAGTAGTAACAATAGAAAAAGTAACAATATCAATACGAGTAATAGTAGAAGTGACAATAGTAGTAGTAACAATAGAAAAAGTAACAATATCAATACGAGTAATAGTAGAAGTGACAATAGTAGTAGTAACAATAGAAAAAGTAACAATATCAATACGAGTAATAGTAGAAGTGACAATAGTAGTAGTAACATAGAAAAGTAACCAATATCAATACGAGTAATAGTAGAAGTGACAATAGTAGTAGTAACAATAGAAAAGTAACAATATCAATACGAGTAATAGTAGAAGTGACAATAGTAGTAGTAACAATAGAAAAAGTAACAATATCAATACGAGTAATAGTAGAAGTGACAATAGTAGTAGTAACAATAGAAAAAGTAACAATATCAATACGAGTAATAGTAGAAGTGACAATAGTAGTAGTAACAATAGAAAAAGTAACAATATCAATACGAGTAATAGTAGAAGTGACAATAGTAGTAGTAACAATAGAAAAAGTAACAATATCAATAACGAGTAATAGTAGAAGTGACAATAGTAGTAGTAACAATAGAAAAAGTAACAATATCAATACGAGTAAGTAGAAGTGACAATAGTAGTAGTAACAATAGAAAAAGTAACAATATCAATACGAGTAATAGTAGAAGTGACAATAGTAGTAGTAACAATAGAAAAAGTAAACAATATCAATACGAGTAATAGTAGAAGTGACAATAGTAGTAGTAACAATAGAAAAAGTAACAATATCAATACGAGTAATAGTAGAAGTGACAATAGTAGTAGTAACAATAGAAAAAGTAACAATATCAATACGAGTAATAGTAGAAGTGACAATAGTAGTAGTAACAATAGAAAAGTAACAATATCAATACGAGTAATAGTAGAAGTGACAATAGTAGTAGTAACAATAGAAAAAGTAACAATATCAATACGAGTAATAGTAGAAGTGACAATAGTAGTAGTAGTAACAATAGAAAAAGTAACAATATCAATACGAGTAATAGTAGAAGTGACAATAGTAGTAGTAACAATAGAAAAAGTAACAATATCAATACGAGTAATAGTAGAAGTGACAATAGTAGTAGTAACAATAGAAAAAGTAACAATATCAATACGAGTAATAGTAGAAGTGACAATAGTAGTAGTAACAATAGAAAAAGTAACAATATCAATACGAGTAATAGTAGAAGTGACAATAGTAGTAGTAACAATAGAAAAAGTAACAATATCAATACGAGTAATAGTAGAAGTGACAATAGTAGTAGTAACAATAGAAAAAGTAACAATATCAATACGAGTAATAGTAGAAGTGACAATAGTAGTAGTAACAATAGAAAAAGTAACAATATCAATACGAGTAATAGTAGAAGTGACAATAGTAGTAGTAACAATAGAAAAAAGTAACAATATCAATACGAGTAATAGTAGAAGTGACAATAGTAGTAGTAACAATAGAAAAAGTAACAATATCAATACGAGTAATAGTAGAAGTGACAATAGTAGTAGTAACAATAGAAAAAGTAACAATATCAATACGAGTAATAGTAGAAGTGACAATAGATAGTAGTAAGTAACAATAGAAAGTAACAATATCGAGTAATAGTAGAAGTGACAATAGTAGTAGTAACAATAGAAAAAGTAACAATATCAATACGAGTAATAGTAGAAGTGACAATAGTAGTAACAATAGAAAAAGTAACAATATCAATACGAGTAATAGTAGAAGTGACAATAGTAGTAGTAACAATAGAAAAAGTAACAATATCAATACGAGTAATAGTAGAAGTGACAATAGTAGTAGTAACAAAGAAAAGTAACAATATCAATACGAGTAATAGTAGAAGTGACAATAGTAGTAGTAACAATAGAAAAAGTAACAATATCAATACGAGTAATAGTAGAAGTGACAATAGTAGTAGTAACAATAGAAAAAGTAACAATATCAATACGAGTAATAGTAGAAGTGACAATAGTAGTAGTAACAATAGAAAAAGTAACAATATCAATACGAGTAATAGTAGAAGTGACAATAGTAGTAGTAAACAATAGAAAAAGTAACAATATCAATACGAGTAATAGTAGAAGTGACAATAGTAGTAGTAACAATAGAAAAAGTAACAATATCAATACGAGTAATAGTAGAAGTGACAATAGTAGTAGTAACAATAGAAAAAGTAACAATATCAATACGAGTAATAGTAGAAGTGACAATAGTAGTAGTAACAATAGAAAAAGTAACAATATCAATACGAGTAATAGTAGAAGTGACAATAGTAGTAGTAACAATAGAAAAAGTAACAATATCAATACGAGTAATAGTAGAAGTGACAATAGTAGTAGTAACAATAGAAAAAGTAACAATATCAATACGAGTAATAGTAGAAGTGACAATAGTAGTAGTAACAATAGAAAAAGTAACAATATCAATACGAGTAATAGTAGAAGTGACAATAGTAGTAGTAACAATAGAAAAAGTAACAATATCAATACGAGTAATAGTAGAAGTGACAATAGTAGTAGTAACAATAGAAAAAGTAACAATATCAATACGAGTAATAGTAGAAGTGACAATAGTAGTAGTAACAATAGAAAAAGTAACAATATCAATACGAGTAATAGTAGAAGTGACAATAGTAGTAGTAACAATAGAAAAAGTAACAATATCAATACGAGTAATAGTAGAAGTGACAATAGTAGTAGTAACAATAGAAAAAGTAACAATATCAATACGAGTAATAGTAGAAGTGACAATAGTAGTAGTAACAATAGAAAAAGTAACAATATCAATACGAGTAATAGTAGAAGTGACAATAGTAGTAGTAACAATAGAAAAAGTAACAATATCAATACGAGTAATAGTAGAAGTGACAATAGTAGTAGTAACAATAGAAAAAGTAACAATATCAATACGAGTAATAGTAGAAGTGACAATAGTAGTAGTAACAATAGAAAAAGTAACAATATCAATACGAGTAATAGTAGAAGTGACAATAGTAGTAGTAACAATAGAAAAAGTAACAATATCAATACGAGTAATAGTAGAAGTGACAATAGTAGTAGTAACAATAGAAAAAGTAACAATATCAATACGAGTAATAGTAGAAGTGACAATAGTAGTAGTAACAATAGAAAAAGTAACAATATCAATACGAGTAATAGTAGAAGTGACAATAGTAGTAGTAACAATAGAAAAAGTAACAATATCAATACGAGTAATAGTAGAAGTGACAATAGTAGTAGTAACAATAGAAAAAGTAACAATATCAATACGAGTAATAGTAGAAGTGACAATAGTAGTAGTAACAATAGAAAAAGTAACAATATCAATACGAGTAATAGTAGAAGTGACAATAGTAGTAGTAACAATAGAAAAAGTAACAATATCAATACGAGTAATAGTAGAAGTGACAATAGTAGTAGTAACAATAGAAAAAGTAACAATATCAATACGAGTAATAGTAGAAGTGACAATAGTAGTAGTAACAATAGAAAAAGTAACAATATCAATACGAGTAATAGTAGAAGTGACAATAGTAGTAGTAACAATAGAAAAAGTAACAATATCAATACGAGTAATAGTAGAAGTGACAATAGTAGTAGTAACAATAGAAAAAGTAACAATATCAATACGAGTAATAGTAGAAGTGACAATAGTAGTAGTAACAATAGAAAAAGTAACAATATCAATACGAGTAATAGTAGAAGTGACAATAGTAGTAGTAACAATAGAAAAAGTAACAATATCAATACGAGTAATAGTAGAAGTGACAATAGTAGTAGTAACAATAGAAAAAGTAACAATATCAATACGAGTAATAGTAGAAGTGACAATAGTAGTAGTAACAATAGAAAAAGTAACAATATCAATACGAGTAATAGTAGAAGTGACAATAGTAGTAGTAACAATAGAAAAAGTAACAATATCAATACGAGTAATAGTAGAAGTGACAATAGTAGTAGTAACAATAGAAAAAGTAACAATATCAATACGAGTAATAGTAGAAGTGACAATAGTAGTAGTAACAATAGAAAAAGTAACAATATCAATACGAGTAATAGTAGAAGTGACAATAGTAGTAGTAACAATAGAAAAAGTAACAATATCAATACGAGTAATAGTAGAAGTGACAATAGTAGTAGTAACAATAGAAAAAGTAACAATATCAATACGAGTAATAGTAGAAGTGACAATAGTAGTAGTAACAATAGAAAAAGTAACAATATCAATACGAGTAATAGTAGAAGTGACAATAGTAGTAGTAACAATAGAAAAAGTAACAATATCAATACGAGTAATAGTAGAAGTGACAATAGTAGTAGTAACAATAGAAAAAGTAACAATATCAATACGAGTAATAGTAGAAGTGACAATAGTAGTAGTAACAATAGAAAAAGTAACAATATCAATACGAGTAATAGTAGAAGTGACAATAGTAGTAGTAACAATAGAAAAAGTAACAATATCAATACGAGTAATAGTAGAAGTGACAATAGTAGTAGTAACAATAGAAAAAGTAACAATATCAATACGAGTAATAGTAGAAGTGACAATAGTAGTAGTAACAATAGAAAAAGTAACAATATCAATACGAGTAATAGTAGAAGTGACAATAGTAGTAGTAACAATAGAAAAAGTAACAATATCAATACGAGTAATAGTAGAAGTGACAATAGTAGTAGTAACAATAGAAAAAGTAACAATATCAATACGAGTAATAGTAGAAGTGACAATAGTAGTAGTAACAATAGAAAAAGTAACAATATCAATACGAGTAATAGTAGAAGTGACAATAGTAGTAGTAACAATAGAAAAAGTAACAATATCAATACGAGTAATAGTAGAAGTGACAATAGTAGTAGTAACAATAGAAAAAGTAACAATATCAATACGAGTAATAGTAGAAGTGACAATAGTAGTAGTAACAATAGAAAAAGTAACAATATCAATACGAGTAATAGTAGAAGTGACAATAGTAGTAGTAACAATAGAAAAAGTAACAATATCAATACGAGTAATAGTAGAAGTGACAATAGTAGTAGTAACAATAGAAAAAGTAACAATATCAATACGAGTAATAGTAGAAGTGACAATAGTAGTAGTAACAATAGAAAAAGTAACAATATCAATACGAGTAATAGTAGAAGTGACAATAGTAGTAGTAACAATAGAAAAAGTAACAATATCAATACGAGTAATAGTAGAAGTGACAATAGTAGTAGTAACAATAGAAAAAGTAACAATATCAATACGAGTAATAGTAGAAGTGACAATAGTAGTAGTAACAATAGAAAAAGTAACAATATCAATACGAGTAATAGTAGAAGTGACAATAGTAGTAGTAACAATAGAAAAAGTAACAATATCAATACGAGTAATAGTAGAAGTGACAATAGTAGTAGTAACAATAGAAAAAGTAACAATATCAATACGAGTAATAGTAGAAGTGACAATAGTAGTAGTAACAATAGAAAAAGTAACAATATCAATACGAGTAATAGTAGAAGTGACAATAGTAGTAGTAACAATAGAAAAAGTAACAATATCAATACGAGTAATAGTAGAAGTGACAATAGTAGTAGTAACAATAGAAAAAGTAACAATATCAATACGAGTAATAGTAGAAGTGACAATAGTAGTAGTAACAATAGAAAAAGTAACAATATCAATACGAGTAATAGTAGAAGTGACAATAGTAGTAGTAACAATAGAAAAAGTAACAATATCAATACGAGTAATAGTAGAAGTGACAATAGTAGTAGTAACAATAGAAAAAGTAACAATATCAATACGAGTAATAGTAGAAGTGACAATAGTAGTAGTAACAATAGAAAAAGTAACAATATCAATACGAGTAATAGTAGAAGTGACAATAGTAGTAGTAACAATAGAAAAAGTAACAATATCAATACGAGTAATAGTAGAAGTGACAATAGTAGTAGTAACAATAGAAAAAGTAACAATATCAATACGAGTAATAGTAGAAGTGACAATAGTAGTAGTAACAATAGAAAAAGTAACAATATCAATACGAGTAATAGTAGAAGTGACAATAGTAGTAGTAACAATAGAAAAAGTAACAATATCAATACGAGTAATAGTAGAAGTGACAATAGTAGTAGTAACAATAGAAAAAGTAACAATATCAATACGAGTAATAGTAGAAGTGACAATAGTAGTAGTAACAATAGAAAAAGTAACAATATCAATACGAGTAATAGTAGAAGTGACAATAGTAGTAGTAACAATAGAAAAAGTAACAATATCAATACGAGTAATAGTAGAAGTGACAATAGTAGTAGTAACAATAGAAAAAGTAACAATATCAATACGAGTAATAGTAGAAGTGACAATAGTAGTAGTAACAATAGAAAAAGTAACAATATCAATACGAGTAATAGTAGAAGTGACAATAGTAGTAGTAACAATAGAAAAAGTAACAATATCAATACGAGTAATAGTAGAAGTGACAATAGTAGTAGTAACAATAGAAAAAGTAACAATATCAATACGAGTAATAGTAGAAGTGACAATAGTAGTAGTAACAATAGAAAAAGTAACAATATCAATACGAGTAATAGTAGAAGTGACAATAGTAGTAGTAACAATAGAAAAAGTAACAATATCAATACGAGTAATAGTAGAAGTGACAATAGTAGTAGTAACAATAGAAAAAGTAACAATATCAATACGAGTAATAGTAGAAGTGACAATAGTAGTAGTAACAATAGAAAAAGTAACAATATCAATACGAGTAATAGTAGAAGTGACAATAGTAGTAGTAACAATAGAAAAAGTAACAATATCAATACGAGTAATAGTAGAAGTGACAATAGTAGTAGTAACAATAGAAAAAGTAACAATATCAATACGAGTAATAGTAGAAGTGACAATAGTAGTAGTAACAATAGAAAAAGTAACAATATCAATACGAGTAATAGTAGAAGTGACAATAGTAGTAGTAACAATAGAAAAAGTAACAATATCAATACGAGTAATAGTAGAAGTGACAATAGTAGTAGTAACAATAGAAAAAGTAACAATATCAATACGAGTAATAGTAGAAGTGACAATAGTAGTAGTAACAATAGAAAAAGTAACAATATCAATACGAGTAATAGTAGAAGTGACAATAGTAGTAGTAACAATAGAAAAAGTAACAATATCAATACGAGTAATAGTAGAAGTGACAATAGTAGTAGTAACAATAGAAAAAGTAACAATATCAATACGAGTAATAGTAGAAGTGACAATAGTAGTAGTAACAATAGAAAAAGTAACAATATCAATACGAGTAATAGTAGAAGTGACAATAGTAGTAGTAACAATAGAAAAAGTAACAATATCAATACGAGTAATAGTAGAAGTGACAATAGTAGTAGTAACAATAGAAAAAGTAACAATATCAATACGAGTAATAGTAGAAGTGACAATAGTAGTAGTAACAATAGAAAAAGTAACAATATCAATACGAGTAATAGTAGAAGTGACAATAGTAGTAGTAACAATAGAAAAAGTAACAATATCAATACGAGTAATAGTAGAAGTGACAATAGTAGTAGTAACAATAGAAAAAGTAACAATATCAATACGAGTAATAGTAGAAGTGACAATAGTAGTAGTAACAATAGAAAAAGTAACAATATCAATACGAGTAATAGTAGAAGTGACAATAGTAGTAGTAACAATAGAAAAAGTAACAATATCAATACGAGTAATAGTAGAAGTGACAATAGTAGTAGTAACAATAGAAAAAGTAACAATATCAATACGAGTAATAGTAGAAGTGACAATAGTAGTAGTAACAATAGAAAAAGTAACAATATCAATACGAGTAATAGTAGAAGTGACAATAGTAGTAGTAACAATAGAAAAAGTAACAATATCAATACGAGTAATAGTAGAAGTGACAATAGTAGTAGTAACAATAGAAAAAGTAACAATATCAATACGAGTAATAGTAGAAGTGACAATAGTAGTAGTAACAATAGAAAAAGTAACAATATCAATACGAGTAATAGTAGAAGTGACAATAGTAGTAGTAACAATAGAAAAAGTAACAATATCAATACGAGTAATAGTAGAAGTGACAATAGTAGTAGTAACAATAGAAAAAGTAACAATATCAATACGAGTAATAGTAGAAGTGACAATAGTAGTAGTAACAATAGAAAAAGTAACAATATCAATACGAGTAATAGTAGAAGTGACAATAGTAGTAGTAACAATAGAAAAAGTAACAATATCAATACGAGTAATAGTAGAAGTGACAATAGTAGTAGTAACAATAGAAAAAGTAACAATATCAATACGAGTAATAGTAGAAGTGACAATAGTAGTAGTAACAATAGAAAAAGTAACAATATCAATACGAGTAATAGTAGAAGTGACAATAGTAGTAGTAACAATAGAAAAAGTAACAATATCAATACGAGTAATAGTAGAAGTGACAATAGTAGTAGTAACAATAGAAAAAGTAACAATATCAATACGAGTAATAGTAGAAGTGACAATAGTAGTAGTAACAATAGAAAAAGTAACAATATCAATACGAGTAATAGTAGAAGTGACAATAGTAGTAGTAACAATAGAAAAAGTAACAATATCAATACGAGTAATAGTAGAAGTGACAATAGTAGTAGTAACAATAGAAAAAGTAACAATATCAATACGAGTAATAGTAGAAGTGACAATAGTAGTAGTAACAATAGAAAAAGTAACAATATCAATACGAGTAATAGTAGAAGTGACAATAGTAGTAGTAACAATAGAAAAAGTAACAATATCAATACGAGTAATAGTAGAAGTGACAATAGTAGTAGTAACAATAGAAAAAGTAACAATATCAATACGAGTAATAGTAGAAGTGACAATAGTAGTAGTAACAATAGAAAAAGTAACAATATCAATACGAGTAATAGTAGAAGTGACAATAGTAGTAGTAACAATAGAAAAAGTAACAATATCAATACGAGTAATAGTAGAAGTGACAATAGTAGTAGTAACAATAGAAAAAGTAACAATATCAATACGAGTAATAGTAGAAGTGACAATAGTAGTAGTAACAATAGAAAAAGTAACAATATCAATACGAGTAATAGTAGAAGTGACAATAGTAGTAGTAACAATAGAAAAAGTAACAATATCAATACGAGTAATAGTAGAAGTGACAATAGTAGTAGTAACAATAGAAAAAGTAACAATATCAATACGAGTAATAGTAGAAGTGACAATAGTAGTAGTAACAATAGAAAAAGTAACAATATCAATACGAGTAATAGTAGAAGTGACAATAGTAGTAGTAACAATAGAAAAAGTAACAATATCAATACGAGTAATAGTAGAAGTGACAATAGTAGTAGTAACAATAGAAAAAGTAACAATATCAATACGAGTAATAGTAGAAGTGACAATAGTAGTAGTAACAATAGAAAAAGTAACAATATCAATACGAGTAATAGTAGAAGTGACAATAGTAGTAGTAACAATAGAAAAAGTAACAATATCAATACGAGTAATAGTAGAAGTGACAATAGTAGTAGTAACAATAGAAAAAGTAACAATATCAATACGAGTAATAGTAGAAGTGACAATAGTAGTAGTAACAATAGAAAAAGTAACAATATCAATACGAGTAATAGTAGAAGTGACAATAGTAGTAGTAACAATAGAAAAAGTAACAATATCAATACGAGTAATAGTAGAAGTGACAATAGTAGTAGTAACAATAGAAAAAGTAACAATATCAATACGAGTAATAGTAGAAGTGACAATAGTAGTAGTAACAATAGAAAAAGTAACAATATCAATACGAGTAATAGTAGAAGTGACAATAGTAGTAGTAACAATAGAAAAAGTAACAATATCAATACGAGTAATAGTAGAAGTGACAATAGTAGTAGTAACAATAGAAAAAGTAACAATATCAATACGAGTAATAGTAGAAGTGACAATAGTAGTAGTAACAATATCAATACGAGTAATAGTAGAAGTGACAATAGTAGTAGTAACAATAGAAAAAGTAACAATATCAATACGAGTAATAGTAGAAGTGACAATAGTAGTAGTAACAATAGAAAAAGTAACAATATCAATACGAGTAATAGTAGAAGTGACAATAGTAGTAGTAACAATAGAAAAAGTAACAATATCAATACGAGTAATAGTAGAAGTGACAATAGTAGTAGTAACAATAGAAAAAGTAACAATATCAATACGAGTAATAGTAGAAGTGACAATAGTAGTAGTAACAATAGAAAAAGTAACAATATCAATACGAGTAATAGTAGAAGTGACAATAGTAGTAGTAACAATAGAAAAAGTAACAATATCAATACGAGTAATAGTAGAAGTGACAATAATAGAAGTAACAATATCAATACGAGTAATAGTAGAAGTGACAATAGTAGTAGTAACAATAGAAAAAGTAACAATATCAATACGAGTAATAGTAGAAGTGACAATAGTAGTAGTAACAATAGAAAAAGTAACAATATCAATACGAGTAATAGTAGAAGTGACAATAATAGAAGTAACAATATCAATACGAGTAATAGTAGAAGTGACAATAGTAGTAGTAACAATAGAAAAAGTAACAATATCAATACGAGTAATAGTAGAAGTGACAATAGTAGTAGTAACAATAATAGAAGTAACAATATCAATACGAGTAATAGTAGAAGTGACAATAATAGAAGTAACAATATCAATACGAGTAATAGTAGAAGTGACAATAGTAGTAGTAACAATAGAAAAAGTAACAATATCAATACGAGTAATAGTAGAAGTGACAATAGTAGTAGTAACAATAGAAAAAGTAACAATATCAATACGAGTAATAGTAGAAGTGACAATAATAGAAGTAACAATATCAATACGAGTAATAGTAGAAGTGACAATAGTAGTAGTAACAATAGAAAAAGTAACAATATCAATACGAGTAATAGTAGAAGTGACAATAATAGAAGTAACAATATCAATACGAGTAATAGTAGAAGTGACAATAGTAGTAGTAACAATAGAAAAAGTAACAATATCAATACGAGTAATAGTAGAAGTGACAATAGTAGTAGTAACAATAGAAAAAGTAACAATATCAATACGAGTAATAGTAGAAGTGACAATAATAGAAGTAACAATATCAATACGAGTAATAGTAGAAGTGACAATAGTAGTAGTAACAATAGAAAAAGTAACAATATCAATACGAGTAATAGTAGAAGTGACAATAGTAGTAGTAACAATAATAGAAGTAACAATATCAATACGAGTAATAGTAGAAGTGACAATAATAGAAGTAACAATATCAATACGAGTAATAGTAGAAGTGACAATAGTAGTAGTAACAATAGAAAAAGTAACAATATCAATACGAGTAATAGTAGAAGTGACAATAGTAGTAGTAACAATAGAAAAAGTAACAATATCAATACGAGTAATAGTAGAAGTGACAATAATAGAAGTAACAATATCAATACGAGTAATAGTAGAAGTGACAATAGTAGTAGTAACAATAGAAAAAGTAACAATATCAATACGAGTAATAGTAGAAGTGACAATAATAGAAGTAACAATATCAATACGAGTAATAGTAGAAGTGACAATAGTAGTAGTAACAATAGAAAAAGTAACAATATCAATACGAGTAATAGTAGAAGTGACAATAATAGAAGTAACAATATCAATACGAGTAATAGTAGAAGTGACAATAGTAGTAGTAACAATAGAAAAAGTAACAATATCAATACGAGTAATAGTAGAAGTGACAATAATAGAAGTAACAATATCAATACGAGTAATAGTAGAAGTGACAATAGTAGTAGTAACAATAGAAAAAGTAACAATATCAATACGAGTAATAGTAGAAGTGACAATAGTAGTAGTAACAATAGAAAAAGTAACAATATCAATACGAGTAATAGTAGAAGTGACAATAGTAGTAGTAACAATAGAAAAAGTAACAATATCAATACGAGTAATAGTAGAAGTGACAATAGTAGTAGTAACAATAGAAAAAGTAACAATATCAATACGAGTAATAGTAGAAGTGACAATAGTAGTAGTAACAATAGAAAAAGTAACAATATCAATACGAGTAATAGTAGAAGTGACAATAGTAGTAGTAACAATAGAAAAAGTAACAATATCAATACGAGTAATAGTAGAAGTGACAATAGTAGTAGTAACAATAGAAAAAGTAACAATATCAATACGAGTAATAGTAGAAGTGACAATAGTAGTAGTAACAATAGAAAAAGTAACAATATCAATACGAGTAATAGTAGAAGTGACAATAGTAGTAGTAACAATAGAAAAAGTAACAATATCAATACGAGTAATAGTAGAAGTGACAATAGTAGTAGTAACAATAGAAAAAGTAACAATATCAATACGAGTAATAGTAGAAGTGACAATAGTAGTAGTAACAATAGAAAAAGTAACAATATCAATACGAGTAATAGTAGAAGTGACAATAGTAGTAGTAACAATAGAAAAAGTAACAATATCAATACGAGTAATAGTAGAAGTGACAATAGTAGTAGTAACAATAGAAAAAGTAACAATATCAATACGAGTAATAGTAGAAGTGACAATAGTAGTAGTAACAATAGAAAAAGTAACAATATCAATACGAGTAATAGTAGAAGTGACAATAGTAGTAGTAACAATAGAAAAAGTAACAATATCAATACGAGTAATAGTAGAAGTGACAATAGTAGTAGTAACAATAGAAAAAGTAACAATATCAATACGAGTAATAGTAGAAGTGACAATAGTAGTAGTAACAATAGAAAAAGTAACAATATCAATACGAGTAATAGTAGAAGTGACAATAGTAGTAGTAACAATAGAAAAAGTAACAATATCAATACGAGTAATAGTAGAAGTGACAATAGTAGTAGTAACAATAGAAAAAGTAACAATAGTAGAAGTAAAATAGCAGTAGTAGCAATAGTAGTAGTAATAATAGTAGAAGTAATAGTAGTAGTAACAATAGTAGGACCAGTAATGGCAGAAGTAACAATAGTAGAAAGGTATCAATGTTAGTAGTAACAGTAGTAGTAGTACTAATAGCAAACGTAACAATAATAGATGTAACAATAACAGTATTAAAACTCTTGAAAGCCATATTTTGTGTAACTAGTTTTGCCAGAATTATTTTTTCAATAAAAGCACTCTTCATAAGACTTTTCTTAATTATTTCATAAGGCAGATGAATTTGTTATATGTCACATTAAAGGAAATTTAATATACAGTAAAAATATGAAGGTCGTGCATAATTTCTTAAAATATTACAAGCAATGGTTAATGATTATATTGTCATTTTAAAAAAAAAGAACTATTTTTCCGCATTTTCCCCGCATATGTCCATGATTCTGTTTACCCTATCGAAATTCATCGGCGAATGAATGCTGTGTACCGTCGTTCATGCACACTACTACATCAAGTATATGAGTGGAGTAGGAAGTTCCGTAACTGCGTGAGTGATGTGACAGATTGTTCTCAAACTGAACACCTCTGGACAGTCGAGGTTCAGCACACAACATCATCCATAATGTGATACAGATCCAGTTACAGTAACTTCACAATTGAAATAACCAAATGGGATCAAGACGCCGAGCAGCGCATGAGCTGCAGTGGTCAGCGACCCATAGCTGACTGCTAGCGTCAGGGCCAGCGAACCAGAGCTGCCAAGACCCTTCTACACCTCCACGCGGTGATCCTGGATAACAGGCTGCAGCAGTGCAGACTGGTTAAGGAGAAGGGATCGAAGAGGGAATGATAACCCAGTATTCAAAAAATGATTGCTGAAGTCGGATGTGTTGGACTGAAAGGTGCAAATATCGCAGCCAAGCTGTAAACTACGACACAACGCATTCCGTTCTCTGGACTACATTCTGCTACTTACCCTTTCAGGGTTTAGTAGTGGGAGATTGAGAACGAACGAAGAAGAAGAAGAAGAAATAACCAAATGACACATTTGTAGCTAATTATGTGACGGAAAGATTCATTTCCAATAAGAATTCCTCCTCTCTGTCGTCGCTGGGGAGCTTGTGTGGGAGCAATCGAGAGGTCGACGAATGACAGTCATGTGGTACTTTTTCTTAATAAACTGAAGAAATACATTCAAGTTTTTGTTTGAAGTCCAGTCTAGGCATATCTTAACATGGTATGTAAAACTTAGCGTCACTTGTCTTAGCGTCACTTATCTTAGCGTCACTTATCTTAGCGTCACTTATCTTAGCGTCACTTATAATAGCGTCACTTATCTTAGCGTCACTTATCTTAGCGTCACTTATCTTAGCGTCACTTATCTTAGCGTCACTTATCTTAGCGTTACTTATCTTAGCGTCACTTATTTTAGCGTCACTTATCTTAGCGTCACTTATAATAGCGTCACTTATCTTATCGTCACTTATCTTAGCGTCACTTATCTTAGCGTCACTTATCTTAGCGTCACTTATAATAGCGTCACTTATCTTATCGTCACTTATCTTATCGTCACTTATCTTATCGTCACTTATCTTATCGTCGCTTATCTTAGCGTCTCTTATAATAGCGTCACTTATAATAGCGTCACTTATAATAGCGTCACTTATAATAGCGTCACTTATAATAGCGTCACTTATAATAGCGTCACTTATCTTAGCGTCACTTATCTAAGCGTCACGTATCTAAGCGTCACTTATAATAGCGTCACTGATAATAGCGTCACTTATAATAGCGTCACTTATAATAGCGTCACTTATAATAGCGTCACTTATCTTAGCGCCACTTATAATAGCGTCACTTATCTTAGCGTCACTTATCTTAGCGTCACTTATCTAAGCGTCACTTATCTAAGCGTCACTTATAATAGCGTCACTTATAATAGCGTCACTTATAATAGCGTCACTTATAATAGCGTCACTTATAAAAGCGTCACTTATAATAGCGTCACTTATCTTAGCGCCACTTATAATAGCGTTACTTATCTTAGCGTCACTTATCTTAGCGTCACTTATCTTAGCGCTGTGTTTGTAACTTTGCGTTGTAATTTGTAACTTTTATAATCGTTGTGGTTAAATCGTACCAGTGTATAACTTAGCGTTGTATTGACATCAAAGCGTTATTTTGATATCTTAGCAATGTATTTATATCTTAGCATTGTATTTATATCTTAGCATTGTATTTATATCTTAGCATTGTATTTATATCTTAGCATTGTATTTATATCTTAGCATTGTATTTATATCTTAGCATTGTATTTATATCTTAGCATTGTATTTATAACTTATCATTGTATTTGCAAAATTAGATTTAGTGTATAACTTACGTGTGTTGATATCTAAGCGTTGTGTTTATATCGTAGTGGTACATTTATATACGAGCGAACAAAGGCAACCATTTAAACTGATCAGTAACTATCACTATCATGTTGAGCAAGGTCAGCGATAGAGGGGAGATGGGCATCATATTTTGATATTACAGCTGTCAGTGTTTCTATGTTCACATCTATCATTGATACAGCTGTCAGTGTTTCTATGTTTACATATATCATTGATACAGCTGTCTGTGTTTCTATATTCACATCTATCATTGATCCAGCTGTCAGTATTTCTATGTTCACATCTATCATTGATACAGCTGTCAGTATTTCTATGTTCACATCTATCATTGATACAGCTGTCAGTATTTCTATGTTCACATCTATCATTGATACAGCTGTCAGTATTTCTATGTTCACATCTATCATTGATACAGCTGTCAGTATTTCTATGTTTACATCTATCATTGATACAGCTGTCAGTATTTCTATGTTCACATCTATCATTGATACAGCTGTCAGTATTTCTATGTTCACATCTATCATTGATACAGCTGTCAGTATTTCTATGTTCACATCTATCATTGATACAGCTGTCAGTATTTCTATGTTCACATCTATCATTGATACAGCTGTCAGTATTTCTATGTTCACATCTATCATTGATACAGCTGTCAGTATTTCTATGTTCACATCTATCATTGATACAGCTGTCAGTATTTCTATGTTTACATCTATCATTGATACAGCTGTCAGTATTTCTATGTTCACATCTATCATTGATACAGCTGTCAGTATTTCTATGTTCACATCTATCATTGATACAGCTGTCAGTATTTCTATGTTCACATCTATCATTGATACAGCTGTCAGTATTTCTATGTTCACATCTATCATTGATACAGCTGTCAGTATTTCTATGTTCACATCTATCATTGATACAGCTGTCAGTATTTCTATGTTCACATCTATCATTGATACAGCTGTCAGTATTTCTATGTTCACATCTATCATTGATACAGCTGTCAGTATTTCTATGTTCACATCTATCATTGATACAGCTGTCAGTATTTCTATGTTCACATCTATCATTGATACAGCTGTCAGTATTTCTATGTTCACATCTATCATTGATACAGCTGTCAGTATTTCTATGTTCACATCTATCATTGATACAGCTGTCAGTATTTCTATGTTCACATCTATCATTGATATGTCAAAATGAACTTCATAAATTCCACTCAATTGCAGGCGTTTGCCAAAAGTTTGTACGAGATGAAACCAGTCGACAGCACCAACGTGTAAGTTTATCTGGCAGGTGTCAGTCACTACTAGCTACCTCCCAATGTTAACGTTGTTAGTACTTCATTATAGAAATATGGGCAATGTTACTCAGTAAAGAGAGAGAGAGAGAGAGAGAGAGAGATAGAGAGAGAGAAAGAAAGACAGAGAGAGAGAAAGAGAGAAAAAATGATGGAGCGATGGAGAGAACGTTAGATGTGAGCACACTAATACCACTACTAAAGTACAGACAAAATAGCAAGCGTGAAAATAAAATGCTGTTTATGTTGTCTGTTTGTGTTGTCTGTTTGTGTTGTCTGTTTGTGTTGATTCATTATTGTTTGTCTGTTTGTGTTGTCTGTTTGTGTTGTCTGTTTGTGTTGATTCATTATTGTTTGTCTGTTTGTGTTGTCTGTTTGTGTTGTCTGTTTGTGTTGTCTGTTTGTGTTGATTCATTATTGTTTGTCTGTTTGTGTTGTCTGTTTGTGTTTTCTGTTTGTGTTGTCTGTTTGTGTTGATTCATTATTGTTTGTCTGTTTGTGTTGTCTGTTTGTGTTGATTCATTATTGTTTGTCTGTTTGTGTTGTCTGTTTGTGTTGTCTGTTTGTGTTGTCTGTTTGTGTTGTCTGTTTGTGTTGTCTGTTTGTGTTGTCTGTTTGTGTTGATTCATTATTGTTTGTCTGTTTGTGTTGTCTGTTTGTGTTGTCTGTTTGTGTTGATTCATTATTGTTTGTCTGTTTGTGTTGTCTGTTTGTGTTGTCTGTTTGTGTTGTCTGTTTGTGTTGTCTGTTTGTGTTGTCTGTTTGTGTTGTCTGTTTGTGTTGATTCATTATTGTTTGTCTGTTTGTGTTGTCTGTTGGTGTTGTCTGTTTGTGTTGATTCATTATTGTTAATCTGTTTGTGTTGTCTGTTTGTGTTGTCTGTTTGTGTTGATTCATTATTGTTTGTCTGTTTGTGTTGTCTGTTTGTGTTGTCTGTTTGTGTTGATTCATTATTGTTTGTCTGTTTGTGTTGTCTGTTTGTGTTGTCTGTTTGTGTTGATTCATTATTGTTTGTCTGTTTGTGTTGTCTGTTTGTGTTGTCTGTTTGTGTTGTCTGTTTGTGTTGATTCATTATTGTTTGTCTGTTTGTGTTGTCTGTTTGTGTTGTCTGTTTGTGTTGATTCATTATTGTTTGTCTGTTTGTGTTGTCTGTTTGTGTTGTCTGTTTGTGTTGATTCATTATTGTTTGTCTGTTTGTGTTGTCTGTTTGTGTTGTCTGTTTGTGTTGATTCATCATTGTTTGTCTGTTTGTGTTGTCTATTTGTGTTGTCTGTTTGTGTTGATTCATTATTGTTTGTCTGTTTGTGTTGTCTGTTTGTGTTGTCTGTTTGTGTTGTCTGTTTGTGTTGTCTGTTTGTGTTGTCTGTTTGTGTTGTCTGTTTGTTTTGATTCATTATTGTTTGTCTGTTTGTGTTGTCTGTTGGTGTTGTCTGTTTGTGTTAATTCATTATTGTTTGTCTGTTTGTGTTGTCTGTTTGTGTTGTCTGTTTGTGTTGATTCATTATTGTTTGTCTGTTTGTGTTGTCTGTTTGTGTTGTCTGTTTGTGTTGTCTGTTTGTGTTGATTCATTATTGTTTGTCTGTTTGTGTTGTCTGTTTGTGTTATCTGTTTGTGTTGATTCATTATTGTTTGTCTGTTTGTGTTGTATGTTTGTGTTGTCTGTTTGTGTTGATTAATTATTGTTTGTCTGTTTGTGTTGTCTGTTTGTGTTGTCTGTTTGTGTTGTCTGTTTGTGTTGTCTGTTTGTGTTGATTCATTATTGTTTGTCTGTTTGTGTTGTCTGTTTGTGTTGTCTGTTTGTGTTGTCTGTTTGTGTTGATTCATTATTGTTTGTCTGTTAGTGTTGTCTGTTTGTGTTGTCTGTTTGTGTTGATTCATTATTGTTTGTCTGTTTGTGTTGTCTGTTTGTGTTGTCTGTTTGTGTTGATTCATTATTGTTTGTCTGTTTGTGTTGTCTGTTTGTGTTGTCTGTTTGTGTTGATTCATTATTGTTTGTCTGTTTGTGTTGTCTGTTTGTGTTGTATGTTTGTGTTGATTCATTATTGTTTGTCTGTTTGTGTTGTCTGTTTGTGTTGTCTGTTTGTGTTGTCTGTTTGTGTTGATTCATTATTGTTTGTCTGTTTGTGTTGTCTGTTTGTGTTGTCTGTTTGTGTTGATTCATTATTGTTTGTCTGTTTGTGTTGTCTGTTTGTGTTGTCTGTTTGTGTTGTCTGTTTGTGTTGTCTGTTTGTGTTGTCTGTTTGTGTTGTCTGTTTGTGTTGATTCATTATTGTTTGTCTGTTTGTGTTGTCTGTTGGTGTTGTCTGTTTGTGTTGATTCATTATTGTTTGCCTGTTTGTGTTGTCTGTTTGTGTTGTCTGTTTGTGTTGATTCATTATTGTTTGTCTGTTTGTGTTGTCTGTTTGTGTTGTCTGTTTGTGTTGTCTGTTTGTGTTGATTCATTATTGTTTGTCTGTTTGTGTTGTCTGTTTGTGTTGTCTGTTTGTGTTGATTCATTATTGTTTGTCTGTTTGTGTTGTCTGTTTGTGTTGTCTGTTTATGTTGTCTGTTTGTGTTGATTCATTATTGTTTGTCTGTTTGTGTTGTCTGTTTGTGTTGTCTGTTTGTGTTGATTCATTATTGTTTGTCTGTTTGTGTTGTCTGTTTGTGTTGTCTGTTTGTGTTGTCTGTTTGTGTTGTCTGTTTGTGTTGATTCATTATTGTTTGTCTGTTTGTGTTGTCTGTTTGTGTTGTCTGTTTGTGTTGTCTGTTTGTGTTGATTCCTTATTGTTTGTCTGTTTGTGTTGTCTGTTTGTGTTGTCTGTTTGTGTTGTCTGTTTGTGTTGATTCATTATTGTTTGTCTGTTTGTTTTGTCTGTTTGTGTTGTCTGTTTGTGTTGATTCATTATTGTTTGTCTGTTGTCTGTTTGTGTTGTCTGTTTGTGTTGTCTGTTTGTGTTGATTCATTATTGTTTGTCTGTTTGTGTTGTCTGTTTGTGTTGTCTCTTTGTGTTGTCTGTTTGTGATGTATGTTTGTGTTGCATGTTTGTATTGCCTGTATGTGCTGACCCATTATTGTTCGTCTGTTTGTGTTGCCTGTTTGTATTGCCTGTTTGTGTTGCCTGTGGTTGTTGCCTGTTTGTGTTGTCTGTTTGTGTTGATTCATTATTGTTTGTCTGTTTGTTTTGCCTGTTTGTGTTGTTTGTTTGTGTTGTTTGTTTGTTTTGACCCATTATTGTTTTTCTGTTTTTGTTGTCTGGTTGTGTTGTCTGTTTGTGCTGCCTGTTTTTGTTGCCTATTTATTTTGCCTGTTTGTGTTGCCTATTTGTGTTGTTTATTTGTGTTGACCCATTATTGTTTGTCTGTTTTTATTGTCTGGGTTGTGTTGTCTGTTTGTGTTGCCTGTTTGTTTTGCCTGTTTGTGTTGCCTGTTTTTGTTGTCTGTTTGTGTTGAACCATTATTGTTTGTCTGTTTGTGTTGCCTGTTTGTGTTGCCTGTTTATGTTGCCTGTTTATGTTGCCTGTTTGTGTTGTCTGTTTGTGTTGCCTGTTTGTGTTGTCTGTTTATGTTGATCTATTATTGTTTGTCTGTTTGTGTTGTCTGTTTTTGTTGCCTGTGTTGCCTATTTGTGTTGACCCATTATTGTTTGCCTGTATTTGTTCTCCATCACAATCATGCAAATACATGAGTAGCTGGACTGTACAGTCAGCAAGTTCTACTACTATATTTAGTGAAATCATTGATATGAGCAACGTAAGAGACCAGGTTTGTCCATGTCTAAGCATGCCAGAGTGACCTTGAGATCAACTACTGAAACTAAATGCCTTGTTCCACATGACCCACAGAAATGCTAGCCACAGCCGTACACATTCCTCGTACGTCCGCATGAGTATCTCCAGTGACAGAGAGGTCAAGCTTGACCTGGACATCGCCAACCCAGACTCCCTAGCCATGATCACTGGACCTCTGGGCAATGTCAGGTAATCTCTTGTCTCCTTGCCACTCTCCCATCCATCCATCCATCCATCCATCGGATGTTGGGACACATGTAGCTCCTTGTCCACACTCCCATCCATTCATCCATCCATCGGATGTTGGGACACGTGTAGCTCCTTGTCCACACTCCCATTCATTCATCCATCCATCCATCCATCCATCCATCATATGTTGGGACACATGTAGTCAGTGTTGTGTCACCTTTGCTTGCTTCTCTCCTTTATTATGTTTTTTCTCCAATGTTGTTGTTGTTGTTGTTGTTGAATGCCCGCAATGAGTAGGTTATTCTTGTGTGCTAAAAAGGACGGTGACGGGTTGTCGTGGCTTTCCTCACATCCAGAGCATGCAGATGAAGGTAGACTGGGGTCCTCCAAGCGGTTGTGTTATGCTTGGATTCATCCGCGTATCGCTCACTACTACAGGGAACACGTCGATCCCTTATCTTGTTAGCCAGGCTGCCATGAAAACATCCCGTTTTCAGGAAGGGCTACGAGAAAGCCACGGTGAGGGTCTTGTCCAGTATACTTTACCTGACCCTGACTAACATGTCTGATCAGTATACTTTCCCTGACCCTGTCTAGCATGTCTGATCAGTATACTTTGCCTGATCAGACGTTAGTATTCCTTCCTTTCTGCAATGTTATTTCGGTCTACATTTTTGGTTTCTTTGTTTTGCCTTCTCTATAGACTAGGGTTGATCTGAGTGTTTTAGACTGACATTATGGGATGTCCATGCTTGTGAGAAACTTGTTCAGTCGCTCTCCTGTCAATGATTTCCTCAAAATTGAGACAGCTCTACCAGGTTCAGCGTCACGTACACAAACATGGCTGCCGTAGCGAAACAGAAGCCAGGTGACAGGTTGGTAATGTGACGTAAGCGGATGGGGCTTAGTTATCCCACCAGGACAGACTGAAACATGCCCTGCTCTGCTGTAGTTGTCCACGACGGCAGCTCATAGCAGTCACTATCTGTGTCATGTATACTTGATCTATGTTTGTTTACTAGGATTATTATTGACATTTCTTTGTTTATTCTCATGTACAGCGAGTTGATCCTTATATTTACGTTGCCCAGGTTTTCAGTGTTTGCTCTGGGATCAAAGGCGTATCCTCACTTTGCTGCTTTTGGGCACTACATGGACAAGATACTTCACGAGCTGGGGGCAGAGCGGATCTTTACCGTCGGAGAGGGCGACGAGTTGTGTGGACAAGAGCAGAGTTTCCGACAGTGGGCGGAGGGCGTGTTTACGGTAAATAATCGTGTTGTCTGTTAATGCAAAGTTATATGTCATGTTTTAAGGCAGTAGAACAAACAATTTACAGAGTTCAATGACATAGAGTATCAGATACACGTTTCTTTACATGTAAGGTCATCTTTGTCGGGGATGGACACCTTGCATGCTCCAACGGTTCTGGGAACTGTGCTGGTTGGAGTATGCCTCCTTGCAGGGTCACCCAAGCAGGACATGCCCTTAGAGAGGGCCTGGCTAAGGGATTGAGGGACAGGTCGTCCCCTAAAGGTGTAGCTGCAGAACCTATCGGTGAGTAGTATATGCCCTGAGCTCCACCAGTCAACCCCATTACCATGAAATGGTTTTACATGATGAAGTTGTTAACCTCATGCGCATACCTCTTTGATCTTATTTTATGACACTGCCTTCGATATCATAATGCGTCTAAGACATCAGAATTCACACGAACTCTAAGGGAGGAAGACGTCGTCGTTCGTTTTCGGGGTATTGAGCTGTCAGGAGCTGTGTGGAGTTATCAGCTCAAAGCTAATGGGATGATCTAAGCCCCATCACCACCAGATTCACGTATGCTGGTGTTAATGACCACGTGTACAGTGAAGTATTGAACACCACCACATCAATCTCGTTACATTCCCCTTGTCTCGTCCTCAATAAATGCTTCTGTGACCAAGACCACGTGCAACCTGTTCAAATTGTGTGCAGCGAGTCCCCAAAGCTTATTCGTGACCAATCACCGTTGGCGGCACTCAGCTATGCTGCTGCTCTCTCCCTCGACCCCCATCACTTCCGGCTCATCTACATCACTGAACATTTATGGCAACTACATTCTTTCTCTGCACATCCCCTTTCATGTCACCCCTCCCCTTTTATGTCACCCCTCCCATTTCATGTCACCCCTCACCATTTCATGTCACCCCTCACCATTTCATGTCACCCCTCACCATTTCATGTCACCCCTCACCATTTCATGTCACCACTCACCATTTCATGTCACCCCTCACCATTTCATGTCACCCCTCACCATTTCATTTCATTTCACCCCTCCCCTTTCATGTCACCCCTCCCCTTTCATGTCACCCCTCCCCTTTCATGTCACCCCTCAGCATTTCATGTCACCCCTCAGCATTTCATGTCACCTCTCCTCTTTCATGTCACTCCTCCCATTTCATGTCATTGCTCCTCTTTCATGTCACCCCTCACCATTTCATGTCCCCCTTTCTCTTCCAAGTCACCTCTCCTCTTTCATGTCACCCCTCATCTTTCATGTCACCCCTTCACTTTCACGTCACCCCTCAGCATTTCATGTCACCCCTCAGCATTTCATGTCACCCCTCCCCTTTCATGTCACCTCTCCTCTTTCATGTCACTCCTCCCATTTCATGTCATCGCTCCTCTTTCATGTCCCCCTTCCTCTTCCAAGTCACCTCTCCTCTTTCATGTCACCCCTCATCTTTCATGTCACCCCTTCCCTTTCACGTCAACTTCTCTAGGCTGCCTGTGAGACCTTCTGTCTTGGTGATGACGTCAACATCAACGAAGCCACAGGTGCCCTCAGCAACAGCGACCACAGCTGGACCCCCACCAGGTTCCGGATCACACCTGTTGAGAAGTCTAAGGAGCCGGACATTTGCGAGGGTAAGTACTGCCAGTATCTGGTCAGGTTATGATGGCGTCTTTGGTTGTGGGAGTCAGTGGTTAGAGGATGAACACTTCCTTGTCTTTGGTTGTGGGAGTCAGTGGTTAGAGGATGAACACTTCCTTGTCTTTGGTTGTGGGAGTCAGTGGTTAGAGGATGAACACTTCCTTGTCTTTGGTTGTGGGAGTCAGTGGTTAGAGGATGAACACTTCCTTGTCTTTGGTTGTGGGAGTCAGTGGTTAGAGGATGAACACTTCTTTGTCTTTGGTTGTGGGAGTCAGTGGTTAGAGGATGAACACTTCCTTGTCTTTGGTTGTGGGAGTCAGTGGTTAGAGGATGAACACTTCCTTGTCTTTGGTTGTGGGAGTCAGTGGTTAGAGGATGAACACTTCCTTGTCTTTGGTTGTGGGAGTCAGTGGTTAGAGGATGAACACTTCCTTGTCTTTGGTTGTGGGAGTCAGTGGTTAGAGGATGAAAACTTCCTTGTCTTTGGTTGTGGTGTCAGTGGTTAGAGGATGAACACTTCCTTGTCTTTGGTTGTGGGAGTCAGTGGTTAGATGATCAACTCCCGTGCCAGCGGATAGACGACCAACACTCCCTTGACAGTCCACAGTACCGGATCAGAGTCAGTAGGACCGGATCAGAGTCAGTAGAAGCAAACCAGAGTCAGCAGAACCAAACCAAAGTCGTCAGAACCAGACCAGAGTCGTCAGAACCAGACCTTAGTCGTCAGAACCAGACCAGAGTCGTCAGAACCAGACCAGACTCGGCAGAACCAGACCAGACTCGGCAGAACCAGACCACAGTCATCAGAACCAGACCAGACTCGTCAGAACCAGACCAGACTCGTCAGAACCAGACCAGACTCGTCAGAACCAGACCAGACTCGGCAGAACCAGACCAGACTCGGCAGAACCAGACCAGACTCGGCAGAACCAGACCAGACTCGGCAGAACCAGACTAAAGCCAGAAGACCCAAACCAGAATCAGCGTAACCAAACCACCAGAGTCAGCAGAACCAAACCAGATTCAGCATCACCTACATCATTACTCCATTTTTTTCAGGCGAAAAAATGTATTTTGCAATGGTACGCTGAACCGTACCAGAACACAGACCAATTTTTTCTTACTAATGTTGGTCTTGATTAGCTGTAGTGATGTGATATGGTACAAAAGTTCTACTTGACGCAATGAATATAGTGATGTGCAATGGTATAAAAGTTCTACTTGACGCAATGAGTGTAGTGATGTGATATGGTACAAAAGTTCTACTTGACGCAATGAATATAGTGATGTGATATGGTACAAAAGTTCTACTTGACGCAATGAGTGTAGTGATGTGATATGGTACAAAAGTTCTACTTGACGCAATGATTGTAGTGATGTGATATGGTACAAAAGTTCTACTTGACGCAATGAATATAGTGATGTGATATGGTACAAAAGTTCTACTTGACGCAATGATTGTAGTGATGTGATAAGGTACAAAAGTTCTACTTGACGCAATGAATATAGTGATGTGCAATGGTACAAAAGTTCTACTTGACGCAATGAGTGTAGTGATGTGATATGATACAAAAGTTCTACTTGACGCAATGAATGTAGTGATGTGCAATGGTACAAAAGTTCTACTTGACGCAATGAATGTAGTGATGTGCAATTGTTCAAAAGTTCTACATGACGCAATTAGTGTAGTGTGCCATATATGGTTCTTTTGTACATGACACACAGAGTGTAGAGTGTTCTTGATATTCTAAATTATACACAGAGTGTAGAGTGTTACTCATTCTAACTAGCTCTATTTGTTGACCTCCCCAGCCTTGTCCAAGCTCCATGGCAAACGGGTCATCCCTTGCGTCCTGTCAGAGAGGACACATTTACAAGCCGAGGAGTCGGAGTGAGTATGTGGTCGGAGTAGGAGTGAGTGTGTGGTCGGAGTAGGAGTGAGTGTGTGGTCGGAGTAGGAGTGAGTGTGTGGTCGGAGTAGGAGTGAGTGTGTGGTCGGAGTAGGAGTGAGTGTGTGGTCGGTGTCGGAGTGAGTGTGTGGTCGGTGTCGGAGTGAGTATATGGTCATGAGTAGGTTACTCCTTTGTGCGCCCTGAAATAGACTTTTAGTGGCACGTTGCAGTAGCTTTCCTCACATCCCGAGTGTGCTGATGAAGGTGGACCGGGGTCCCCATGCGGTTTAGCTACGCTTGGCTTCATCTGCGTCTCACTCACTACTACGGGGATAATGTCGATCCCTCACCTTGTTAGCCAGGCTAGCATGAAAGCAGCCCGTTTCCAGGGAGGTTTCCAGGAAGCTGAGGTGAAGGTCTTGGCCAGAATATTTTTTGCCCGACTGCTTAACATTTCTAATCAGTATATTTACCTGACCCTGACTAACATGTCTAATCAGTATATTTACCTGACCCTGACTAACATGTCTAATCAGTATATTTACCTGACCTCGACTAACATGACTAAACAGTATATTCTACTTGAGCAGACGTTAGTCTTCCTGACCATAGAGCCGTGTGAAACAAGGAGTGAGAATGAAGGACAGTGGATGAAGGACAGAGTGGACGAAGGAAAGCGTGGATGAAGGACAGAGTGGATGAAGGAAAGCGTGGATGAAGAAAAGCGTGGATGAAGGACAGAGTGGATGAAGGAAAGCGTGGATGAAGGAAAGCGTGGATGAAGGACAGAGTGGATGAAGGAAAGCGTGGATGAAGGAAAGCGTGGATGAAGGACAGAGTGGATGAAGGACAGAGTGGATGAAGGACAGAGTGGATGAAGGACAGAGTGGATGAAGGAAAGCGTGGATGAAGGACAGAGTGGATGAAGGACAGAGTGGATGAAGGACAGAGTGGATGAAGGACAGAGTGGATGAAGGACAGAGTGGATGAAGGACAGAGTGGATGAAGGACAGAGTGGATGAAGGAAAGCGTGGATGAAGGAAAGCGTGGATGAAGGAAAGCGTGGATGAAGGAAAGCGTGGATGAAGGAAAGCGTGGATGAAGGAAAGCGTGGATGAAGGACAGAGTGGATGAAGGACAGAGTGGATGAAAAGAGACAAGATGGAGACAGTGATACAGTGTTGAACCTTGAATGGTTTCCACTGACTTGAACAAGTCCCCTCAAATGTTCCAGCTTGTCTTGTACTGTCACACACTATTTTTGTGTGTGTCTGGAGATGCACATGTTACCCTCACGTATGGTATTAATACAACTGATATGTAACAGGGAGCTTATTATTATTTCCATGTTTTGCAGCCGACAGACGATACTGGTCAAGCTGAATACCCAGGGAGCAGTGGAGCTTCTGTATGTCCCAGGCGACCATGTGGGTGTGTTTCCTGCCAATGCTGCTGATCTTGTGGATGGAATCCTTGCTAGGCTCCACAACGCCCCACCTTCAGACCAGATCATCAGGACCGAGTTCCTGCATGAAGTCAGCACTCCTTTAGGTAGACCACAGTCTTCATCTCTTACATGCAGCACTAAACTCATTACATTACATATCTCTAACGTGCGTCCCTGAACTCGGTCATTTCTTTACTTTGTGTTTACCAAGTCTATGTGTTTACAAAGTCTCATGTGTTTACTAAGTCTCATGTGTTTACAAAGTCTCATGTGTTTACAAAGTCTCATGTGTTTACAAAGTCTCATGTGTTTACCAAGTCTCATGTGTCTACTCAGTCTCATGTGTTTACTCAGTCTCATGGATCTCTACATATCATTGGGTAGGAGAAACCTCTTTAGTTTATATTGAGCCCTGTATTCTGAACCGCTCATTGTTTAGTAAATATCTGGTGTCACTTGCTTTTATGTGGTTTCTAATGTGTTATCTTCTATGATCTGAAGTTAACTGTTTTATTAAATGTTATATTAATCCCCTGTAATTTAATTGAGTGCTTCTCTAACTCACTATACTCTGACTTCTAGTCTAACCTACTGCTAGTCTAACCCACTGCTAGTCTAACCCACTGCTAGTCTAACTCACTGCTAGTCTAACCCACTGTTAGTCTAACCCACTGCTAGTCTAACCCACTGCTAGTCTAACCCACTGCTAGTCTAACCCACTGCTAGTCTAACCCACTGTTACTCTAACCCACTGTTACTCTAAGCCACTGTTACTCTAGCCCACTGTTACTCTGGCCCACTGTTACTCTAGCCCACTGTTACTCTAACCCACTGTTACTCTAACCCACTTTTACTCTAACCCACTGTTACTCTAACCCACTATTACTCTAATTCACTGTTACTCTAACTACATGTTACTCTAACTACATGTTACTCTGCTGTTACTCTACCTCAAAGTTAATCTATCCTGGCTCCCTGGCTGCTCACCTTTCGGTTTGTTTGACGTAGCTGCTTCGTTCCTCACTCAGGCACCAACAAGACATGGAACTTATTTGAGAAGATGCCTGTATGCAGCATGAAAATGGCTTTCACCTACTTCCTGGATGTGACCACACCTCCATCACAATCTCTCCTTCAGCTTCTGTCTACGCAGGCTACCAGAGAGATGGACAAAACAAGACTTGAGCTCCTGGCCACAGTAAGAAAAGACCTTAAGCTTGCACTTGCATATTTCATTAGCTCTCTAATGTATTCACTGGTTCTAGCAGCGCTTGATGTCAGGATGTATGTTGCAGTGGCAGGGTGACAAGGTGGCTTAGATAAAAGTGACCAATTCATGTGTCCCTAGGGGGCGCAAGAGTTGAATCAATCAAACATCCTTCGGAGATATACTCAATCAAACATCCTTCGGAGATATACTCAATCAATCAACTTTACAACCTAGAAGAATTGTTGTTGCTGAACTGTTTACACCGAAGATAAAGATGATGTTATTAGATCATTATCCAGACTACATTTGATAACCTAGAGCAGAATCTATCAACCTAGAGCAGAAACTATTAACCTAGAGCAGAATCTATCAACCTTGAGCAGAATCTATCAACCTAGAGCAGAATCTATCAACCTAGAGCAGAATCTATCAACCTAGAGCAGAAACTATCAACCTAGAGCAGAATCTATCAACCTAGAGCAGAATCTATCAACCTAGAGCAGAAACTATCAACATAGAGCAGAATCTATCAACCTATAGCAGAATCTATCAACCTAGAGCAGAATCTATCAACCTAGAGCAGAAACTATCAACCTAGAGCAGAATCTATCAACCTAGAGCAGAATCTATCAACCTAGAGCAGAAACTATCAACCTAGAGCAGAATCTATCAACCTAGAGCAGAATCTATCAACCTAGAGCAGAAACTATCAACCTAGAGAAGAATCTATCAACCTAGAGCAGAATCTATCACTTTTCCAATTGTTGAATGTGACAAGTTGAATATCAAGGAGGATGAAGGGAGGTCAAAGGTTGGCTAGAAGATCAAATCAAGTTTTCAGAATTCCACTAGAAAGGTAGGGGATTGTCATCAAAATGGATAGTGTAGCGAGGCAAAGGAAATGACTTTGATTGCTCCCAGGACATGCAGGCAGTTGCGACAAGTTTGGTCACACGTATAGAACCAAGTTTCCAACAGTGACGTTGATTTTTAGAAACAGAAAGTTGATAAACAAATCAGTGAAGCCCATTCCCATACTACATACAAATTTATCTTTGCCCAGCTGAGGTTCAACAAATTGTATGTCTTTCTTCATGTATGTCTGCATACATTTGTTTCCGTATGTCGAATGACTATGCCTCTGTTTATATCGATTTATTTTACTTCCTTATTTCATTTAGGTTTGTGCTGCTGTAGCTTGTTTCCAAACGTCTAGTACTGACCTTTCTTTATGTGCTTCTGTAAATATTGCATCTAACCTCCTCAATCCTATCTTCCCACACGCTTGAATGTTTTCAGTTGTTATGCCATCTATAAATGGTGATTTATTTAAAGGACTGTTCTTTAAAGTTATTTCTATTTCTTCACTCAAAATAACGTTCTAAACGATACTTGGGTATATGTTGTGCTGAAAAGTTCTTGGAAGTTTTCTTTTTATGATAGTTATCCAGCAGAAGTATTCCTTCTATGACAGTCATCTATGATAATTATTCTTTCTATGACAGACGTCTACCAGAAGTATTCCTTCTATGACAGTTGTCTACCAGAAGTATTCCTTATATGACATTTGTCTAGCATGTTTATTAATACTTGTATTCCAAATTTTTTTGAATGTATGTTGATTGTCATATATTTCTAATGATTTCTTTTTACCAATTGGGATTACTGGTTTTTAGTATTTTGCCCTGTTATTTGGCACGTAGTTTAACTTTCTTGTTGATATTTCAGGACGCTAGCGAGTATGAAAACTGGAAGTACGACCTCAGCCCCAACATGCTGGAACTCCTAGATCAGTTCTCTTCCCTCAAAGTCTCACCCTCGCTGTTGCTCACACAGCTACCACTGCTCCAGCAGCGCTACTACAGCATCAGCTCGTCACCACAGATGATTCCTGGAGAGATTCATGCCACCATTGCTGTTGTTAAGTTCAGAACTCAAGGTATTATTTCTGGTTGTTAGTCATAGTCACTCATGACTCTGTTACACAGACTAGCACAAGTTGTCAGCTGTTATGGAAGGACGAAATTGACATGAAAACATGGACATATATTCAAATTTGTCATTTATTGTGGGCTCTATAGTAACATGTCCATATGCTTGCATACATGAGCACTCTAGGTAAGGTCTGGTTGGATAGTAGCATCTGGTGAGATAGTAGCATCTGTTGAGATAGTAGCGTCTGGTGAGACAGTAGCGTCTGGTCAGATAGTAGCGTCTGGTGAGATAGTAGCGTCTGGTCTGATAGTAGCGTCTGGTGAGATTTGATATATAATAGAAAGAGCAGCTTGCCATAGAGAAAATGATCTGATACAATAAGTGTATGTCATTGGAACTTGACTGGCTGTACACAAACTTGATTGACTGTACACAGACTTGACTGATTGTACACAAACTTTGACTGATTGTACACAAACTTTGACTGATTGTACAAAAACGTGACTGATTGTACACAATCTGGACTGATCAACACAAACTGGACTGACTCTACACAAACGACTAATTTTACACAAACTGGTCTGATTGTACTCACACTTGACTGACTCTTCACAAACTTGTCTAACTCTACGCAAAATTAATCACATACTTGATGTAAAGATAAGTGATGTCCAATGGTTGTCAAACTCCTTCCTGTCCTCAGATGGTGCAGGACCTGTCCATGAAGGCGTCTGCTCCAGCTGGCTGAACCGTTGTTCCCTAGGCACTGTTGTGCCTTGTCTTGTTCGTGCGTGAGTATACCTATATTTATATACATGCATAGTTTTACACTAGGGACCGCGGTAGCGAAGTGGTTAGTGCACTGGCTTCCCAGTCAGGCGATCAAGGCTCAATCCCCAAGGTGCCAGAAATTTGGTACTAGAAAATCTGGAAAGTAAAGACGACTGGCATGATGTGTACCAGAGGCGATCGATTTGATGGAGCTCTGTCGTAGACGGTAAATGGGTCTGCTCTATTCTATTGCACTCTACACTCACTCTAAACGAATTCAAATAACACTAAATATAAACACAGTTTCAGTTTTCAGTATCTGTTCATCCCGTAACCCATCAGATCGTTGGGGGACACATGAAGACACTCCCAAAATCTCACGCCATCCCTCTCTGTCTGTCGCCGCCTGTCGTATCTCACCGGGACGAAGGCCTGACCACTCAGTGAGGTTGTCCACCCATCTCTGTCCCGGTACGGAACCAAAGAGTATCGAGTTGGTAATTCCGTTGGACCTCGTGACGTGCCTGCACCAGGCCATCTTTCGTCTTTTGATAGCTGTGAACAGATCTTCAAAAGGACCAATAGCGTCTTCAACTTTCTGACCTATTTATACGTTCGTGATACGATTTTTATATGTACCATTTAGGAGTTTTCTATAGCACCTCATTTCCATTGCATGTATCCTGTCCTGGATATCTGCTGTAATGGTCCAGGTCTCGCAGGCATACAGAAATATTGATAGCACCAAAGAGCGCATTAGTCTAACTTTTATGCCGAGGGCGAGCCGCTTGTCTTGCCATGTAGGTTTCAGCCGAGTCAGCGCCGCTGTTGTTTGTGCTATTCTTGCAATTACCTCTGGCTTCGATCCCTCTTCGCTGATCAATGATCCCAGATATTTGAAACGTTTTACCACATCAAGTTCCCTCCCATTTGCCTCTATTACAGATTTAAACCCTTCTATGTTATTGGTCATGAGCTTTGTTTTATCTGCATTTATTTCCAAACCAAAACTCAGGGCCGCTCTATTCAAGCTACCAATCAACTCCTGGAGTTCCCTTTCTGTGCCTGCCAATACATTAATATCATCAGCAAACACAGTACAACAGATTATTTTTTCAATAAACACTACCAACTATACACTTTCTAACAACTTGAAGTTTGTCTCTCACAAACCTATCTAAAACACTCCTTCCGCTAAACATAACCTTATCAATACTGTTATTTCCCGGTTCTTTCTCCTCTCCTAACCTGGCCTGCTGCAATCGAACTTTTGTTGCAAATTGCCGCTGATGGTGAAGTTCGTAGTTTCTGAACCCAAGTATGACGTCCGTGGTCTTGTTCCTCTTTCTCTCTGATAGATCAAAGTTGTCTCTACATGGTCAGGATACACTGCATCAAATATGATCCTTGGGATCACTGAAAAACTGCCTCTAGCTGGGACTGACGACTTACATTCACGTGATCAAGGTTATGTCGACCTGATCAGTGGGACTGCGTTAATAGGATGAATTGGTTGACTGGAGGACTGCCACTTATAAGCTTCTGACGACTTGTAATTACGACCACTACATAATATTAGGGTAGTTACCTTGCTTGCTGCGTGTCTATCTCAACTGCATCTCTTCGTCGCCTAAATCTCAACTCAAATCTGAATCAACTTCATACATTCGTCGTCCACTGGGCGTCTCTTTCCAAAGTTTCTCTGTCTCTGGAGTGAAGTGTTCTCCCTCTTGTCTCTGAAGTGAAATGTTCTCTCTCTGTGGTTCGTAACTCAAATCTGTCTCAACTGCATATTTCCGTCACATGCCCTCCACTAAGCACCTCTTTCTAAAGTGTTCTCTCTCTGTCTCTGAAGTAAAATGTTATCTCTCCGTGGTTCTCAATTCAAATTTGCCTCAATATGTTGCCTGTCCTCCACTGAGCGTCTCTAAGTGTTCGAAAGTGTTCTCATGTAATGTCCTCTCTCCCGGGATTTATATTCGATCTGCCTCCCCAGATCACATGATTTCCAAAACGGCGCGTATCTTTGTCCGTCTGCTTGCCATTATCCCCTATCTTGTTTGCGTGATTTCCAGACGATGTAGGATTGTCATCGGCAACAAATCTACCCGTCTACCACAACTAATCGTTCATGGTGTGGACACATGGCCTGCAACTTACGTCAGGTTATGTATGTTTACCACAACTCCAACTTGCGCGGTTCAAGACAAAGCGTACGTGGTACGTTTTGGTTACTCAAATTCTGACGGGATTGAGTTCAGCTGCACTGACTCAAATCCCATGAAAAAGAAAGAAATAAATGGTTGTCTAAGCTCTTCTTTCTTCTTCCATGTATTACATGTTAAAACCTGTCTAAGCTCTTCTTTCTTCTTCCATGTATCACATGTTAAAACCTGTCTAAGCTCTTCTTTCTTCTTCCATGTATCACATGTTAAAACCTGTCTAAGCCCCTACGTATGTATTGTCTCTACAATTAAGATATTACAGATGCTGAACACATGATCCACATTGTGCCGTTTGGCCTAACGCCATATTTCATATGAACCGCACGGCGTGACGGGATCTTTACTTCTTTGTTCTTATAGTTTTACACTGATATGAGATAGCGTGAATTTTCTTTTCAGTATTTGTAGTGAGTTGAACCTAATAATATTTGTTTACTGATCTAATAATTCTCGTCTTGTCCTCCATGTATTGAGTTACGCGTCGTCTGTTCAATACAGCTAGGATACAAACACGAGATCTGCATTAGCTGAGAAAATTATATGCTTACAGTGTCTTCTTTCGCGGGTCAAAGGAGAAAACTCAGTTTCACGATCCTCACGCCTCCGGTATGAATACCGTCTTGTCTAGTTTGGAATATGGAGACATGGGGTTTTCTCTTGGTAGTATCACTTCTCCACGTACGGAATGTAATGGCAACCTACCTGATAAGAAACTTGTAACAGCCCAGTTGATTGGAAGTTGTTAGAGCCAAAGGCCTGCTGCTTACATGTGTGCTTCTCTCCCTATCAAGTAATAACATGATTTAACTCCATTGTCAGACTGGTAGCCTGCTCCTGGGTTCCCTTGTCAGACTGGTAGCCTGCTCCTGGGTTCCGTTGTCAGACTGGTAGCCTGCTCCTGGGTTCCCTTGTCAGACTGGTAGCCTGTTCCTGGGTTCCCGTGTCAAACTGGTAGCCTGTTCCTGAGTTCCCTTGTGAAACTGGTAGCCTGTGCTAAGGTCCCCTCGTCAAACTGGTAGCCCATGCTAAGGTCCCCTCGTCAAACTGGTAGCCTATGCTAAGGTCCTCTCGTCAAACTGGTAGCCTATGCTAAGGTCCCCTCGTCAAACTGGTAGCCCATGTTAAGGTCCCCTCGTCAAACTGGTAGCCTGTGCTAAGTTCCCCTAGTCAAACTGGTAGCCTATGATAAGGTCCCCTCGTTAAACTGGTAGCCTGTGCTAAGGGTCCCTCGTCAAACTGGTAGCCTGTGCTAAGGTCCCCTCGTTAAACTGGTAGCCTATGCCTGGGTTCCCTCAGCGCCATGCAGTATGTTCTTCAATTGGAACCGACAGTTTTATCCTAATGTATAATGGGCTGAATATCACAATAAATATCTGAATTATTCAACACGACAAACGGTCTAGTAGGACACAGGTACAATAATTGAGACAGTGGTATGCTGGAGTCCCATTTATTTGGTCATACTAGATTTCCATAAATTTGTAACGTATAATTGTTTAAATGACATTTTCCCTGGTCTGTGAGAGCGACTAGGAGGACCTCGGTTCTTGCCTTAAAACCTAGTTCTTGAAAGTTTACTGTCACACGACTTCTTCCAATTGCTGGGGTAGTCGAGTAGTTTTGAAAGATGAGGACTACAGACCGCTTCACCACTGCTGTCGTCACGTCGTGTGCTGGTTATGTTGGTTTATTTCACCCCCAACAGAAAAACAACATGTACCATACCGGGGATTCGAACTACTGCCCTCCTTGTCGGCAGGCAGGCCACAAAACCATTCGGCCACGCGCTCCTCTAAACGTTTACTAACATACCTTAAGGGATCCTACCTGAGCCAATCAATTGGTTGAAAGGTGGCGTCGAGTGCCTGCAATCAACTACTTCGTTTCTATCATCCAACAACCTGGTAGCTCCTTGACGGCCCCATGTAGGAAGAAATGAATGAGCTTACATTTTGAAACAGGTCTTGTCTAGACAAATTGCTCAATTGACAAGACAAGTAAATTGTTCCATAAACAAGACAAGTAGACAAGGGATGTGATGCGCATAAAAGTAAAAATTCCCAAATATTGGTACATTTAAATTTAATTAAGTGGCATTGCATTTGATTTTGTTTTTAAAATGTAAGCTCATTTTGGAATTCGTTGTTTTCAATTTCATTTTGGTATAGATTAAAATGATTGTAATGCCAGCATACATGTGGTCTAATACATGTTTACAGAAGGCTAGCACGTAGACATTTATATTTAGATGTTATAATGTAGCTAGTATATATAGGAAGGGAATAGAGTGATGGTTACTTCTTTAACATGGAATATGAGTGGTAGAGCCCTAGCCAATGGACCATTGAGAGAACGGTATCCCTCATTAACTTCAGAACCATCTCCAGAATCAAATTAGAAGCAGACGCATTATGCGAGGAAGGTGGTGGATGACAGAGGCAGAAGACTCCCTGATGAGGGTCTGGGCATTGGAAGAAGTTGGAATAGGTAGTGAATGGGTAGAATGGGCAACGACAGCCCTCTTACAAGGGTGGTGATACAACTGAGCAGAGAGTGTCGCGAGTGGGGCGGCACTAGGACAGAAGGGTGGGGATACAACTGAGCAGAGAGTGTCGCGAGTGGGGCGGCACTAGGACAGAAGGGTGGGGATACAACTGAGCAAAGAGTGTCGCGAGTGAGGCGGCACAAGGACAGAAGGGTGGTGATACAACTGAGCAGAGAGTATCGAGAGTGGGGCGGCACTAGGACAGAAGGGTGGTGATACAACTGAGCAGAGAGTGTCGCGAGTGGGGCGGCACTAGGACAGAAGGGTGGGGATACAACTGAGCAAAGAGTGTCGCGAGTGAGGCGGCACTAGGACAGAAGGGTGGTGATACAACTGAGCAGAGAGTATCGAGAGTGGGGCGGCACTAGGACAGAAGGGTGGTGATACAACTGAGCAGAGAGTGTCGCGAGTGGGGCGCACTTAAACAGAAGCTTCAAAACAGGAGCTGATCCAGCAACACTCAGGACTACATGACCCAATTCTGTACACAGATGGCTCCGCCGGCAGAGATGCAAACAAGTGAGGTTGGGGTTTCGTCGGCTATCAAAATGGCAAGGAGATGGTGAAGAAATCAGCTGCCTACTCCACTGTCACATCGAGTATGAGGATGGAGATTGAGGCGGTAACAGCGGCCCTGACTTAGTTGGTAACGGGGCATGCTCTGTAAGATAGAAAGGTGCATGCTACGAAAGGAGTGGGCCTCTCTTCTGAACAACTCTGGTGTACAGGGTGCCACAAGGATCTACTGCCCGGGACTTGCAGATGTCTGGGGCAACGAAAGAGCTGATGCAGTGACGAGACGAGCTGTGGTGAACGACGCGGTGATGACGATAGGATTGAGTTGATAAGGACAGTCATGGACAGTCTACAGAATGATGAAGAGACAGGGTTGAGCTAATAAGGACAGTCATGGACAGTCTACAGAATGATGAAGAGACAAAGGGTCGCAAACATGCATACGTGCAGAGGATGATAGATTTGGGAGTGACTAATGGAGAAGGGATAAAGTCTGTTCTGTCTGGAAAGATCCAAAGAACAAGAAATCAACACCTGACTGGGACTGAGTATATCTACGCTTGGCTGGCTGCTTGGATGAAGAACGGAGCACTTAAGGGAATGTCCCTTGTGTGATGATGTTGGTTCCTAGAATCAATAAATTAGAAACGTCTTCCACAGTGTGTACACCGAAAGTCAGGACTGTTTTCCACATCGCATAGTGTGGCGTGTCTTCTCAAAGGCTGTCCTAAGCTGGCAATGAGATTCTCCTTCCTATTCCACGCTGAATCATGCCCTTCCATGGAACCCGATCCATGGCGTCATGTTCCCATGATTACAAATCGTTTCTCTCATCATTCATATATCCCGCTTGCATACATTCTTGTACCGATGTAGTGGCCGGCCCCGAGACCTTTTCCCCAACTGTAATTCGTCATAGAGAAGATATTTTGGTATTCTGCGATCATCCATCCTCCGAGTGTGTCCCAGCCATCGGAGAGTTAGAAGACTAAGCATGGAAAAGATTGTGAGAGTGCCTGTTCTCTCCAACATGTCTGCGTTGGTGATCTTGTTTTGCCACCCTACCCCCAGGATTCTGCGCAATCACCTCGTGTGATAGCTGTTTAGACGTCTCTCTTGGTGCACATAGGTAGACCATGTCTCACTGCCATAAAGAAGGGAGCTGAGGACACAGGTCTGATAAACAATTGTTTTTGTTTTAACAGTGATCGTCTTGTTCTCCCAGACCCTTTTTGTTAATCTGCTCATTATTGTTGCTGCCTCTCCTATCCTGATATTGATCTCTTGGTCCAGGGATACTCTATTAGTGACTGAGAATCCTAGGTATTTCAAGTGATCTACTACCTAGAGATCCTCATCATCAATTGAGATTACTTGTGCCTTGTTTGCACTCTGGACCATAACTTTTGGAAAACACTGGGAAAGTATTAAGAGTTCAACATTTTGTGTGTCAGAATTTTTGGGTAAAAAAAGAAGGGAGGTATTTGACAACTTGTCAATCTTAGACTTGACAGTCGGATCAATGTCACAATGGATGTTTGGTGTTTTAACTACGTCTACTTCCTCCTACATGCAAGTGAACTCTCAACATTAAGAATATCCCATTCAACCAGGCCTGCAATTTCTTCCTGTAACTCGTCCCGGCATTTCTCCGACCAGGCCCAGATTCGTGTATTTTATTTCTTCTGTCCCTCGCCACGTGTCACCCTAACCTGGCTCATCGAGGATTTGGACCCCTTCAGGTAACTGGCGATCCTTTGAAGTCTCAAGTCCGTTTGCTTCTATTCATCTAGCCTTGGGGGAACTGAGTAATCAAGACAGCCTCTGTACAACTGTGAGTAATTAAAACAGCCTCTGTACAGCTGATAGTAATCAAGACAGCCTCTGTACAACTGTGAGTAATCAAGACAGCCTCTGTACAACTGTGAGTAATCAAAAGAACCTCTGTAGAACTGTGAGTAATCAAGACAGCCTCTGTACAACTGTGAGTAATCAAGACAGCCTCTGTACAACTGTGAGTAATCAAGACAGCCTCTGTACAACTGTGAGTAATCAAGACAGCCTCTGTACAACTGTGAGTAATCAAAAGAACCTCTGTAGAACTGTGAGTAATCAAGACAGCCTCTGTACAACTGTGAGTAATCAAGACAGCCTCTGTACAACTGTGAGTAATCAAGACAGCCTCTGTACAACTGTGAGTTTTACGTTTCACCAGTCGGAAAAAGGAACAAATAATAGTTTCCTACTGCTTTGAAGTTTCAATACTGTCTTGAATGACAACATTGGGACCTCTCTTGAGTCTGTCACAGCGGCTCAGTTTACATTCCTATAATATTTATTCAATTCAGTAAATAATGTTCAGCCACATGTCAATGGCGCATGTCAATCAAACATTTAAATAGCGCATGTTTGCCAATGGAAGTCTTTTGTTATTTATCTCACTGTTAATTTCTTATTCTTTTATTTTTGGTTGTACATTCAGAGCCCCCACCTTCCACCTCCCAGACAACCCATCTCTTCCTGTCTTAATGGTGGGACCAGGAACAGGGATCGCTCCATTCAGGTCATTCTGGCAGCAGAGAAGCATTGACATGGAGATGATGAACGTACCATCACGTAAGTCAACCGCTGCCGTCGTCACATGTTGATCTGATGGCTTGCCTCAAACCATGACTATTTGTGCTGAGCTGTGCTCTTTCAGTGTTACTTTCAAACATTTCCACTTATTGCTGACCAGTTTAATTCAATTTGATGATGTGACATTCTGATTTGTACATCCACAGATCTGCTAATGTGTTAATGTTAATTGATTCTGCTCATATTATTGTACAGCCACAGATGGGTTAATGTTAATTGACTGTGCTCATATTATTGTACAGCCACATATGTACTAATGTTAATTGACTCTGCTCATATTATTGTCATTGTGTCACTTTTCACATCCCTCCCTCCCTCACAGAGGTCGACAAGAAAGTGTTTGGGGAGATGGCTATGTACTTTGGGTGTCGTGCCAAGCTGCAGGACAACATCTATGGGAGCGAGCTGGATGAGATGAAGAACTCTGGAGTTCTCTCCACATTCTATGTGGCACTTTCCAGAGAAGAGGACATGCCCAAGGTCAGAGTTCAACTAATATTATGCTTTTGTGTGTGATCTATATGTTTTACCTGCCCAAGGTCAGAGTTCAACTGATATTATTCTGGTGTGGACGATCCATATGTTTTACCTGTCCAAGGTCAGAGCTCAACTGATATTATTCTGGTGTGGACGATCCATATGTTTTACCTGTCCAAGGTCAGAGCTCAACTGATATTATTCTGGTGTGGACGATCCATATGTTTTACCTGTCCAAGGTCAGAGCTCAACTGATATTATTCTGGTGTGGACGATCCATATGTTTTACCTGTCCAAGGTCAGAGCTCAACTGATATTATTCTGGTGTGGACGATCTATATGTTTTACCTGTCCAAGGTCAGAGCTCAGCTGATATTATCCAGGTGTGTAAATGTCCTCTAAGTTCGCATTAACAATGAATGATAATTTTGTTAATTGAGTATCCACCAACATAAGCATCACTGCCCCCATTTTCAAATTTGTTGCAAAGGTTAGCTCAAACGTAGAAGTTTGCAAGCCTATAAAACTGTTTGTATAATTTGTTGAGCTTGTCTACATCTATTCTATTCTGTGATATGGGAGCAGGTGTATGTTCAGGATATTCTGCTGAGCCAAGCTGAGGTTGTGTTTGAGGCTATTGTTCTTAGAGGCGGCCATTTCTACGTCTGTGGGGACGTGTCCATGGCTCATGATGTGACTAGGACTTTGGAAGTCATCCTGCGGGAGCAAGGAGAGATGTCTGCTGATGAGGCAAACAGATTTGTGACAACGTTAAGAGTAAGTACATCCACACATCTCAGAACAGGCTAGAACAATAAATACATCCACACATCGACATATTTCTGTACACGTTCCATCAGTGTAGTCGTTCAATCAGTGTACACGTTTCATCAGTGTAGTCGTTCCATCAGTGTAGTCGTTCCATCAGTGTAGTCGATCCATTAGTGTTCGCGTTCCATCAGTGTAGTCGATCCATCAGTGTAGGGTCATCATATTTTGTTTATGTTACTTCAGAAGGTCACTTTTGTATGTTTCTACTAAACGGATGAACAGAGATGGAGGACACGTTAGTCAGAGATGGAGGACACGTTAGTCAGAGATGGAGGACACGTTAGTCAGAGATGGAGGACACGTTAGTCAGAGATGGAGGACACGTTAGTCAGAGATGGAGGACACGTTAGTCAGAGATGGAGGACACGTTAGTCAGAGATGGAGGACACGTTAGTCAGAGATGGAAGACACGTTAGTCAGAGATGGAGGACACGTTAGTCAGAGATGGAGGACACGTTAGTCAGAGATGGAGGACACGTTAGTCAGAGATGGAAGACACGTTAGTCAGAGATGGAGGACACGTTAGTCAGAGATGGTAGGATGGAGGACTCGTCGGTCAGAGATGGAGGACACGTTGTCAGAGATGGAGGACACGTTGTCAGAGATGGTAGGATGGAGGACTCGTCGGTCAGAGATGGAAGACACGTTAGTCAGAGATGGAGGACACGTTGTCAGAGATGGAAGACACGTTAGTCAGAGATGGAGGACACGTTAGTCAGAGAAGGAAGACACGTTAGTCAGAGATGGAGGACACGTTAGTCAGAGATGGAGGACTCGTCGGTCAGAGATGGAGGACACGTTGTCAGAGATGGAGGACACGTTGTCAGAGATGGAGGACACGTTAGTCAGAGATGGAGGACACGTTAGTCAGAGATGGAGGACACGTTAGTCAGAGATGGTAGGATGGAGGACACGTTGTCAGAGATGGAGGACACGTTGTCAGAGATGGTAGGATGGAGGACTCGTCGGTCAGAGATGGAGGACACGTTAGTCAGAGATGGAGGACACGTTGTCAGAGATGGAAGACACGTTAGTCAGAGATGGAGGACACGTTAGTCAGAGAAGGAAGACACGTTAGTCAGAGATGGAGGACACGTTAGTCAGAGATGGAGGACTCGTCGGTCAGAGATGGAGGACACGTTGTCAGAGATGGAGGACACGTTGTCAGAGATGGAGGACACGTTGTCAGAGATGGAGGACACGTTGTCAGAGATGGTAGGACACGTTGTCAGAGAAGGACGACACTTTAGTCAGAGATGACTCGTTAGTTTTAGTTATGTTTTGATTTTAGGAATCTCCTGTAAAATACTTGTTTACATAGAAAATATTTAGTTAAATAACATCATTTGTTTACATTTTTGAAATCACCATTTCAGAATTAATTGAAAAACTAATGTCTTTCAACTGCTCAATTGAAAAGATTTGAAAACATTGGATTGTGAGTTTCCCACTAGATAATTCAAGTGCTTCGCTGTTAGAAAGGTACATCAGTTTTAACACACCTTTGATAGACATGTTGGTCTTCTGTCCACGGAACGTTATCAAACAAAAATAGTCCCTTTCCATCTACATTCACAAAGACATACATACACAAGATAACATGGACCTTTTCCAGATGGCAAGACGAAGAACCATATTTGTCTCTCTTGCAGCAGAACCGTGTTTCGCTCTTCTGTCCGTTATGTTAGAGCCCATCGTGGGAAGATGTTATCAGTGACCACATCCTGTGCATAGCTCCAGGTTAGTTTGAGTTTAAAAGAGGCCATTATCAGAACAGAAACAGAAATATTGATGTACAAAGTGGCATATGAACGGGACATCACGTCCAATTACACAATGGTTTTGCAAATGTCCAGATATGACTGTTCATGCCAATGAAGTCAAATTGGAACAATTCAAATTTGTAGTAAAAAAGCAACTGCTAGGTATGTGATGTGCCAGAAGAAAAGGTGGAGGCATAATAGCACATTGGATACAATCCTTGAAAAGAAAACAGCGAAATTAAATCTCATGGCTGCATAGACAGCCACCACGTGGAGGAATTCATGAATTTGTATATCAAACTAAATAAAACAGCGAAAGCAGATTTTCGTATGGAGAAGAAACGACCTGGCTAGGACAGCTCATGATTCTGCTAAAATGGAAAGCATCAGATATGTTTACCAGATAACAAAACAACTGTGTAACAAACAGCTTGCTGCAAAACATACACATCAAAGACAAACAGGGTAGCCTCATTGCTATAGAGGCCGAGTAGGTGTAACGCTGGACGACGCACTTTCCAGAGGTGCCAAGTATACCACACAAGCAGTAACACACGACTTGGATGACACGTCAAATATATATCTCATGGCCGTACAATGCGATTGTCTATCTCGGAGATTGATCGGACCATCATGAACATACAAGATTCACAAATGAACTGGCGAAGATGGAATTGCTGGTGAGATGCTCAAGATGGCTGGTGACATATCTAACACGCACATGTTGACAATCACAAGGAAGTCGGATGGAAGAGAATCCCATCCCTGGCATGTCATATAATATTGTCGTGATAAGTTTAGTTGGAGCTGCCCTACCCTACCCCCACCCCACCCCCAATCGGTTACCTGACTCGGCCTTGATCTGCTATTGTATGTCTTAGGATACCAATCGATTTCATGAGGACATCTTCGGGGTGAATGTCCGTCGTCCTGGAGACCAGCCTGAACGATCCAAAGTCCAATCGTTGCGTGCCCTGCAGTATCTGAACGCTACAAGCAGCATCTCCAAGCCTGACGCTCTCAAGGAGAAGGCTGTTCCCATAACTGCCTCCGTGAGTCTCTGTGGATGTCTCTAGGTTGTTCATATGCTGATGGGTAGGGGATGGTCCACATAGGTTGATGGATAGGGGACGGTCCACATAGGTTGATGGGTAGGGGACGCTCCACATAGGTTGATGGGTAGGGGACGGTCCACATAGGCTGATGGGTAGGGGACGGTCCACATAGGTTGATGGGTAGGGGACGGTCCACAAAGGTTGATGGGTAGGGGACAGTCCACATATGCTCAGAGTGCGTGTCTTTTGGGGGGAATATGCGTGTGGGCGTTTCTTTCTATTCCATGATCACTGATTATTGCATGTCCTCTGTCATAGCTCAGGATACGCAACTAGTGTATGTGTGGGTGAGTATATGTTAGATGCTGTCTGAAGTTATGAGTTGGTGTGTGATGATGTAGTGTTATATGTGTTAAAAGGGTGTATTTTAGTATGTGAATGTAGGCACTCATGTGTTGGTGTATGTATGTTTGTTTTCTGTATGTGAATCGCTGCATGACACATGTGTATGTATGTGGCTGCGTTCATGTCTAATATGTGTATATCTGTATGTATTTGCGCATGTGAGATCTTCCATGGGAAGTGGGCTTGTCGGCTTGTTTATGAATGAACGCTAGGTCTATGAGGAGAGTCAATAAGATATGTTGGCCACGATAGAGATATATTGGTGATACTGGGATCCTGAAAGTCATGGGGTAATGTTGTGGGTGTGGAGTCATGGGGTAATGTTGTGAGTGTGGAGTAATGTTGTGGGTGTGGGGGTCATGGGGTAATGTTGTGGGTGTGGAGGTCATGGGGTAATGTTGTTGGTGTGGCGGTCATGGGGTAATGTTGTGGGTGGGGAGGTTATGGGTTAATGTTGTGGGTGGGGGAGTCATGGGTTATTATTTTGGGTGTGGGGGTCATGGGGTAATGTTGTGGGTGTGGGGTACTGTTGTTGGTGTTGGGGTCATGGGGTAATATTGAGGGTGTTAGGGTCATGGAGTAATGTTGTGGGTGTGGGGTAATGTTGTGGGTGTGCGGGTCATGGGTTAATGTTGTGGGTGTGGGGTAATGTTGTGGGTGTGGAGTAGTATTGTGGGTGTGGGTGTCATGGGGTAATGTTGTGGGTATGGGGTAATGTTGTGGGTGTGGGGGCATGGGGTAATGTTGTGGGTGTGGAGTAATGTTGTGGGGGTGAAGGGGTAAATTTGTGAGTGTGGGGAAATGTTGTGGGTGTGAAGTAATTTTTTGGGTGTGGGTAATGGTGTGGAGGTCAATGGGTAAGGTTGTGGGTGTGGGGGTCATGGGGTAAGTTTGTGGGTGTGGGGGTCATTTGTGTAATGATGTGGGTGTGGAGGTCATGGGATAATGTTGTGGGTGGGAGGTAGTGTTGGGGTCAAGGGGTAATGTTGTGAGTGTGGAGGTCATGTGTAATGTTGTGTGTCTGGAGGTCACAGGGGTAATGTTGTGGGTGTGGAGGTTATGGGCTAATGTTGTGGGTTTCGAGGTCATGGGGTAATGTTGTGGGTGTGGGGTAGTGTAGTGGGTGTGGGGGTCATGGGGTAATGTTGCGGGTGTGGAGGTCATGGGGTAATGTTGTGGGTCTGGAGGTTACGGGGTAATGTTGTGGCTGTGGGAGTCATGGGGTATTGTTGTGGGTGTGGAGGTCATGGGGTAATTTTGTTGGTGTGGTGTAATGTTGAGGATGTTGGGGTCATGGGGTAATGTTGTGGGTGTGGAGCTCATGGGGTAATGTTGTTGGTGTAGGTTTCATCGAGTAATGTTGTTGGTGTGGGGGTCATGGGGTAATGTTGTGGGTGTGGGGTAATGTTGTGGGTGTGGATGTCATGCGGTAATGTTGTTGGTGTAGGTTTCATCGAGTAATGTTGTTGGTGTGGGGGTCATGGGGTAATCTTGTTAGTGTGGGGTCATGGGGTAATGTGGTGGGTGTGGGTTAATGTTGTGGGTATTGGGTAATGTTGTGAGTGTGGAGGTCATGAAGTAATGTTGTGAGTATGGAGGTCATAGGGTAATTGTAACAGTTCCCGCCGGAGCAAGGGGAGTTTAGGATGCCTGAACATGTTAAGGCTTAACGCTACCTGAATGCATGTCCAGGTCACTCACCGTCTCAGCAAAGGAGAACAGAGTTGGGTTAAGGAATGTGGACAGGTAGAAACTGACCACTGGCCTTCCGATTTTGGTAGGGGGAGATTGATTGACAGACGAAATTGGCAGCGGGGCTTGCTGCGAGAGAATGAATGACAGGTGTGCAAAGTGTTTCGTTCCAGTTGGGATTGAAGATGACCATCACCTGAGATCGATTGGTCAAGCTCTGGCCTTGCTTGAGGATATATAACTCGAGACAGTTTAGCTCGAGAGGCTGGATAGAGAGGCTAGAGAGAGAGGCTGTATGGAGGAGAGTGAGAGAGAGAGAGAGACTGAATGTAGATAGTATGTTTAACTCACCGACTTAGATAGAGGAGCGATTGATAGACGGTTGGACGAATGTTTAGTGATAGAACAGGATCGCTCAAATAGGTGTGTGAGTTTTGCATTTATAGATAATCTGAAAGTGTGTTTGTAAGCAAGGACACATTGTGAACGAGTTATGTCGAGATCGCCCGCCTGAGGGGATTTCAGTGAGGAAGAGTATTTGATAAGGTGTGTTGAAGACGCAGTTAAGGCGATGTGTGTGTGATGTAATTGCAAGGCAATAGAACTGGGTTTTTAGATAGTTGGGAATTCCATCAATAGCTAATGCTTACAATTCCCGTTTTAGTTGAATGTTTAGTTAAGATATGTATTATATTGTTTTTGTAATTTCTCTACTCATTGTATGATATGAGTATGATTTAATAAATATGCCACCTGCTGTGTGATATGTCATTTACTGAGTATGGTCATGATGATGTGGATGAGTGTGAGAATGTTCTAAGCTAGAATAACGGCCAGGGCAAACAGTGGGATCTGCTATATAATCTTGTGGGTGTGGAGTAATGTTGAGGGTGTGGGGTAATGTTGGGTTTGTGGGGTAATGTTGTGGGTGTGGGGTAATGTTGTGAGTGTGGGGTTCATGGGGTTATGTTGTGGGTGTGTAGTAATGTTGTGGGTGTGGGGTAATGTTGTGGGTATGGAGGTCATGGGGTAATGTTGTCGGTGTGGGGGTCATGGGGTAATGTTGTGGGTTTGGGGTAATGTTGTGGGTGTGGGGTAATGTTGTGGGTGTGAGGTAATCTTGTGGGTGTGGGGTAATGTTCTGGATGTGGGGGTATGTGGTAATGTTGTGGGTGTGGAGGTAATGGGGTAATGTCGTTGGTGTGGGGTAATGTTGTGGGTTTGGGATAATGTTGTAGGTGTGGGGGTCATGTGGTAATGTAGTGAGTGTGGAGGTTATGTGGTAGTGTTGTGGATGTGGAGGTCATGTGGTAATGTTTTGGGTGTTGAGATCATGGTTTAATCTTGTTGGGGATTGGGTCATGGGGTATATTTGTGGGTGTGGGGTAATGTTATGAGTGTGGGGGTCATTGGGTAATGTTGTGGGTGTCGAGGTCATGGGGTAATGTTGTGGGTGTGGAGTCATGTTGTGGGTGTGGGGGTCGTGGGGTAAAGTTGTGGGTGTGGGGGTCATGGGGTAATGTTGTGGGTGTGAAGTAATGTTGTGGGTGTGGGGATCATGGGGTAATGTTGTGGGTGTGGAGTGATGTTGTGGGTGTGGGGGTCATGGGGTAATGTTGTGGGTGTGGGGGTCATAGGGTAATGTTGTGGGGGTGAAGTAATGTTGTGGGTGTGGGGGTAATGTTGAGGGTAATGGGGTCTTCGGGTACTGTTGTGGATGTGGGGGTCATGGGATAATGTTGTGGGTGTGAGGTAATGTTGTGGGTGTGGGTATTATGGGATAGTGTTGTGAGTGTAGAGTCATGAGGTAATGTTGTGAAGGCCATTGAGTCATTTTGAGGAGGTCATGGTAATGTTGTCGTTATGAATTTTATCTTAGTGACAGATGGAGGTAAAATGATAAATATTACAATTCTCTCCTAGCTGCCTCTCTCTTTCCTTAACCCCTCTCTCTTCTAGCTGCCTCTCTACTACCACTTCTATTTCCTAGCTGCCTCTCTAATACCACCTCTCCTAGCTGCCTCTCTACTACCACCTCTCCTAGCTGCCTTTCTACTACCCCCTCTCTAATACCACCTCTCCTAGCTGCCTCTCTACTACCACCTCTCCTAGCTGCCTCTCTACTACCCCCTCTCTCTTCTAGCTGCCTCTCTACTACCCCCTCTCTCTTCTAGCTGCCTCTCTACTACCACCTCTCTCTTCTAGCTGCCTCTCTACTACCACCTCTCCTAGCTGCCTCTCTACTACCACCTCTCTCTCCTAGCTGCTTCTCTACTACCACTTCTCCTAGCTGCCTCTCTACTACCACCTCTCTCTCCTAGCTGCCTCTCTACTACCCCCTCTCTCTTCTAGCTGCCTCTCTACTACCCCCTCTCTCTTCTAGCTGCCTCTCTACTACCACCTCTCTCTTCTAGCTGCCTCTCTACTACCACCTCTCCTAGCTGCCTCTCTACTACCACCTCTCTCTCCTAGCTGCCTCTCTACTACCTCCTCTCCTAGCTGCTTCTCTACTACCACTTATCTCTCCTAGCTGCCTCTCTACTACAACCTCTCTCTCCTAGATGCCTCTCTACTACCACCTCTCCTAGCTGCCTCTCTACCACCACCTCTCTCTCCTAGCTGCCTCTCTACTACCACCTCTCCTAGCTGCCTCTCTACTACCACCTCTCCTAGCTGCCTCTCTACTACCACCTCTCTTTCCTAGCTGCCTCTCTACTACCACCTCTCTCTCCTAGCTGCCTCTCTACTACCACCTCTCCTAGCAGCCTCTCTACTACCACCTCTCTCTCCTAGCTGCCTCTCTACTACCACCTCTCTCTCCTAGCTGCCTCTCTACTACCACCTCTCCTAGCTGCCTCTCTACCACCACCTCTCTCTCCTAGCTGCCTCTCTACTACCACCTCTCTCTCCTAGCTGCCTCTCTACTACCACCTCTCCTAGTTGCCTCTCTACTACCACCTCTCTCTCCTAGCTGCCTCTCTACTACCACCTCTCTTTCCTAGCTGCCTCTCTACTACCACCTCTCTCTCCTAGCTGCCTCTCTACTACCACCTCTCTCTCCTAGCTGCACTCTACTACCACCTCTCTCTCCTAGCTGCCTCTCTACTACCACCTCTCCTAGCTGCCTCTCTACTACCACCTCTCTCTCCTAGCTGCCTCTCTACTACCACCTCTCTCTCCTAGCTGCCTCTCTACTACCACCTCTCTCTCCTAGCTGGCACTCTACTACCACCTCTCTCTCCTAGCTGCCTCTCTACTACCACCTCTCTCTCCTAGCTGCCTCTCTACTACCACCTCTCTCTCCTAGCTGCCTCTCTACTACCACCTCTCTCTCCTAGCTGCCTCTCTACTACCACCTCTCTCTCCTGGCTGCCTCTCTACTACCACCTCTCTCTCCTAGCTGCCTCTCTACTACCACATTTCTCTCCTAGCTGCCTCTCTACTAGCACCTTTCCTAGCTGCCTCTCTACTACCACCTCTCTCTCTTAGCTGCCTCTCTACTACCACCTCTCTCTCTTAGCTGCCTCTCTACTACCACCTCTCTCTCCTAGCTGCTTCTCTACTACCACCTCTCTTTTCTAGCTGCCTCTCTACTACCACCTCTCTCTCCTAGCTGCCTCTCTACTACCACCTCTCTCTCCTAGCTGCCTCTCTACTACCACCTCTCCTAGCTCCCTCTCTACTAACCACCTCTCTCTCCTAGCTGCCTCTCTACTACCACCTCTCTCTCCTAGCTGCCTCTCTACTACCACCTCTCTCTCTTAGCTGCCTCTCTACTACCACCTCTCTCTCCTAGCTGCCTCTCTACTACCACCTCTCTTTTCTAGCTGCCTCTCTACTACCACCTCTCTCTCCTAGCTGCCTCTCTACTACCACCTCTCTCTCCTAGCTGCCTCTCTACTACCACCTCTCCTAGCTGCCTCTCTACTACCACATCTCTCTCCTAGCTGCCTCTCTACTACCACCTCTCTCTCCTAGCTGCCTCTCTACTATCACCTCTCCTAGCTGCCTCTCTACTACCACCTCTCTCTCCTAGGCGCCTCTCTACTATCACCTCTCCTAGCTGCCTCTCTACTACCACCTCTCTCTCCTAGCTGCCTCTCTACTATCACCTCTCCTAGCTGCCTCTCTACTACCACCTCTCTCTCCTAGCTGCATCTCTACTACCACCTCTCCTAGCTGCCTCTCTACTACCACCTCTCCTAGCTGCCTCTCTACTACCACCTCTCCTAGCTGCCTCTCTACTACCACCTCTCCTAGCTGCCTCTCTACTACCACCTCTCCTAGCTGCCTCTCTACTACCACCTCTTTCTCCTAGCTGCCTCTCTACTACCACCTCTCTCTCTTAGCTGCCTCTCTACTACCACCTCTCTCTCCTAGCTGCCTCTCTACTACCACCTCTCTCTCCTAGCTGCCTCTCTACTACCACCTCTCTCTCCTAGCTGCCTCTCTACTACCAACTCTCTCTCCTAGCTGCCTCTCTACTACCACCTCTCTCTCCTAGCTGCCTCTCTACTACCACCTCTCTCTCCTAGCTTCCTCTCTACTACTACCTCTCCTAGCTGCCTCTCTACTGCCACCTCTCCTAGCTGCCTCTGTACTACCACCTCTCCTAGCTGCCTCTCTACTACCACCTCTCCTAGCTGCCTCTCTACTACCACCTCTCTCTCCTAGGCGCCTCTCTAATATCACCTCTCTCCTAGCTGCCTCTCTGCTACCACCTCTCCTAGCTGCCTCTCTACTACAACTTCTCTCTCCTAGCTGCCTCTCTACTACCACCTCTCCTAGCTGCCTCTCTACTACCACCTCTCTCTCTTAGCTGCCTCTCTACTACCACCTCTCTCTCCTAGCTGCCTCTCTACTACCACCTCTCCTAGCTGCCTATCTACTACCACCTCTCCTAGCTGCCTCTCTACTACCACTTCTCTTTCCTAGCTGCCTCTCTACTCCCACCTCTCTCTCTTAGCTGCCTCTCTACTACCACCTCTCTCTCATAGCTGCCTCTCTACTACCACCTCTCTCCTAGCTGCCTCTCTACTACCACCTCTCCTTGCTTCCTCTCTACTACCACCTCTTCTAGCTGCCACTCTACTACCACCTCTCCTAGCTGCCTCTCTACTACCACCTCTCCTAGCTGCCTCTCTACTACCACCTCTCTCTCCCAGCTGCCTCTCTACCACCACCTCTCTCTTCTATCTGCCTCTCTACTACCACCTCTCCTAGCTGCCTCTATACTACCACTTCTCTCTCCTAGCTGACTCTCTACTACCAAATCTCTCTCCTAGCAGCCTCTCTACTACCACCTCTCCTAGCTGCCTCTCTACTACCACCTCTCTCTCCTAGCTGCCTCTCTACTACCACCTCTCTCTCCTAGCTGCCTCTCTACTACCACCTCTCCTAGCTGCCTCTCTACTACCACCTCTCTCTCCTAGCTGCCTCTCTACTACCACCTCTCTCTCCTAGCTGCCTCTCTACTACCACCTCTCTCTCCTAGCTGCCTTTCTACTACCACCTCTCTCTCCTAGCTGCCTCTCTACTACCACCTCTCCTAGCTGCCTCTCCACTACCACCTCTCTCTTCTAGCTGCCTCTCTACTACCACCTCTCCTAGCTGCCTCTTTACTACCACCTCTCCTAGCTGCCTCTTTACTACCACCTCTCCTAGCTGCCTCTCTACTACCACCTCTCCTAGCTGCCTCTCTACTACCACCTTCCCTAGCTGCCTCTCTACTACCAGCTCTCTCTCTTAGCTGCCTCTCTACTACCACCTCTCCTAGCTTCCTCTCTACTACCACGTCTCTCTCCTAGCTGCCTCTCTACTACCACCTCTCTCTCCTAGCTGCCTCTCTACTACCACCTCTCCTAGCTGCCTCTCTACTACCACTTCTCTCTCCTAGCTGCCTCTCTACTACCACCTCTCCTAGCTGCCTCTCTACTACCACATCTCTCTCCAAGCTGCCTCTCTACTACCACCTCTCCTAGCTGCCTCTCTACTACCACTTCTCTCTCCTAGCTGCCTCTCTACTACCACCTCTCCTAGCTGCCTCTCTACTACCACCTCTCTCTCCTAGCTGCCTCTCTACTACCACCTCTCTCTCCTAGCTGCCTCTCTACTACCACCTCTCCTAGCTGCCTCTCTACTACCACCTCTCCTAGCTGCCTCTCTACTACCACCTCTCCTAGCTGCCTCTCTACTATCACCTCTCCTAGCTGCCTCTCTACTACCACCTCTTTCTCCTAGCTGCCTCTCTACTACCACCTCTCTCTCCTAGCTGCCTCTCTACTACCACCTCTCTCTCCTAGCTGCCTCTCTACTACCACCTCTCTCTCCTAGCTGCCTATCTAGTACCACCTCTCTCTCCTAGCTGCCTCTCTACTACCACCTCTCTCTCCTAGCTGCCTCTCTACTACCACCTCTCTCTCCTAGCTGCCTCTCTACTACCACCTCTCCTAGCTGCCTCTCTACTACCACCTCTCTCTCCTAGCTGCCTCTCTACTACCACCTCTCTCTCCTAGATGCCTCTCTACTACTACCTCTCCTAGCTGCCTCTCTACTACCACCTCTCCTAGCTGCCTCTCTACTACCACCTCTCCTAGCTGCCTCTCTACTACCACCTCTCATAGCTGCCTCTCTACTACCACCTCTCTCTCCTAGGCGCCTCTCTAATATCACCTCTCTCCTAGCTGCCTCTCTACTACCACCTCTCCTAGCTGCCTCTCTACTACCACCTCTCTCTCTTAGCTGCCTCTCTACTACCACCTCTCTCTCCTAGCTGCCTCTCTACTACCACCTCTCCTAGCTGCCTCTCTACTACCACCTCTCCTAGCTGCCTCTCTACTACCACTTCTCTCTCCTAGCTGCCTCTCTACTACCACCTCTCTCTCTTAGCTGCCTCTCTACTACCACCTCTCTCTCATAGCTGCCTCTCTACTACCACCTCTCTCCTAGCTGCCTCTCTACTACCACCTCTCCTTGCTTCCTCTCTACTACCACCTCTTCTAGCTGCCACTCTACTACCACCTCTCCTAGCTGCTTCTCTACTACCACCTCTCCTAGCTGCCTCTCTACTACCACCTCTCTCTCCTAGCTGCCTCTCTACCACCACCTCTCTCTTCATCTGCCTCTCTACTACCACCTCTCCTAGCTGCCTCTCTACTACCACCTCTCTCTCCTAGCTGCCTCTCTACTACCACTTCTCTCTCCTAGCTGCCTCTCTACTACCACCTCTCTCTCCTAGCTGCCTCTCTACTACCACCTCTCCTAGCTGCCTCTCTACTACCACCTCTCTCTCCTAGCTGCCTCTCTACTACCACCTCTATCTCCTAGCTGCCTCTCTACTACCACCTCTCCTAGCTGCCTCTCTACTACCACCTCACTCTCCTAGCTGCCTCTCTACTACCACCTCTCTCTCCTAGCTGCCTCTCTACTACCACCTCTCTCTCCTAGCTGCCTCTCTACTACCACCTCTCTCTCCTAGCTGCCTCTCTACTACCACCTCTCCTAGCTGCCTCTCCACTACCACCACTCTCTCCTAGCTGCCTCTCTACTACCACCTCTCCTAGCTGCCTCTCTACTACCACCGCTCCTAGCTGCCTCTCTACTACCACCTTTCCTAGCTGCCTCTCTACTACCACCTCTCCTAGCTGCCTATCTACTACCACCTCTCTCTCTTAGCTGCCTCTCTACTACCACTTCTCTCTCCTAGCTGCCTCTCTACTACCACCTATCCTAGCTGCCTCTCTACTACCACTTCTTTCTCCTAGCTGCCTCTCTACTACCACCTCTCTCTCCTAGCTGCCTCTCTACTACCACCTATCCTAGCTGCCTCTCTACTACCACCTCTCTCTCCTAGCTGCCTCTCTACTACCCCCTCTCTCTTCTAGCTGCCTCTCTACTACCCCCTCTCTCTCCTAGCTGCCTCTCTACTGCCACCTCTCTCTCCTAGCTGCCTCTCTACTACCACCTCTCTCTCCTAGCTGCCTCTCTACTACCACCTCTCTCTCCTAGCTGCCTCTCTACTACCACCTCTCTCTCCTAGCTGCCTCTCTAATATCACCTCTCTCTCCTAGCTGCCTCTCTACTACCACCTCTCTCTCCTAGCTGCCTCTCTACTACCACCTCTCCTAGCTGCCTCTCTACTACCACCTCTCTCTCCTAGCTGCCTCTCTACTACCACCTCTCTCTCCTAGCTGCCTCTCTACTACCACCTCTCCTAGCTGCCTCTCTAGTACCACCTCTCTCTCCTAGCTGCCTCTCTACTACCACCTCTCCTAGCTGCCTCTCTACTACCATCTCTCTCTCCTAGCTGCCTCTCTACTACCACTTCTCTCTCCTAGCTGCCTCTCTACCACCACCTCTCCTAGCTGCCTCTCTACTACCACCTCTTTCTCCTAGCTGCCTCTCTACCACCACCTCTCCTAGCTGCCTCTCTACTACCACCTCTCTCTCCTAGCTGCCTCTCTACTACCACTTCTCTCTCCTAGCTGCCTCTCTACTACCACCTCTCTCTCCTATCTGCCTCTCTACTACCACCTCTCCTAGCTGCCTCTATACTACCACCTCTCTCTCCTAGCTGCCTCTCTACTACCACCTCTCTCTCCTAGCTGCCTCTCTACTACCACCTCTCCTAGCTGCCTCTCTACTTCCACCTCTCTCTCCTAGCTGCCTCTCTACTACCACCTCTCTCTCCTAGCTGCCTCTCTACTACCACCTCTCTCTCCTAGCTGCCTCTCTCCTAGCTGCCTCTCTACTACCACCTCTCCTAGCTGCCTCTCTACTACCACCTCTCTTAGCTGCCTCTCTACTACCACTTCTCTCTCCTAGCTGCCTCTCTACTTCCACCTCTCTCTCCTAGCTGCCTCTCTACTACCACTTCTCTCTCCTAGCTGCCTCTCTACTAACACCTCTCTCCTAGCTGACTCTCTACTACCACCTCTCTCCTAGCTGACTCTCTACTACCACCTCTCTCTCCTAGCTGCCTCTCTAGTACCACCTCTCTCTCCTAGCTGCCTCTCTACTACCACCTCTCTCTCCTAGCTGCCTCTCTACTACCTTCTCTCTCCTAGCTGCCTCTCTACTACCACCTCTCTCTCCTAGCTGCCTCTCTACTACCACCTCTCTCTCCTAGCTGCCTCTCTACTACCACCTCTCTCTCCTAGATGCCTCTCTACTACTACCTCTCCTAGCTGCCTCTCTACTACTACCTCTCCTAGCTGCCTCTCTACTACCACCTCTCTCTTCCAGGCGCCTCTCTAATATCACATCTCTCTGCTAGCTGCCTCTCTACTACCACCTCTCTCTCCTAGGCGCCTAATATCACCTCTCTCTCCTAGCTGCCTCTCTACTACCACCTCTCTCTCCTAGCTGCCTCTCTACTACTACCTCTCTCTCCTAGCTGCCTCTCTACTACCACCTCTCCTAGCTGCCTCTCTACTACCACCTCTCCTAGCTGCCTCTCTACTACCACCTCTCTCTCCTAGGCGCCTCTCTAATATCACCTCTCTCCTAGCTGCCTCTCTACTACAACCTCTCCTAGCTGCCTCTCTACTACCACCTCTCTTAGCTGCCTCTCTACTACCCCCTCTCTCTCTTAGCCGCCTCTCTACTACCACCTCTCTCTCCAGCTGCCTCTCTACTACCACCTCTCTTTCCTAGCTGCCTCTCTACTACCACCTCTCTCTCTTAGCTGCCTCTCTACTACCACCTCTCTCTCATAGCTGCCTCTCTACTACCACCTCTCTCCTAGCTGCCTCTCTACTACCACCTCTCCTTGCTTCCTCTCTACTACCACCTCTTCTAGCTGCCACTCTACTACCACCTCTCCTAGCTGCTTCTCTACTACCACCTCTCCTAGCTGCCTCTCTACTACCACCTCTCTCTCCTAGCTGCCTCTCTACCACCACCTCTCTCTTCATCTGCCTCTCTACTACCACCTCTCCTAGCTGCCTCTCTACTACGACTTCTCTCTCCTAGCTGCCTCTCTACTACCACCTCTCTCTCCTAGCTGCCTCTCTACTACCACCTCTCCTAGCTGCCTCTCTACTACCACCTCTCTCTCCTAGCTGCCTCTCTACTACCACCTCTATCTCCTAGCTGCCTCTCTACTACCACCTCTCCTAGCTGCCTCTCTACTACCACCTCACTCTCCTAGCTGCCTCTCTACTACCACCTCTCTCTCCTAGCTGCCTCTCTACTACCACCTCTCTCTCCTAGCTGCCTCTCTACTACCACCTCTCTCTCCTAGCTGCCTCTCTACTACCACCTCTCCTAGCTGCCTCTCCACTACCACCTCTCCTAGCTGCCTCTCTACTACCACCTCTCCTAGCTGCCTCTCTACTACCACCTCTCTCTCCTAGCTGCCTCTCTACTACCACCTCTATCTCCTAGCTGCCTCTCTACTACCACCTCTCCTAGCTGCCTCTCTACTACCACCTCACTCTCCTAGCTGCCTCTCTACTACCACCTCTCCTAGCTGCCTCTCTACTACCACCGCTCCTAGCTGCCTCTCTACTACCACCTCTCCTAGCTGCCTCTCTACTACCACCGCTCCTAGCTGCCTCTCTACTACCACCTTTCCTAGCTGCCTCTCTACTACCACCTCTCCTAGCTGCCTCTCTACTACCACCTCTCTCTCCTAAGCGCCTCTCTAATACCACCTCTCTCTCTTAGCTGCCTCTCTACTACCACCTCTCCTAGCTTCCTCTATACTACCACGTCTCTCTCCTAGCTGCCTCTCTACTACCACCTCTCTCTCTTAGCTGCCTCTCTACTACCACTTCTCTCTCCTAGCTGCCTCTCCACTACCACCTATCCTAGCTGCCTCTCTACTACCACTTCTTTCTCCTAGCTGCCTCTCTACTACCACCTCTCTCTCCTAGCTGCCTCTCTACTACCACCTATCCTAGCTGCCTCTCTACTACCACCTCTCTCTCCTAGCTGCCTCTCTACTACCCCCTCTCTCTCCTAGCTGCCTCTCTACTGCCACCTCTCTCTCCTAGCTGCCTCTCTACTACCACCTCTCTCTCCTAGCTGCCTCTCTACTACCACCTCTCTCTGCTAGCTGCCTCTCTACTACCACCTCTCTCTCCTAGCTGCCTCTCTAATACCACCTCTCTCTCCTAGCTGCCTCTCTACTACCACCTCTCTCTCTTAGCTGCCTCTCTACTACCACCTCTCCTAGCTGCCTCTCTACTACCACTTCTCTCTCCTAGCTGCCTCTCTACTACCACCATTCTCTCCTAGCTGCCTCTCTACTACCTCCTCTCCTAGCTGCTTCTCTACTACCACTTATCTCTCCTAGCTGCCTCTCTACTACAACTTCTCTCTCCTAGATGCCTCTCTACTACCACCTCTCCTAGCTGCCTCTCTACTACCACCTCTCTCTCCTAGCTGCCTCTCTACTACCACCTCTCCTAGCTGCCTCTCTACCACCACCTCTCTCTCCTAGCTGCCTCTCTACTACCACCTCTCCTAGCTGCCTCTCTACTACCACCTCTCCTAGCTGCCTCTCTACTACCACCTCTCTTTCCTAGCTGCCTCTCTACTACCACCTCTCTCTCCTAGCTGCCTCTCTACTACCACCTCTCCTAGCAGCCTCTCTACTACCACCTCTCTCTCCTAGCTGCCTCTCTACTACCACCTCTCTCTCCTAGCTGCCTCTCTACTACCACCTCTCCTAGCTGCCTCTCTACCACCACCTCTCTCTCCTAGCTGCCTCTCTACTACCACCTCTCTCTCCTAGCTGCCTCTCTACTACCACCTCTCCTAGTTGCCTCTCTACTACCACCTCTCTCTCCTAGCTGCCTCTCTACTACCACCTCTCTCTCCTAGCTGCCTCTCTACTACCACCTCTCTCTCCTAGCTGCCTCTCTACTACCACCTCTCTCTCCTAGCTGCCTCTCTACTACCACCTCTCTCTCCTAGCTGCACTCTACTACCACCTCTCTCTCCTAGCTGCCTCTCTACTACCACCTCTCCTAGCTGCCTCTCTACTACCACCTCTCTCTCCTAGCTGCCTCTCTACTACCACCTCTCTCTCCTAGCTGCCTCTCTACTACCACCTCTCTCTCCTAGCTGGCACTCTACTACCACCTCTCTCTCCTAGCTGCCTCTCTACTACCACCTCTCTCTCCTAGCTGCCTCTCTACTACCACCTCTCTCTCCTAGCTGCCTCTCTACTACCACCTCTCTCTCCTAGCTGCCTCTCTACTACCACCTCTCTCTCCTGGCTGCCTCTCTACTACCACCTCTCTCTCCTAGCTGCCTCTCTACTACCACATTTCTCTCCTAGCTGCCTCTCTACTAGCACCTTTCCTAGCTGCCTCTCTACTACCACCTCTCTCTCTTAGCTGCCTCTCTACTACCACCTCTCTCTCTTAGCTGCCTCTCTACTACCACCTCTCTCTCCTAGCTGCTTCTCTACTACCACCTCTCTTTTCTAGCTGCCTCTCTACTACCACCTCTCTCTCCTAGCTGCCTCTCTACTACCACCTCTCTCTCCTAGCTGCCTCTCTACTACCACCTCTCCTAGCTCCCTCTCTACTAACCACCTCTCTCTCCTAGCTGCCTCTCTACTACCACCTCTCTCTCCTAGCTGCCTCTCTACTACCACCTCTCTCTCTTAGCTGCCTCTCTACTACCACCTCTCTCTCCTAGCTGCCTCTCTACTACCACCTCTCTTTTCTAGCTGCCTCTCTACTACCACCTCTCTCTCCTAGCTGCCTCTCTACTACCACCTCTCTCTCCTAGCTGCCTCTCTACTACCACCTCTCCTAGCTGCCTCTCTACTACCACATCTCTCTCCTAGCTGCCTCTCTACTACCACCTCTCTCTCCTAGCTGCCTCTCTACTATCACCTCTCCTAGCTGCCTCTCTACTACCACCTCTCTCTCCTAGGCGCCTCTCTACTATCACCTCTCCTAGCTGCCTCTCTACTACCACCTCTCTCTCCTAGCTGCCTCTCTACTATCACCTCTCCTAGCTGCCTCTCTACTACCACCTCTCTCTCCTAGCTGCATCTCTACTACCACCTCTCCTAGCTGCCTCTCTACTACCACCTCTCCTAGCTGCCTCTCTACTACCACCTCTCCTAGCTGCCTCTCTACTACCACCTCTCCTAGCTGCCTCTCTACTACCACCTCTCCTAGCTGCCTCTCTACTACCACCTCTTTCTCCTAGCTGCCTCTCTACTACCACCTCTCTCTCTTAGCTGCCTCTCTACTACCACCTCTCTCTCCTAGCTGCCTCTCTACTACCACCTCTCTCTCCTAGCTGCCTCTCTACTACCACCTCTCTCTCCTAGCTGCCTCTCTACTACCAACTCTCTCTCCTAGCTGCCTCTCTACTACCACCTCTCTCTCCTAGCTGCCTCTCTACTACCACCTCTCTCTCCTAGCTTCCTCTCTACTACTACCTCTCCTAGCTGCCTCTCTACTGCCACCTCTCCTAGCTGCCTCTGTACTACCACCTCTCCTAGCTGCCTCTCTACTACCACCTCTCCTAGCTGCCTCTCTACTACCACCTCTCTCTCCTAGGCGCCTCTCTAATATCACCTCTCTCCTAGCTGCCTCTCTGCTACCACCTCTCCTAGCTGCCTCTCTACTACAACTTCTCTCTCCTAGCTGCCTCTCTACTACCACCTCTCCTAGCTGCCTCTCTACTACCACCTCTCTCTCTTAGCTGCCTCTCTACTACCACCTCTCTCTCCTAGCTGCCTCTCTACTACCACCTCTCCTAGCTGCCTATCTACTACCACCTCTCCTAGCTGCCTCTCAACTACCACTTCTCTTTCCTAGCTGCCTCTCTACTCCCACCTCTCTCTCTTAGCTGCCTCTCTACTACCACCTCTCTCTCATAGGTGCCTCTCTACTACCACCTCTCTCCTAGCTGCCTCTCTACTACCACCTCTCCTTGCTTCCTCTCTACTACCACCTCTTCTAGCTGCCACTCTACTACCACCTCTCCTAGCTGCCTCTCTACTACCACCTCTCCTAGCTGCCTCTCTACTACCACCTCTCTCTCCCAGCTGCCTCTCTACCACCACCTCTCTCTTCTATCTGCCTCTCTACTACCACCTCTCCTAGCTGCCTCTATACTACCACTTCTCTCTCCTAGCTGACTCTCTACTACCAAATCTCTCTCCTAGCAGCCTCTCTACTACCACCTCTCCTAGCTGCCTCTCTACTACCACCTCTCTCTCCTAGCTGCCTCTCTACTACCACCTCTCTCTCCTAGCTGCCTCTCTACTACCACCTCTCCTAGCTGCCTCTCTACTACCACCTCTCTCTCCTAGCTGCCTCTCTACTACCACCTCTCTCTCCTAGCTGCCTCTCTACTACCACCTCTCTCTCCTAGCTGCCTTTCTACTACCACCTCTCTCTCCTAGCTGCCTCTCTACTACCACCTCTCCTAGCTGCCTCTCCACTACCACCTCTCTCTTCTAGCTGCCTCTCTACTACCACCTCTCCTAGCTGCCTCTTTACTACCACCTCTCCTAGCTGCCTCTTTACTACCACCTCTCCTAGCTGCCTCTCTACTACCACCTCTCCTAGCTGCCTCTCTACTACCACCTTCCCTAGCTGCCTCTCTACTACCAGCTCTCTCTCTTAGCTGCCTCTCTACTACCACCTCTCCTAGCTTCCTCTCTACTACCACGTCTCTCTCCTAGCTGCCTCTCTACTACCACCTCTCTCTCCTAGCTGCCTCTCTACTACCACCTCTCCTAGCTGCCTCTCTACTACCACTTCTCTCTCCTAGCTGCCTCTCTACTACCACCTCTCCTAGCTGCCTCTCTATTACCACCTCTCTCTCCAAGCTGCCTCTCTACTACCACCTCTCCTAGCTGCCTCTCTACTACCACTTCTCTCTCCTAGCTGCCTCTCTACTACCACCTCTCCTAGCTGCCTCTCTACTACCACCTCTCTCTCCTAGCTGCCTCTCTACTACCACCTCTCTCTCCTAGCTGCCTCTCTACTACCACCTCTCCTAGCTGCCTCTCTACTACCACCTCTCCTAGCTGCCTCTCTACTACCACCTCTCCTAGCTGCCTCTCTACTATCACCTCTCCTAGCTGCCTCTCTACTACCACCTCTTTCTCCTAGCTGCCTCTCTACTACCACCTCTCTCTCCTAGCTGCCTCTCTACTACCACCTCTCTCTCCTAGCTGCCTCTCTACTACCACCTCTCTCTCCTAGCTGCCTATCTAGTACCACCTCTCTCTCCTAGCTGCCTCTCTACTACCACCTCTCTCTCCTAGCTGCCTCTCTACTACCACCTCTCCTAGCTGCCTCTCTACTACCACCTCTCTCTCCTAGCTGCCTCTCTACTACCACCTCTCTCTCCTAGATGCCTCTCTACTACTACCTCTCCTAGCTGCCTCTCTACTACCACCTCTCCTAGCTGCCTCTCTACTACCACCTCTCCTAGCTGCCTCTCTACTACCACCTCTCATAGCTGCCTCTCTACTACCACCTCTCTCTCCTAGGCGCCTCTCTAATATCACCTCTCTCCTAGCTGCCTCTCTACTACCACCTCTCCTAGCTGCCTCTCTACTACCACCTCTCCTAGCTGCCTCTCTACTACCACTTCTCTCTCCTAGCTGCCTCTCTACTACCACCTCTCTCTCTTAGCTGCCTCTCTACTACCACCTCTCTCTCATAGCTGCCTCTCTACTACCACCTCTCTCCTAGCTGCCTCTCTACTACCACCTCTCCTTGCTTCCTCTCTACTACCACCTCTTCTAGCTGCCACTCTACTACCACCTCTCCTAGCTGCTTCTCTACTACCACCTCTCCTAGCTGCCTCTCTACTACCACCTCTCTCTCCTAGCTGCCTCTCTACCACCACCTCTCTCTTCATCTGCCTCTCTACTACCACCTCTCCTAGCTGCCTCTCTACTACCACCTCTCTCTCCTAGCTGCCTCTCTACTACCACTTCTCTCTCCTAGCTGCCTCTCTACTACCACCTCTCTCTCCTAGCTGCCTCTCTACTACCACCTCTCCTAGCTGCCTCTCTACTACCACCTCTCTCTCCTAGCTGCCTCTCTACTACCACCTCTATCTCCTAGCTGCCTCTCTACTACCACCTCTCCTAGCTGCCTCTCTACTACCACCTCACTCTCCTAGCTGCCTCTCTACTACCACCTCTCTCTCCTAGCTGCCTCTCTACTACCACCTCTCTCTCCTAGCTGCCTCTCTACTACCACCTCTCTCTCCTAGCTGCCTCTCTACTACCACCTCTCCTAGCTGCCTCTCCACTACCACCACTCTCTCCTAGCTGCCTCTCTACTACCACCTCTCCTAGCTGCCTCTCTACTACCACCGCTCCTAGCTGCCTCTCTACTACCACCTTTCCTAGCTGCCTCTCTACTACCACCTCTCCTAGCTGCCTCTCTACTACCACCTCTCTCTCTTAGCTGCCTCTCTACTACCACTTCTCTCTCCTAGCTGCCTCTCTACTACCACCTATCCTAGCTGCCTCTCTACTACCACTTCTTTCTCCTAGCTGCCTCTCTACTACCACCTCTCTCTCCTAGCTGCCTCTCTACTACCACCTATCCTAGCTGCCTCTCTACTACCACCTCTCTCTCCTAGCTGCCTCTCTACTACCCCCTCTCTCTTCTAGCTGCCTCTCTACTACCCCCTCTCTCTCCTAGCTGCCTCTCTACTGCCACCTCTCTCTCCTAGCTGCCTCTCTACTACCACCTCTCTCTCCTAGCTGCCTCTCTACTACCACCTCTCTCTCCTAGCTGCCTCTCTACTACCACCTCTCTCTCCTAGCTGCCTCTCTAATACCACCTCTCTCTCCTAGCTGCCTCTCTACTACCACCTCTCTCTCCTAGCTGCCTCTCTACTACCACCTCTCCTAGCTGCCTCTCTACTACCACCTCTCTCTCCTAGCTGCCTCTCTACTACCACCTCTCTCTCCTAGCTGCCTCTCTACTACCACCTCTCCTAGCTGCCTCTCTACTACCACCTCTCTCTCCTAGCTGCCTCTCTACTACCACCTCTCCTAGCTGCCTCTCTACTACCATCTCTCTCTCCTAGCTGCCTCTCTACTACCACTTCTCTCTCCTAGCTGCCTCTCTACCACCACCTCTCCTAGCTGCCTCTCTACTACCACCTCTTTCTCCTAGCTGCCTCTCTACCACCACCTCTCCTAGCTGCCTCTCTACTACCACCTCTCTCTCCTAGCTGCCTCTCTACTACCACTTCTCTCTCCTAGCTGCCTCTCTACTACCACCTCTCTCTCCTATCTGCCTCTCTACTACCACCTCTCCTAGCTGCCTCTATACTACCACCTCTCTCTCCTAGCTGCCTCTCTACTACCACCTCTCTCTCCTAGCTGCCTCTCTACTACCACCTCTCCTAGCTGCCTCTCTACTTCCACCTCTCTCTCCTAGCTGCCTCTCTACTACCACCTCTCTCTCCTAGCTGCCTCTCTACTACCACCTCTCTCTCCTAGCTGCCTCTCTCCTAGCTGCCTCTCTACTACCACCTCTCCTAGCTGCCTCTCTACTACCACCTCTCCTAGCTGCCTCTCTACTACCACTTCTCTCTCCTAGCTGCCTCTCTACTTCCACCTCTCTCTCCTAGCTGCCTCTCTACTACCACTTCTCTCTCCTAGCTGCCTCTCTACTAACACCTCTCTCCTAGCTGACTCTCTACTACCACCTCTCTCCTAGCTGACTCTCTACTACCACCTCTCTCTCCTAGCTGCCTCTCTAGTACCACCTCTCTCTCCTAGCTGCCTCTCTACTACCACCTCTCTCTCCTAGCTGCCTCTCTACTACCTTCTCTCTCCTAGCTGCCTCTCTACTACCACCTCTCTCTCCTAGCTGCCTCTCTACTACCACCTCTCTCTCCTAGCTGCCTCTCTACTACCACCTCTCTCTCCTAGATTCCTCTCTACTACCACCTCTCTCTCCTAGATGCCTCTCTACTACTAACTCTCCTAGCTGCCTCTCTACTACTACCTCTCCTAGCTGCCTCTCTACTACCACCTCTCTCTTCCAGGCGCCTCTCTAATATCACATCTCTCTGCTAGCTGCCTCTCTACTACCACCTCTCTCTCCTAGGCGCCTAATATCACCTCTCTCTCCTAGCTGCCTCTCTACTACCACCTCTCTCTCCTAGCTGCCTCTCTACTACTACCTCTCTCTCCTAGCTGCCTCTCTACTACCACCTCTCCTAGCTGCCTCTCTACTACCACCTCTCCTAGCTGCCTCTCTATTACCACCTCTCTCTCCTAGGCGCCTCTCTAATATCACCTCTCTCCTAGCTGCCTCTCTACTACAACCTCTCCTAGCTGCCTCTCTACTACCACCTCTCTTAGCTGCCTCTCTACTACCCCCTCTCTCTCTTAGCCGCCTCTCTACTACCACCTCTCTCTCCAGCTGCCTCTCTACTACCACCTCTCTTTCCTAGCTGCCTCTCTACTACCACCTCTCTCTCTTAGCTGCCTCTCTACTACCACCTCTCTCTCATAGCTGCCTCTCTACTACCACCTCTCTCCTAGCTGCCTCTCTACTACCACCTCTCCTTGCTTCCTCTCTACTACCACCTCTTCTAGCTGCCACTCTACTACCACCTCTCCTAGCTGCTTCTCTACTACCACCTCTCCTAGCTGCCTCTCTACTACCACCTCTCTCTCCTAGCTGCCTCTCTACCACCACCTCTCTCTTCATCTGCCTCTCTACTACCACCTCTCCTAGCTGCCTCTCTACTACGACTTCTCTCTCCTAGCTGCCTCTCTACTACCACCTCTCTCTCCTAGCTGCCTCTCTACTACCACCTCTCCTAGCTGCCTCTCTACTACCACCTCTCTCTCCTAGCTGCCTCTCTACTACCACCTCTATCTCCTAGCTGCCTCTCTACTACCACCTCTCCTAGCTGCCTCTCTACTACCACCTCACTCTCCTAGCTGCCTCTCTACTACCACCTCTCTCTCCTAGCTGCCTCTCTACTACCACCTCTCTCTCCTAGCTGCCTCTCTACTACCACCTCTCTCTCCTAGCTGCCTCTCTACTACCACCTCTCCTAGCTGCCTCTCCACTACCACCACTCTCTCCTAGCTGCCTCTCTACTACCACCTCTCCTAGCTGCCTCTCTACTACCACCGCTCCTAGCTGCCTCTCTACTACCACCTCTCCTAGCTGCCTCTCTACTACCACCGCTCCTAGCTGCCTCTCTACTACCACCTTTCCTAGCTGCCTCTCTACTACCACCTCTCCTAGCTGCCTCTCTACTACCACCTCTCTCTCCTAAGCGCCTCTCTAATACCACCTCTCTCTCTTAGCTGCCTCTCTACTACCACCTCTCCTAGCTTCCTCTATACTACCACGTCTCTCTCCTAGCTGCCTCTCTACTACCACCTCTCTCTCTTAGCTGCCTCTCTACTACCACTTCTCTCTCCTAGCTGCCTCTCTACTACCACCTATCCTAGCTGCCTCTCTACTACCACTTCTTTCTCCTAGCTGCCTCTCTACTACCACCTCTCTCTCCTAGCTGCCTCTCTACTACCACCTATCCTAGCTGCCTCTCTACTACCACCTCTCTCTCCTAGCTGCCTCTCTACTACCCCCTCTCTCTTCTAGCTGCCTCTCTACTACCCCCTCTCTCTCCTAGCTGCCTCTCTACTGCCACCTCTCTCTCCTAGCTGCCTCTCTACTACCACCTCTCTCTCCTAGCTGCCTCTCTACTACCACCTCTCTCTGCTAGCTGCCTCTCTACTACCACCTCTCTCTCCTAGCTGCCTCTCTAATACCACCTCTCTCTCCTAGCTGCCTCTCTACTACCACCTCTCTCTCTTAGCTGCCTCTCTACTACCACCTCTCCTAGCTGCCTCTCTACTACCACTTCTCTCTCCTAGCTGCCTCTCTACTACCACCATTCTCTCTTAGCTGCCTCTCTACTACCACCTCTCCTAGCTGCCTCTCTACTACCACCTCTCTCCTAGCTGCCTCTCTACCACCACCTATCTCTTCTATCTGCCTCTCTACTACCACCTCTCCTGCCTCTCTACTATCACCTCTCTCTCCTATCTGCCTCTCTGCTACCACTTCTCTCTCCTAGCTGCCTCTCTACTACCACCTCTCTCTCCTAGCTGCCTCTCTACTACCACCTCTCCTAGCTGCCTCTCTACTACCACCTCTCTCTCCTAGCTGCCTCTCTACTACCACCTCTCTCTCCTAGCTGCCTCTCTACTACCACCTCTCTCTCCTAGCTGCCTCTCTACTACCACCTCTCTCTCCTAGATTCCTCTCTACTACCACCTCTCTCTCCTGCCTCTCTCTCCTGCCTCTCTACTACTACCTCTCCTAGCTGCCTCTCTACTACCACCTCTCCTAGCTGCCTCTCTACTACCACCTCTCTCTTCCAGGCGCCTCTCTAATATCACATCTCTCTGCTAGCTGCCTCTCTACTACCACCTCTCTCTCCTAGGCGCCTAATATCACCTCTCTCTCCTAGCTGCCTCTCTACTACCACCTCTCTCTCCTAGCTGCCTCTCTACTACTACCTCTCTCTCCTAGCTGCCTCTCTACTACTATCTCTCCTAGCTGCCTCTCTACTACCACCTCTCTCTCCTAGGCGCCTCTCTAATATCACCTCTCTCCTAGCTGCCTCTCTACTACAACCTCTCCTAGCTGCCTCTCTACTACCACCTCTCTTAGCTGCCTCTCTACTACCCCCTCTCTCTCTTAGCCGCCTCTCTACTACCACCTCTCTCTCCAGCTGCCTCTCTACTACCACCTCTCTTTCCTAGCTGCCTCTCTACTACCACCTCTCTCTCCTAGCTGCCTCTCTACTACCACCTCTCCTAGCTGCCTCTCTGCTATCACTTCTCTCTCCTAGCTGCCTCTCTACTACCACCTCTCCTAGCTGCCTCTCCACTACAACCTCTCCTAGCTGCCTCTCTACTACCATCTCTCTCTCCTAGGCGCCTCTCTACTAGCACCTCTCTCTCCTAGCTTCCTCCCTACTACCAACTTTCTCTCCTAGCTGCCTCTCTACTACCACCTCTCTCTCCTAGCTGCCTCTCTACTACCACCTCTCCTATTTGCATCTCTAGTACCACCTCTCCTAGCTGCCTCTCTACTACCACCTCTCCTAGCTGCCTCTCTACTACCACCTCTCTCTCCTAGCTGCCTCTCTACTACCACTTCTCTCTCTTAGCTGCCTCTCTACTACCACCTCTCCTAGCTGCCTCTCTACTACCACTTCTCTCTCCTAGCTGCCTCTCTACTACCACCACTCTCTCTTAGCTGCCTCTCTACTACCACCTCTCCTAGCTGCCTCTCTACTACCACCTCTCTCCTAGCTGCCTCTCTACCACCACCTCTCTCTTCTATCTGCCTCTCTACTACCACCTCTCCTAGCTGCCTCTCTACTATCACCTCTCTCTCCTAGCTGCCTCTCTACTACCACTTCTCTCTCCTAGCTGCCTCTCTACTACCACCTCTCTCTCCTAGCTGCCTCTCTACTACCAACTCTCCTAGCTGCCTCTCTACTACCACCTCTCTCTCCTAGCTGCCTCTCTACTACCACTTCTCTCTCTTAGCTGCCTCTCTACTACCACCTCTCCTAGCTGCCTCTCTACTACCACTTCTCTCTCCTAGCTGCCTCTCTACTACCACCATTCTCTCTTAGCTGCCTCTCTACTACCACCTCTCCTAGCTGTCTCTCTACTACCACCTCTCTCCTAGCTGCCTCTCTACCACCACCTCTCTCTTCTATCTGCCTCTCTACTACCACCTCTCCTGCCTCTCTACTATCACCTCTCTCTCCTATCTGCCTCTCTGCTACCACTTCTCTCTCCTAGCTGCCTCTCTACTACCACCTCTCTCTCCTAGCTGCCTCTCTACTACCACCTCTCTCTCCTAGCTGCCTCTCTACTACCACCTCTCTCTCCTAGCTGCCTCTCTACTACCACCTCTCTCTCCTAGCTGCCTCTCTATTACCACCTCTCCTAGCTGCCTCTCTACTACCACCTCTCCTAGCTGCCTCTCTACTACCACTTCTCTCTCCTAGCTGCCTCTCTATTACCACCTCTCTCTCCTAGCTGCCTCTCTACTACCACCTCTCTCTCCTAGCTGCCTCTCTACTACCACCTCTCTCCTAGCTGACTCTCTACTACCACCTCTCTCCTAGCTGACTCTCTACTACCACCTCTCTCTCCTAGCTGCCTCTCTACTACCACCTCTCTCTCCTAGCTGCCTCTCTACTACCACCTCTCTCCTAGCTGACTCTCTACTACCACCTCTCTCCTAGCTGACTCTCTACTACCACCTCTCTCTCCTAGCTGCCTCTCTAGTACCACCTCTCTCTCCTAGCTGCCTCTCTACTACCACCTCTCTCTCCTAGCTGCCTCTCTACTACCACCTCTCTCTCCTAGCTGCCTCTCTACTACCTTCTCTCTCCTAGCTGCCTCTCTACTACCACCTCTCTCTCCTAGCTACCTCTCTACTACCACCTCTCTCTCCTAGCTGCCTCTCTACTACCACCTCTCTCTCCTAGATTCCTCTCTACTACCACCTCTCTCTCCTAGATGCCTCTCTACTACTACCTCTCCTAGCTGCCTCTCTACTACCACCTCTCCTAGCTGCCTCTCTACTACCACCTCTCTCTTCCAGGCGCCTCTCTAATATCACATCTCTCTGCTAGCTGCCTCTCTACTACCACCTCTCTCTCCTAGGCGCCTAATATCACCTCTCTCTCCTAGCTGCCTCTCTACTACCACCTCTCTCTCCTAGCTGCCTCTCTACTACTACCTCTCTCTCCTAGCTGCCTCTCTACTACCACCTCTCCTAGCTGCCTCTCTACTACCACCTCTCTCTCCTAGGCGCCTCTCTAATATCACCTCTCTCCTAGCTGCCTCTCTACTACAACCTCTCCTAGCTGCCTCTCTACTACCACCTCTCTTAGCTGCCTCTCTACTACCCCCTCTCTCTCTTAGCCGCCTCTCTACTACCACCTCTCTCTCCAGCTGCCTCTCTACTACCACCTCTCTTTCCTAGCTGCCTCTCTACTACCACCTCTCTCTCCTAGCTGCCTCTCTACTACCACCTCTCCTAGCTGCCTCTCTGCTATCACTTCTCTCTCCTAGCTGCCTCTCTACTACCACCTCTCCTAGCTGCCTCTCCACTACAACCTCTCCTAGCTGCCTCTCTACTACCATCTCTCTCTCCTAGGCGCCTCTCTACTAGCACCTCTCTCTCCTAGCTTCCTCCCTACTACCAACTTTCTCTCCTAGCTGCCTCTCTACTACCACCTCTCTCTCCTAGCTGCCTCTCTACTACCACCTCTCCTAGTTGCATCTCTAGTACCACCTCTCCTAGCTGCCTCTCTACTACCACCTCTCCTAGCTGCCTCTCTACTACCACCTCTCTCTCCTAGCTGCCTCTCTACTACCACTTCTCTCTCTTAGCTGCCTCTCTACTACCACCTCTCCTAGCTGCCTCTCTACTACCACTTCTCTCTCCTAGCTGCCTCTCTACTACCACCACTCTCTCTTAGCTGCCTCTCTACTACCACCTCTCCTAGCTGCCTCTCTACTACCACCTCTCTCCTAGCTGCCTCTCTACCACCACCTCTCTCTTCTATCTGCCTCTCTACTACCACCTCTCCTAGCTGCCTCTCTACTATCACCTCTCTCTCCTAGCTGCCTCTCTACTACCACTTCTCTCTCCTAGCTGCCTCTCTACTACCACCTCTCTCTCCTAGCTGCCTCTCTACTACCAACTCTCCTAGCTGCCTCTCTACTACCACCTCTCTCTCCTAGCTGCCTCTCTACTACCACTTCTCTCTCTTAGCTGCCTCTCTACTACCACCTCTCCTAGCTGCCTCTCTACTACCACTTCTCTCTCCTAGCTGCCTCTCTACTACCACCATTCTCTTTTAGCTGCCTCTCTACTACCACCTCTCCTAGCTGCCTCTCTACTACCACCTCTCTCCTAGCTGCCTCTCTACCACCACCTCTCTCTTCTATCTGCCTCTCTACTACCACCTCTCCTAGCTGCCTCTCTACTATCACCTCTCTCTCCTAGCTGCCTCTCTACTACCACTTCTCTCTCCTAGCTGCCTCTCTACTACCACCTCTCTCTCCTAGCTGCCTCTCTACTACCAACTCTCCTAGCTGCCTCTCTACTACCACCTCTCTCTCCTAGCTGCCTCTCTACTACCACTTCTCTCTCTTAGCTGCCTCTCTACTACCACCTCTCCTAGCTGCCTCTCTACTACCACTTCTCTCTCCTAGCTGCCTCTCTACTACCACCATTCTCTCTTAGCTGCCTCTCTACTACCACCTCTCCTAGCTGTCTCTCTACTACCACCTCTCTCCTAGCTGCCTCTCTACCACCACCTCTCTCTTCTATCTGCCTCTCTACTACCACCTCTCCTGCCTCTCTACTATCACCTCTCTCTCCTATCTGCCTCTCTGCTACCACTTCTCTCTCCTAGCTGCCTCTCTACTACCACCTCTCTCTCCTAGCTGCCTCTCTACTACCACCTCTCTCTCCTAGCTGCCTCTCTACTACCACCTCTCTCTCCTAGCTGCCTCTCTACTACCACCTCTCTCTCCTAGCTGCCTCTCTATTACCACCTCTCCTAGCTGCCTCTCTACTACCACCTCTCCTAGCTGCCTCTCTACTACCACTTCTCTCTCCTAGCTGCCTCTCTATTACCACCTCTCTCTCCTAGCTGCCTCTCTACTACCACCTCTCTCTCCTAGCTGCCTCTCTACTACCACCTCTCTCCTAGCTGACTCTCTACTACCACCTCTCTCCTAGCTGACTCTCTACTACCACCTCTCTCTCCTAGCTGCCTCTCTACTACCACCTCTCTCTCCTAGCTGCCTCTCTACTACCACCTCTCTCCTAGCTGACTCTCTACTACCACCTCTCTCCTAGCTGACTCTCTACTACCACCTCTCTCTCCTAGCTGCCTCTCTAGTACCACCTCTCTCTCCTAGCTGCCTCTCTACTACCACCTCTCTCTCCTAGCTGCCTCTCTACTACCACCTCTCTCTCCTAGCTGCCTCTCTACTACCTTCTCTCTCCTAGCTGCCTCTCTACTACCACCTCTCTCTCCTAGCTACCTCTCTACTACCACCTCTCTCTCCTAGCTGCCTCTCTACTACCACCTCTCTCTCCTAGATTCCTCTCTACTACCACCTCTCTCTCCTAGATGCCTCTCTACTACTACCTCTCCTAGCTGCCTCTCTACTACCACCTCTCCTAGCTGCCTCTCTACTACCACCTCTCTCTTCCAGGCGCCTCTCTAATATCACATCTCTCTGCTAGCTGCCTCTCTACTACCACCTCTCTCTCCTAGGCGCCTAATATCACCTCTCTCTCCTAGCTGCCTCTCTACTACCACCTCTCTCTCCTAGCTGCCTCTCTACTACTACCTCTCTCTCCTAGCTGCCTCTCTACTACCACCTCTCCTAGCTGCCTCTCTACTACCACCTCTCTCTCCTAGGCGCCTCTCTAATATCACTTCTCTCCTAGCTGCCTCTCTACTACAACCTCTCCTAGCTGCCTCTCTACTACCACCTCTCTTAGCTGCCTCTCTACTACCCCCTCTCTCTCTTAGCCGCCTCTCTACTACCACCTCTCTCTCCAGCTGCCTCTCTACTACCACCTCTCTTTCCTAGCTGCCTCTCTACTACCACCTCTCTCTCCTAGCTGCCTCTCTACTACCACCTCTCCTAGCTGCCTGTCTGCTATCACTTCTCTCTCCTAGCTGCCTCTCTACTACCACCTCTCCTAGCTGCCTCTCCACTACAACCTCTCCTAGCTGCCTCTCTACTACCATCTCTCTCTCCTAGGCGCCTCTCTACTAGCACCTCTCTCTCCTAGCTTCCTCCCTACTACCAACTTTCTCTCCTAGCTGCCTCTCTACTACCACCTCTCTCTCCTAGCTGCCTCTCTACTACCACCTCTCCTAGTTGCATCTCTAGTACCACCTCTCCTAGCTGCCTCTCTACTACCACCTCTCCTAGCTGCCTCTCTACTACCACCTCTCTCTCCTAGCTGCCTCTCTACTACCACTTCTCTCTCTTAGCTGCCTCTCTACTACCACCTCTCCTAGCTGCCTCTCTACTACCACTTCTCTCTCCTAGCTGCCTCTCTACTACCACCACTCTCTCTTAGCTGCCTCTCTACTACCACCTCTCCTAGCTGCCTCTCTACTACCACCTCTCTCCTAGCTGCCTCTCTACCACCACCTCTCTCTTCTATCTGCCTCTCTACTACCACCTCTCCTAGCTGCCTCTCTACTATCACCTCTCTCTCCTAGCTGCCTCTCTACTACCACTTCTCTCTCCTAGCTGCCTCTCTACTACCACCTCTCTCTCCTAGCTGCCTCTCTACTACCAACTCTCCTAGCTGCCTCTCTACTACCACCTCTCTCTCCTAGCTGCCTCTCTACTACCACTTCTCTCTCTTAGCTGCCTCTCTACTACCACCTCTCCTAGCTGCCTCTCTACTACCACTTCTCTCTCCTAGCTGCCTCTCTACTACCACCATTCTCTTTTAGCTGCCTCTCTACTACCACCTCTCCTAGCTGCCTCTCTACTACCACCTCTCTCCTAGCTGCCTCTCTACCACCACCTCTCTCTTCTATCTGCCTCTCTACTACCACCTCTCCTGCCTCTCTACTATCACCTCTCTCTCCTATCTGCCTCTCTGCTACCACTTCTCTCTCCTAGCTGCCTCTCTACTACCACCTCTCTCTCCTAGCTGCCTCTCTACTACCACCTCTCCTAGCTGCCTCTCTACTACCACCTCTCTCTCCTAGCTGCCTCTCTACTACCACCTCTCTCTCCTAGCTGCCTCTCTACTACCACCTCTCTCTCCTAGCTGCCTCTCTACTACCACCTCTCTCTCCTAGATTCCTCTCTACTACCACCTCTCTCTCCTAGATGCCTCTCTACTACTACCTCTCCTAGCTGCCTCTCTACTACCACCTCTCCTAGCTGCCTCTCTACTACCACCTCTCTCTTCCAGGCGCCTCTCTAATATCACATCTCTCTGCTAGCTGCCTCTCTACTACCACCTCTCTCTCCTAGGCGCCTAATATCACCTCTCTCTCCTAGCTGCCTCTCTACTACCACCTCTCTCTCCTAGCTGCCTCTCTACTACTACCTCTTTCTCCTAGCTGCCTCTCTACTACCACCTCTCCTAGCTGCCTCTCTACTACCACCTCTCTCTCCTAGGCGCCTCTCTAATATCACCTCTCTCCTAGCTGCCTCTCTACTACAACCTCTCCTAGCTGCCTCTCTACTACCACCTCTCTTAGCTGCCTCTCTACTACCCCCTCTCTCTCTTAGCCGCCTCTCTACTACCACCTCTCTCTCCAGCTGCCTCTCTACTACCACCTCTCTTTCCTAGCTGCCTCTCTACTACCACCTCTCTCTCCTAGCTGCCTCTCTACTACCACCTCTCCTAGCTGCCTCTCTGCTATCACTTCTCTCTCCTAGCTGCCTCTCTACTACCACCTCTCCTAGCTGCCTCTCCACTACAACCTCTCCTAGCTGCCTCTCTACTACCATCTCTCTCTCCTAGGCGCCTCTCTACTAGCACCTCTCTCTCCTAGCTTCCTCCCTACTACCAACTTTCTCTCCTAGCTGCCTCTCTACTACCACCTCTCTCTCCTAGCTGCCTCTCTACTACCACCTCTCCTATTTGCATCTCTAGTACCACCTCTCCTAGCTGCCTCTCTACTACCACCTCTCCTAGCTGCCTCTCTACTACCACCTCTCTCTCCTAGCTGCCTCTCTACTACCACTTCTCTCTCTTAGCTGCCTCTCTACTACCACCTCTCCTAGCTGCCTCTCTACTACCACTTCTCTCTCCTAGCTGCCTCTCTACTACCACCACTCTCTCTTAGCTGCCTCTCTACTACCACCTCTCCTAGCTGCCTCTCTACTACCACCTCTCTCCTAGCTGCCTCTCTACCACCACCTCTCTCTTCTATCTGCCTCTCTACTACCACCTCTCCTAGCTGCCTCTCTACTATCACCTCTCTCTCCTAGCTGCCTCTCTACTACCACTTCTCTCTCCTAGCTGCCTCTCTACTACCACCTCTCTCTCCTAGCTGCCTCTCTACTACCAACTCTCCTAGCTGCCTCTCTACTACCACCTCTCTCTCCTAGCTGCCTCTCTACTACCACTTCTCTCTCTTAGCTGCCTCTCTACTACCACCTCTCCTAGCTGCCTCTCTACTACCACTTCTCTCTCCTAGCTGCCTCTCTACTACCACCATTCTCTCTTAGCTGCCTCTCTACTACCACCTCTCCTAGCTGTCTCTCTACTACCACCTCTCTCCTAGCTGCCTCTCTACCACCACCTCTCTCTTCTATCTGCCTCTCTACTACCACCTCTCCTGCCTCTCTACTATCACCTCTCTCTCCTATCTGCCTCTCTGCTACCACTTCTCTCTCCTAGCTGCCTCTCTACTACCACCTCTCTCTCCTAGCTGCCTCTCTACTACCACCTCTCCTAGCTGCCTCTCTACTACCACCTCTCTCTCCTAGCTGCCTCTCTACTACCACCTCTCTCTCCTAGCTGCCTCTCTACTACCACCTCTCCTAGCTGCCACTCTACTACCACCTCTCTCTCCTAGCTGCCTCTCTACTACCACCTCTCTCTCCTAGCTGCCTCTCTACTACCACCTCTCTCTCCTAGCTGCCTCTCTACTACCACCTCTCTCTCCTAGCTGCCTCTCTATTACCACCTCTCCTAGCTGCCTCTCTACTACCACCTCTCCTAGCTGCCTCTCTACTACCACTTCTCTCTCCTAGCTGCCTCTCTATTACCACCTCTATCTCCTAGCTGCCTCTCTACTACCACCTCTCTCTCCTAGCTGCCTCTCTACTACCACCTCTCTCCTAGCTGACTCTCTACTACCACCTCTCTCCTAGCTGACTCTCTACTACCACCTCTCTCTCCTAGCTGCCTCTCTACTACCACCTCTCTCTCCTAGCTGCCTCTCTACTACCACCTCTATCCTAGCTGACTCTCTACTACCACCTCTCTCCTAGCTGACTCTCTACTACCACCTCTCTCTCCTAGCTGCCTCTCTAGTACCACCTCTCTCTCCTAGCTGCCTATCTACTACCACCTCTCTCTCCTAGCTGCCTCTCTACTACCACCTCTCTCTCCGCGATTCCTCTCTACTACCACCTCTCTCCCCTAGCTGCCTCTCTACTACTACCTCTCCTAGCTGCCTCTCTACTACCACCTCTCCTAGCTGCCTCTCTACTACCACCTCTCTCTTCTAGGCGCCTCTCTAATGTCACCTCTCTCTCCTAGCTGCCTCTCTACTACCACCTCTCTCTCCTAGGCGCCTCTCTAATATCACCTCTCTCTCCTAGCTGCCTCTCTACTACCACCTCTCTTTTAGCTGCCTCTCTACTACCACCTCTCCTAGCTGCCTCTCTACTACCACCTCTCTCTCTTAGCTGCCTCTCTACTACCACCTCTCTCTCATAGCTGCCTCTCTACTACCACCTCTCTCTCCTAGCTGCCTCTCTACTACCACCTCTCTCTCTTAGCTGCCTCTCTACTACCATCTCTCTCTCCTAGCCGCCTCTCTACTACCACCTCTCTCCTAGCTGCCTCTCTACTACCACCTCTCCTTGCTTCCTCTCTACTACCACCTCTTCTAGCTGCCTCTCTACTACCACCTCTCCTAGCTGCCTCTCTACTACCACCTCTCTCTTGTAGCTGCCTCTCTACTACCACCTCTCTCCTTGCTTCCTCTCTACTACCACCTCTCCTAGCTGCCTCTCTACTACCACCTCTCCTAGCTGCCTCTCTACTACCACTTCTCTCTCCTAGCTGCCTCTCTACTACCACCTCTCTCTCCTAGCTGCCTCTCTACTACCACCTCTCTCTCCTAGCTGCCTCTCTACTACCACCTCTCTCTCCTAGCTGCCTCTCTACTACCACCTCTCCTAGCTGCCTCTCTACTACCACCTCTCTCTCCTAGCTGCCTCTCTACTACCACCTCTCTCTCCTAGCTGCCTCTCTACTACCACCTCTCCTAGCTGCCTCTCTACTACCACCTCTCTCTCCTAGCTGCCTCTCTACTACTACCTCTCTCTCCTAGCTGCCTCTCTACTACCACCTCTCCTAGCTTTCTCTCTACTACCACCTCTCTCTCCTAGCTGCCTCTCTACTACTACCTCTCTCTCCTAGCTGCCTCTCTACTACCACCTCTCCTAGCTGCCTCTCTACTACCACCTCTCTTAGCTGCCTATCTACTACCCCCTCTCTCTCTTAGCCGCCTTTCTACTACCACCTCTCTCTCCAGCTGCCTCTCTACTACCACCTCTCTTTCCTAGCTGCCTCTCTACTACCACCTCTCTCTCCTAGCTGCCTCTCTACTACCACCTCTCCTAGCTGCCTCTCTGCTACCACTTCTCTCTCCTAGCTGCCTCTCTACTACCATCTCTCCTAGCTGCTTCTCCACTACAACCTCTCCTAGCTGCCTCTCTACTACCATCTCTCTCTCCTAGGCGCCTCTCTACTAACACCTCTCTCTCCTAGCTTCCTCTCTACTACCACCTTTCTCTCCTAGTTGCCTCTCTACTACCACCTCTCTCTCCTAGCTGCCTCTCTACTACCACCTCTCCTAGCTGCATCTCTACTACCACCTCTCCTAGCTGCCTCTCTACTACCACCTCTCCTAGCTGCCTCTCTACTACCACCTCTCTCTCCTAGCTGCCTCTCTACTACCACTTCTCTCCTAGCTGCCTCTCTACTACCACCTCTCCTAGCTGCCTCTCTACTACCACTTCTCTCTCCTAGCTGCCTCTCTACTACCACCACTCTCTCTTAGCTGCCTCTCTACTACCACCTCTTATATCTGCCTCTCTACTACCACCTCTCCTAGCTGCCTCTCTACTATCACCTCTCTCTCCTAGCTGCCTCTCTACTACCACTTCTCTCTCCTAGCTGCCTCTCTACTACCACCTCTCTCTCCTAGCTGCCTCTCTACTACCAACTCTCCTAGCTGCCTCTCTACTACCACCTCTCTCTCCTAGCTGCCTCTCTACTACCTCTTCTCTCTCTTAGGTGCCTCTCTACTACCACCTCTCCTAGCTGCCTCTCTACTACCACTTCTCTCTCCTAGCTGCCTCTCTACTACCACCACTCTCTCTTAGCTGCCTCTCTACTACCACCTCTCCTAGCTGCCTCTCTACTACCACCTCTCTCCTAGCTGCCTCTCTACCACCACCACTCTCTCTTAGCTGCCTCTCTACTACCACCTCCTAGCTGCCTCTCTACTATCACCTCTCTCTCCTATCTGCCTCTCTGCTACCACTTCTCTCTCCTAGCTGCCTCTCTACTACCACCTCTCTCTCCTAGCTGCCTCTCTACTACCACCTCTCCTAGCTGCCTCTCTACTACCACCTCTCTCTCCTAGCTGCCTCTCTACTACCACCTCTCTCTCCTAGCTGCCTCTCTACTACCACCTCTCCTAGCTGCCACTCTACTACCACCTCTCTCTCCTAGCTGCCTCTCTACTACCACCTCTCTCTCCTAGCTGCCTCTCTACTACCACCTCTCTCTCCTAGCTGCCTCTCTACTACCACCTCTCTCTCTTAGCTGCCTCTCTATTACCACCTCTCCTAGCTGCCTCTCTACTACCACCTCTCCTAGCTGCCTCTCTACTACCACTTCTCTCTCCTAGCTTTCTCTCTACTACCACCTCTCTCTCCTAGCTGCCTCTCTACCACCACCTCTCTCTCCTAGCTGCCTCTCTACTACCACCTCTCTCCTAGCTGACTCTCTACTACCACCTCTCTCCTAGCTGACTCTCTACTACCACCTCTCTCTCCTAGCTGCCTCTCTAGTACCACCTCTCTCTCCTAGCTGCCTCTCTACTACCACCTCTCTCTCCTAGCTGCCTCTCTACTACCGCTTCTCTCTCCTAGCTGCCTCTCTACTACCACCTCTCTCTCTTAGCTGCCTCTCTACTACCACCTCTCTCTCCTAGCTGCCTCTCTACTACCACCTCTCTCTCCGCGATTCCTCTCTACTACCACCTCTCTCCCCTAGCTGCCTCTGTACTACTACCTCTCCTAGCTGCCTCTCTACTACCACCTCTCCTAGCTGCCTCTCTATTACCACCTCTCTCTTCCAGGCGCCTCTCTAATATCACCTCTCTCTCCTAGCTGCCTCTCTACTACCACCTCTCTCTCATAGGCGCCTCTCTAATATCACCTCTCTCTCCTAGCTGCCTCTCTACTACCACCTCTCTTTTAGCTGCCTCTCTACTACCACCTCTCCTAGCTGCCTCTCTACTACCACCTCTCTCTCTTAGCTGCCTCTCTACTACCACCTCTCTCTCATAGCTGCCTCTCTACTACCACCTCTCTCTCCTAGCTGCCTCTCTACTACCACCTCTCTCTCTTAGCTGCCTCTCTACTACCACCTCTCTCTCCTAGCCGCCTCTCTACTACCACCTCTCTCCTAGCTGCCTCTCTACTACCACCTCTCCTTGCTTCCTCTCTACTACCACCTCTTCTAGCTGCCTCTCTACTACCACCTCTCCTAGCTGCCTCTCTACTACCACTTCTCTCTCCTAGCTGCCTCTCTATTACCACCTCTCTCTCTTAGCTGCCTCTCTACTACCACCTCTCCTATTTGCATCTCTAGTACCACCTCTCCTAGCTGCCTCTCTACTACCACCTCTCCTAGCTGCCTCTCTACTACCACCTCTCTCTCCTAGCTGCCTCTCTACTACCACTTCTCTCTCTTAGCTGCCTCTCTACTACCACCTCTTATATCTGCCTCTCTACTACCACCTCTCCTAGCTGCCTCTCTACTATCACCTCTCTCTCCTAGCTGCCTCTCTACTACCACTTCTCTCTCCTAGCTGCCTCTCTACTACCACCTCTCCTAGCTGCCTCTCTAATACCACCTCTCTCTCCTAGCTGCCTCTCTACTACCACCTCTCCTAGCTTTCTCTCTACTACCACCTCTCTCTCCTAGCTGCCTCTCTACTACCACCTCTCTCTCCTAGCTGCCTCTCTACTACCACCTCTCCTAGCTGCCTCTCTAGTACCACCTCTCTCTCCTAGCTGCCTCTCTACTACCACCTCTCTCTCCTAGCTGCCTCTCTACTACCACCTCTCTCTCCTAGCTGCCTCTCTACTACCACCTCTCTCTCCTAGCTGCCTCTCTACTACCACCTCTCTCTCCTAGCGGCCTCTCTACTACCACCTCTCTCTCCTAGCTTCCTCTCTACTACCACATCTCTCTCCTAGCTGCCTCTCTACTACCACCTCTCTCTCCTAGCTTCCTCTCTACTACCACCTCTCTCTCCTTGCTGCCTCTCTACTACCACTTCTCTCTTTTAGATGCCTCTCTCTCTACTATCACATGATCTCCTTCATTATTCCCTCCTACCTCTTTGCAATACACTTCTACAAGAACGTTTCTGTTTCCTTCCTTCTCTTCCCCCTTCCATTTTCTCCCGTCATTCCTTCTCCCGGTCTCCCGTTTCCGGTGCTCCTTTCTCCCGTCTTCGCAACTAACTTGTCCATCTTCCCAACTCCATTTGTCCCGTCTTCCCAACTCCATTTGTCCCGTCCTCCCAGCTCCATTTGTCCCGTCCTACCAACTCTCTTGACCCGTCCTCCCAACTCTCTTGACCCGTCCTCCCAACTCTCTTGACCCGTCCTCCCAACTCTCTTGACCCGTCCTCCCAACTCTCTTGACCCGTCCTCCCAACTCTCTTGACCCGTCCTCCCAACTCCATTTGTCCCGTCTTCCCAACTCCATTTGTCCCGTCCTCCCAGCTCCATTTGTCCCGTCCTCCCAACTCTCTTGACCCGTCCTCCCAACTCTCTTGACCCGTCCTCCCAACTCTCTTGTCCCGTCCTCCCAACTCTCTTGACCCGTCCTCCCAACTCTCTTGACCCGTCCTCCCAACTCTCTTGACCCGTCTTCCCAACTCCATTTGTCCCGTCCTCCCAACTCTCTTGACCCGTCCTCCCAACTCCATTTGTCCCGTCCTCCCAACTTTCTTGACCCGTCCTCCCAACTCTCTTGACCCGTCCTCCAAACTCTCTTGACCCGTTCTCCGAACTCCCTTTTGACGTCCTCCAAACTCCCTGCCTCCCAACTCCCGTCCTCCAAACTCCCTGCCTCCCAACTCCCGTCCTCCAAACTCCCTGCCTCCCAACTCCCGTCCTCCAAACTCCCTGCCTCCCAACTCCCGTCCTCCCAACTCCCTGCCTCCCAACTCCCGTCCTCCCAACTCTCTTGACCCGTCCTCCCAACTCCCTGCCTCCCAACTCCCGTCCTCCCAACTCTCTTTACCCGTCCTCCCAACTTCCTGCCTCCCAACTCCCGTCCTCCCAACTCCCTGCCTCCCAACAACATCATCAGCTACCTAGTTCCAGCTGCTTTCCTCCAGACTTTTTATAAATTTTCTCCCAACACCAGTCTCCCTTCATCAGATCAACCGTCTCCCTATTCCCTTTCTCCCAACACCTGCCTCCCTTTCTAGATCAACCTTTTGCCAACTCCTTTTTCCCCAACAACCTCCTCCTAACACCCCTAATGGACTCATCTACTCTTCCCCGACTGCTACCCAACAACCTAATCCCTTGAAATGTATTGTGTAATCTTGGTTTGTTCTACCGCTAACCCCTGACCTCTGACCTCTGACCCTGCATGCAGCCACGCCATAGCTGTGCCTGATCGGTCAAGTATGGCGGTCTGATTGTGTGTCTTACCGTTGTCCTTGTATCATGCTGTCCATCGTCTTCACGGTATCTCTTAGAGATGTCAGCTTCACGTATTCGCTGAATTTTTTTACTACCCACAGCTCCACAATCATTGTACACATCCCTACAATCATTGTACACATCCCCACAATCATTGTACACATCCCCACAATCATTGTACACATCCCCACAATCAGTGTACACATCTGCATAATCAGTGTACACATCTGCACAATCATTGTACACATCCCTACAATCATTGTACACATCTGCACAATCCTTGTACACATCCCGACAATTATTGTACACATCCCCACAATCATTATACACATTCCCACAATAAGTGCACACGTAACCACAATAAGTGCACATATCACAGCAAACAGTGCACACATCACCAAAATCAGTGCACACAACACCACAATCATTACACACACCACCACAATCATTACACACACCACCACAATCATTACACACACCACCAAAATCATTACACACACCACCACAATCATTACACACACCCACCAAAATCATTACACACACCACCACAATCATTACAAATTTCAAACAATTCATCGCCATCGTCCTATTACATAATCAGTATCACCCCCATCTCCTCACATATCACACATCTCCCCACATATCACCACCATCTCCCCACACATCACCACCATCTCCCCACACATCACCACCATCTCCCCACACATCACCACCATCTCCCACATATAACTACCATCTCCCCACACATCACCACCATCTCTCCACATATCACCACCATCTCCCCACACATCACAACCATCTCCCCACACATCACAACCATTGTAACAGTCCCCACGGAGCAAGGGGAGTTTAGGATGCCTGAACATGTTAAAGCTTAAAGCTACCTGAATGCATGTCAAGGTCACTCACCGTCTCAGCAAAGGAGAACAGAGTTGAGTTAAGGAATGTGGACAGGTAGAAACTGACCACTGGCCTTCCGATTTTGGTAGGGGGAGATTGATTGACAGACGAAATTGGCAGCGGGGTTTGCTGCCAGAGAAATGAGTGACAGGTGTGCAAAGTGTTTCGTTCCAATTGGGATTTAAGATGACCACCACCTGAGATTGATTGGTCAAGCTCTGGCCTTGCTTGGGGATATATAACTCGAGACAAAGTTTACCTCGGGAGGCTGGAGGAGAGATGGAGAGTGAGGGAGAGAGAGAGGCTGTATGGAGGAGAGTGAGAGACTGAACGTGGATCGTATGTTTAACTCACCGACTTAGATAGAGGAGCGATTGATAGACGGTTGGACGAATGTTTAGTGATAGAATAGGATCGCTCAAATAGGTGTGTGAGTTTTGCATTAATGGATAATCTGAAAGTGTGTTTGTAAGCAAGGACACATTGTGAGCGAGCTATGTCGAGATCGCCCGCCTGAGGGGATTTCAGTGAGGAAGAGTATTTGATAAGGTGTGTTGAAGACGCAGTTAAGGCGATGTGTGTGTGATGCAATTGCAAGGCAATAGAACTGGGTTTTTAGATAGTTGGGAATTCCATCAATAGCTAATGCTTACAATTCCCGTTTTAGTAGAATGTTTAGTTAAGATATGTATTATATTGTGTTTGTAATTTCTCTACGCATTCTATGATATGAGTATGATATAATAAATATGCCACCTGCTGTGTGATATGTCATTTACTGAGTATGGTCATGATGATGTGGATGAGTGTGAGAATGTTCTAAGCTAGATCATGGCAAACAGTGGGTCTGTTACACGTTATTATTATTTTGGTGCCTGTTGACCACGGATAGTCGTGGTAGATTTATAAATATAGTGCGTGTGTAGCTATAGATCTTGATTTGCATGTTTAACACAAGTGTCGCAGTTATATATAACTTGTGTGTGTAGTTAGGAATAAAGGAGTAGCTAGTGGTTAGAGTGTTAGTTACCATAGACAGCTTTTCCAATCATCTGACTGGTAAGTGTGACATTTTTCTTCCACCCATTGTTGTATTATTGACAAGACTTTGTGCGTACTTGACAGTCTTGTAAATTTGTGTGGTGGGCCAGACGGGTTTATTCAGTATGTCGAGGTTGGACAATGTTAAACAATGTTATCATTGTCTAGCTTTTGGACATTTGTCTATTGGATGCCCAAATATATTTCGGAATACGAACGTTGTCTGGAGAAGAGGACTGCTTGTCAAAAACAAGCCTTTCATGGCACGAGCTACAGTCAGCGATAAGTGGGAGGACAAAAGTCAACTACATAACCAGCTAAGAGAACTAACAAGCAGAGTTATTCGGCTGGAACGGCAGGAAAAAGACCTCCAATGGAAGCTGCGACAGCTGTTACAACAGTTTGAAAACAGAGCTTTCCAACCAGCTAGGAAGGAGAGAAGAAATCAAGAAATCACAGAAGTAAACACGGTCCAGTATTTTGGAAGGGGACAGAGTGGTAGGAAAGTGAGTAGGAAGCCCGTCCAACTTCCACATTCCGATCCGTGGAGGGACAGAGGTGGAAATCTCAGGACGGACGTGTGTGTACGGCTGGACAGAGGTGGCGAAAATGTGAGTTCGACCCAGGTGGAGAGGCCAAGTCAAGTGAGAGGAGGAGGAATGGTTGGGCAGAAGTTTGAATCGGGCAGATTTTTAGCCCACGAGAGGCCTTTTGCACGGTTACAGATGGAGAGGCAGGACAGGAGCTATCAAAGAGACTTTGAGCACGAGGCGGATGGACGGAAAGAAAGAGATACAGGTTTTGTGTATCCAGAAAAGTTAGGGACGGAGGGCAGGTTACGCAATGCAAACGAAACAAACTTTCGCTCAGAGGTCCAGATGAAATGTTACATCATTGGACAGCGTAGGCCGAGAATTCAGGAAAAGGGTATTACGTCGATTAACATGGTCGGGCGTGCTGAAAGGGGCCAAGTTTACCAGGAACTTGTGGTCAAGCCTGGTAGAACATTAGTTAAAGTCGACGAAGAATCGAACAAGGAAATAGTCGGAGATTCGTCAGATAAAGAGGAAATGAGAGGAGGAGGAATGGTGGCAGGGCCTAGCCATGCGGGAGAAGTTGTTGAACAGACCGAAAGAAGGGACAACCCTTCGGCCACCGAGGAAGGAAGTGGGAATGACGCACAGTTGGAATGCGAAACGGACGCACAAACAGCAGCCAACAAAAGAGGAACAGAGTTTCTAAGGAAAACGAAGAAAAGGGAAAGACAGGTTAACCACAGCCAGGACAGCGAACCAGTCATCGAAGCAAAGATGAAAAAAAGATCTCAGTTCGAGATAAGCCAACAGTCAAACGAACAGTGTGAAACGTTTTTCCCACAAATAGTGAATACAGATGGACGGAAGGCTGAAGTAGCGGACGATGTAAGTGTACGTAACACTACCAGAGAACCGGTGGGTACGAACCAAACAACCGTGAAACAAACAGACCAGACGATGGGCGTTTTACAGGAGGAAATCGCGCAGCAATCAGAGACAGCCGATGGGGCAGCGCATAGTCTGGTTGAAATAAGTAGTAGTGATAAGGAACGGTTGATACAATGTTTACTGACGCTAGCCAAAAACATGGAATTCAGAAATGGAATTAGGTAAAGTCGGGGGGAGTACTTACACACATGGGCTATCATGTGAAACTCCAGTTAATGTATGCATTTGCATAAAATGTGTTTCATCTACCGTTATCCTTGGGGGTAGGGTATAGAGATGGAGGAATGACCAGATGTTAAAAATTCCTTTGAATTCGTTGTCTGAAGTACACGCCAGACAATAAACGGACGGTCAGTCTGAAGCGAAGACTGACCGAGATCAAAGGGACATTTCCGACCAGAGAAACGGACAGAACGGACAAGAGACGCAGGATAGCTGGATGCGCCAGGTAATGATTACGCGACGCGGGGTAACACGTGGACGTGATGTTTCGGTCAAAATCTGACCAGGGAGTTTTTGATGAGGGGAAACAGCGGTGAATTAGTTAGATCACAACACTCGGTTTTGATTCCTCGTGACAAAGACTGCACCTGGACTAGTAGTGTTACAGCATGACGGACTGAAATACTAATATCATGAGTATGCGTGCAAATATTTTGACATTTGTGTTTGGGTTTTGACTAATGGTATTACTTGCATTTTTAGTGGGTTGTATGGTCAACATAGTATGCATTGCATTATTCTTTATTTTGTTGTTGTTTTGTTGTTTAAACATGATTACATATCCTGACAGTATCAAAGTGTGATACTTGCTGACTGAAATATTGATATCATTAGTATGCGTGCAAATATTTTGGTTTTGGGTTTCGACATTGTATGCAAATGCATTTGTCTTGTGTTTTGTTTGTTTTTTTGTTGTTGTTGTTGAATCATCATGTTTACAGGTATTTGATACAAGTTATATAGGTGATCTACAGAGCAGTATATCTCATCCAGACTGTAGGCCTCCGCAAACAGAGGTCACCACGAGTTCCAGAACAAGAAATAGTATGTTGGAACACTGAGCTGGCTGACGTAATGGGACTTAGTGTTGTAACAGTAGATGTTACTGACTTGTTATGGTGTATATTTTATCACATATATGTGGAGTCTTTGCAGAGAAGACTATATTGATCAGAAGTTGTAATATTGACTATGACATATGTTGTCGAATATCGTTTTTGTGGGAAACATAAAGAATTTTGCTGTTTTCTTTGAGAGGGGATAGCTGTCAAGAAAGACAATGAATAACTAGCCCGAGGATAACCCACGTAAGTTCGTGGCCTCACAGGAGTTAGTATGAAGTGAATTGTCGGACATGGGTCGTAGGAGAGGCGTGTAATGAGACCGCCTGAGAAAATTTACCTGAACTGGTCGAGTGTAACAATGAGGGTTCGTGTCCTTAGAGGAAGGCACGGGAAGAGGGCGAGGTATGTTGACCTCAATGAGTAAGGAGGATTCCTTAAGGTGTTTCTGTTTTGATGAGTTAAAGGTCCCGCACGGACAGACTTGGGTTATTTGACTGTAAAACGATGTAAAAGTGGTGGCTTGTGTTGTAAAAACGACCAGCCACAGTGTTTTTCTTCTGCTTGTATTGATTGTGTATGTATTACAAAAAGTTTATATGTATCAAATGACATGTCTTTTTATGCATATGCGATGTGAGTGAAGCTGTAAACAGGAGTGTGGTTTACATTTTGGATAGTGGAGACGAAAATGGGGTGACAGTATGTGTTTTTTTCAAGGCAGGTACAATTTGAGTGGAGTTGTAAACAAGAGTAGTGTTTACATTTTGGATAGTGGAGACGAAAACGGTGGTCATTTGCCAGATGAAAAAAATGACCATCCATGTTTCGGTCTGTAGTTTAGGGAGGTAATGTAACAGTTCCCGCCGGAGCAAGGGGAGTTTAGGATGCCTGAACATGTTAAAGCTTAAAGCTACCTGAATGCATGTCAAGGTCACTCACCGTCTCAGCAAAGGAGAACAGAGTTGAGTTAAGGAATGTGGACAGGTAGAAACTGACAACTGCCCTTCCGATTTTGGTAGGGGGAGATTGATTGACAGACAAAATTGGCAGCGGGGCTTGCTGCCAGAGAAATGAGTGACAGGTGTGCAAAGTGTTTCGTTCCAATTGGGATTTAAGATGACAACCACCTGAGATTGATTGGTCAAGCTCTGGCCTTGCTTGAGGATATATAACTCGAGACAAAGTTTAGCTCGGAAGGCTGGAGGAGAGATGGAGAGTGAGGGAGAGAGAGAGGCTGTATGAAGGAGAGGGAGAGACTGAACGTGGATCGTATGTTTAACTCACCGACTTAGGTAGAGGAGCGATTGATAGACTGTTGGACGAATGTTTAGTGATAGAATAGGATCGCTCAAATAGGTGTGTGAGTTTTGCATTAATGGATAATCTGAAAGTGTGTTTGTAAGCAAGGACACATTGTGAGCGAGCTATGTCGAGATCGCCCGCCTGAGGGGATTTCAGTGAGGAAGAGTATTTGATAAGGTGTGTTGAAGACGCAGTTAAGGCGATGTGTGTGTGATGTAATTGCAAGGCAATAGAGCATGGGTTTTTAGATAGTTGGGAATTCCATCAATAGCTAATGCTTACAATTCCCGTTTTAGTAGAATGTTAAGTTAAGATATGTATTATATTGTGTTTGTAATTTCTCTACTCATTCTATGATATAAGTATGATATAATAAATATGCCACCTGCTGTTTGATATGTCATTTACTGAGTATGGTCATGATGATGTGGATGAGTGTGAGAATGTTCTGAGTTAGATAACGGCCAGGGCAAAGAAATAGAGGATGTGCTACACCATCTCCCCACATATCACCACCATCTAACCACATATCAGCACCATCTCCCCACACATCACCACCATCTCCCCACACATCACCCTTATCTACCCACATATCACCACCATCTCCTCACACGTCACCACCATCTCCCCACGTATCACCACCATCTCCCCACACATCACCCACATCTCCCCACATATTACCACCATCTCGCCACACATCACCACCATCTCCAAACATCTCCCCACACATCTCCCCACATCTCCCCACATATCACCACCTTCTCCCCACACATCACCACCATCTCCCCACACATCACCACCATCTTCCCAAATCTCCCCACACATCAGCACCATCTCCCCACATCTCCCCAGATATCAACACCATCTCCCCACATATCAACAGCATCTCCCCACACATCTCCACCATCTCCCAACACATCGCCACCATCTCCACACACATCGCCACCATCTCCCCACATCTCCCCACACATCCCCACCATCTCCTTACATCTCCCCAAATATCAACACCATCTCCCCACATATCACCACCATCTCCCTACATATCACCACCATCTCACCACACATCACCACCATCTACCCACATCTCCCCATACATCACCACCATCTCCAAACATCTCCCCACACATCACCACCATCTCCCAAAATCTCCCCACATATCACCACCATCTCCCCACACATCACAACCATCTCCCCACATCTTCTCCCACATCACCACCATCTCCCCACATCTCCCCACACATCACAACCATCTCCCCATATCTCCCCACACATCGCCACCATCTGCCCCATCTCCTTACACTTCACCACCATATCCCCCCATCTCCCCACATATAACCACCATCTGCCCCCATCTCCCCACACATCACCACCATTTCCCCACGCATCACCACGCATCTCCCCACACATCACCACCATCTCCCCACATCTCCCCACATATCTCAACCATCTGCCCCCATCTCCCCTCACATCACCACCATCTCCCCACATCTCTTCACATATCACCACCATCTCCCCACACATCACCACCATCTCCCCCTCTCTCCCCACATCTCCCCACATATCACCACCATCTCCCCCCATCTCCCGACATCTCCCCACCATCTCCCCACCATCTCCCCACATATCATAACCATCTCCCCACATGTCACCACCATCTCCCCACATCTCCCCACACATAACCACCATCTCCCCACATATCACCACCATCTCCTCACACATCAATCTCCCCACACATCACTACCATCTCCCCACACATCACCACCATCTCCCTAAACATCACCACCATCTCCCCACATCTCCCCACATATCACCACAATCTCCCCACACATCACTATCATCTCCTAACATCTCCCTACATATCACCACTATCTCCCCACATATCACCACCATCTCCCCACATACCACCACCATCTCCCCACATACCACCACCATCTCCCCACATATCACCACCATTTTTCAACATATTAACCCCATCTCCCCACATATCACCCCCATCCCCCCAATTATCACCCCCATCTCGCCACATATAACCACCATCTCCCCACATCTCCCTACATATCACCCCCTTCTCCCCACGTATAAGCCCCATCTCCCCACATATCACCACCATCTCCCCACATAACACTACCATCTCCCCACATCTCCCCACATATCACCCACATATCACCCCTATCTCCCCACATATCACAGCCTTCTCCAAGCATTTCACCACCATATCACCACCATATCCCCACATCTCTCCACATAACACCATGATATCACCACAGCCTTCTCCCCCCATCTCACCACATATGACCCCCATCTCCCCACACATCACCACCTTCTCCCCACATATTACCACCATCTCCCCACATATCACCACCATCTCCAAACATATCACCTCCATCTCCCAACACATTACCACCATCTCCCCACACATCACCACCATCTCCCCAAATATCACCACCATCTCACCACGTATCACACATCTCGCCACCTTCTCTCTTCTCCCCACACATGACCACCATCTGCCCCAATCTCCCCACACATCACCACCATCTTCATACATATCACAACCATCTCCCCACATATCACCACCATCTCCCCACACATCACCACCATCTACCCGCTCTCCCCACACATTACCACCATCTCCCCACACATCACAACCCTCTCCCCACACATCACGACCATCTTCTCCCATCTCCCCACACATCACCACCATCTGCCCCCATCTCCCCACACATCACCACCATCTCCCCACTCATCACCACCATCGTCCTACATATAACAACCATCTCCCCACATATCAACACCATCTCCCCATCTCCCTACACATCACCACCATCTCCCCCTATCTCCCCAAACATCACCACCATCTCCCCCCATCTCCCCACACATCACCACCATCTCCCCACACATCACTACCATCTCCCCCCATCTCCCCACATCACTCTACATATATCTACCATCTCCCTATATATCAGAACCATCTGCCCCCATCTCCCCATATCTCCACCATCTCCCAAAATATCACAACTATCTCCCCACGCATAACCACCATCTCCCTACAACTCCCCACACATAACCACCGTCTCCCCACATCTCCCCACGCATCAACACCATCTCCCCACACATCAATCTCCCCACACATCACCACCATCTCCCCACACATCATCCACCATCTCTCCACATATCCCCACACATCACCACCATCTCCCCACATCTCCCCACCTATCACCACCATCTCCCCACACATCACCACCATCTCCCCACATCTCCCTACATCTCACCACTATCTTCCCACATATCACCACCATCTCCCCAAATATCACCACCATATCCCCACATATCACCACCATTTCCCCACATATCACCACCATTTTTCCACATATCACCACCATTTTTCAACATATCACCCTCATCTCCACACACATCCCCACCATCTCCCAACATCTCCCCTCATATCACCACCATCTCCCCACCCATCAGCACCATCTCACCACATCTCCTCACACATTACCACCATCTCCCCACATCTCCCCACACATCACCACCATCTCCCCACATCTCCCCAGACATCGCCAACATCTGCTCCATCTCCCTACACTTCACCACTTATCCCCCCATCTCCCGACATATAACCACCATCTGCCCCCATCTCCCCACACAACACCACCATCTCCCCACACATCACCACCATCTCCCCCCCACCTCCCCACACATCACCACCATCTACCCCCATCTCCCCACACATCATCACCATCTCCCCACATCTCCCCACATATCACAACCATCTCCCGCCATCTCCTAACATATCACCACAATCTCCCCACACATCACCACCATCTTCTTCCATCTCCCTACACATCACCACCATCTGCCCCCATCTCCCCACTCATCACCACTATCTCCCCACACATCAACACCATCTCCCCACACATCACCACCATCTCCCCACACATCACCACCATCTTCTCCCATCTCCCCACACATCACCACTACCTGCCCCCATCTCCCCACACATCACCATCTCCCCACACATCACCACCATCTTCCTACATATCACAACCATCTCCCCACATATCACCACCATCTTCCCACTCATCACCTCCATCTCCCCCATCTCCCCACACATCACCACCATCTCCAAACACATCACCACCATCTCACCCCTTCTCCCCAAACATCACCACCATCTCCCCCCATCTCCCCACACATCACCACCATCTCTCCCCTTCTCCCCACATCTCCCTACATATCACTACCATCTCCCTACATATCAGCAATATCTCCTCCATCTCCCCATATCTCCACCATCTCCCCACATATCACAACCATCTCCCCACATGTCACCACCATCTCCGCACATATCAACCACTATCTCCCCACACATCACCACCATCTCCCCACATCTCCCCACACATAACCACCATCTCCCCACATCTACCCACATATCACCACCATCTCCCCACACATCAATCTCCCCACACATCACCACCATCTTCCCACACATAACCACCGTCTCCCCACATCTCCCTACACATCACCACCATCTCCCCACAAATCACCACCATCTCCCCACATATCACCACTATCTCCCCACATATCACCACCATCTCCCCACATATCACAACCATCTCCCCACATATCACCACCATCTCACCACATATCGCCACCATTTTTCCACATATCACCCCCATCTCCCCACATATCACCCTCATCTCCCCACATATCACCCCTATCTCCCCACATACAACAACCATCTCCCCACATATCACCACCCTCTCCCCACATATTACCGCCATCTCCAAATATATCACCCCATCACCCCAAATATAACCCCCATCTCCCCACTTATCACCACCATCTCCCCACACATCACTACCATCTCCCCACATCTCCCCACATATCACCACCTTCTCCAAGCATATCACCACCATATCCCCACATCTCCCCACATAACACCACAATATCACCACCATCTCCCCCATCTCACCACATATCACCCCCATCTCCCCACACATCACCACCATCTCCCTACATATTACCCCCATCTCCCCACATATCACCACCATCTCCCCACATATCACCACCATCTCCTAACACATCACCACCATCTCCCCACATATTACCCCCATCTCCCCACATATCACCACCATCTCCCCACATATCACCACCATCTCCCCACATATCACCACCATCTCCCCACATATCACCCCTATCTCCCCACATATCACCACCTTCTCCAAGCATATCACCACCATATCACCACCATATCCCCACATCTCTCCACATAACACCACGATATCACCACCATCTCCCCCCATCTCACCACATATGACCCCCATCTCCCCACACATCCCCACCATCTCACAAAATATCACCACCATCTCCCCACGTATCCCACATCTCCCCACATATCACCACCATCTCCCCAAACTTCACCACCATCTCCCCCCATCTCCTCAAATATCTTCACCATCTCCCCACACATAACACCATCTTCTCTCTTCTCCCCACACATGACCACCATCTGCCCCAATCTCCCCACACATCACCACCATCTCCCCACACATCACCACCATCTTCCTACATATCACAACCATCTCCCCCCATATCACCACCATCTCCCGACACATCACCACCATCTACCCCTTCTCCCCACACATTACAACCATCTCCCCACACATCACAACCATCTCCCCACACATCACCACCATCTCCCCCCATCTCCCCACACATCACCTACATCTCCCCCCTTCTCCCCACACATCACCACCATCTCCCCACATCTCCCCACATATCACAACCATCTCCCCCATCTCCCCACACATCACCACCATCTCCCCACTCATCACCACCATCGTCCTACATATCACAACCATCTCCCCACATATCAACACCATCTCCCCATCTCCCCACACATCACCACCATCTCCCCACACATCACCACCATCTCCACCTATCTCCCCAAACATCACCACAACCTCCCCCTATCTCCCCACACACCACCACCATCTCCCCACATATCACTACCATATCCCCACACATCACTACCATCTCCCCCCATCTCCCCACATCTCCCTACATATATCTACCATCTCCCTATATATCAGAACCATCTCCCCCCATCTCCCCATATCTCCACCATCTCCCCACATATCACAACTATCTCCCCACACATCACCACCATCTCCCCACAACTCCCCGAACATAAACACCATCTCCCCACATCTCCCCACACATCACCACCATCTCCCCACACATTAATCTCCCCACACATCACCACCAACTCCCCACACATCATCCACCATCTCCCCACATCTCCCCACACATCACCACCATCTCCCCACATCTCTCCACACATCACCACCATCTCCCCACATCTCACCACTATCTCCCCACATATCACCACCATCTCCCCACATATCACCACCATCTCCCCACATATCACCACCATTTTTCCACATATCACCACCATTTTTCAACATATCACCCCCATCTCCCCACACATCACCACCATCTCCCCCCATCTCCCCACACATCACCTACATCTCCCCCCTTCTCCCCACACATCACCACCATCTCCCCACATCTCCCCACATATCACAACCATCTCCCCCCATCTCCCCACACATCACCACCATCTCCCCACTCATCACCACCATCGTCCTACATATCACAACCATCTCCCCACATATCAACACCATCTCCCCATCTCCCCACACATCACCACCATCTCCCCACACATCACCACCATCTCCACTAATCTCCCCAAACATCACCACAACCTCCCCCTATCTCCCCACACACCACCACCATCTCCCCACATATCACTCCATATCCCCACACATCACTACCATCTCCCCCCATCTCCCCACATCTCCCTACATATATCTACCATCTCCCTATATATCAGAACCATCTCCCCCCATCTCCCCATATCTCCACCATCTCCCCACATATCACAACTATCTCCCCACACATCACCACCATCTCCCCACAACTCCCCAAACATAAACACCATCTCCCCACATCTCCCCACACATCACCACCATCTCCCCACACATTAATCTCCCCACACATCACCACCAACTCCCCACACATCATCCACCATCTCCCCACATCTCCCCACACATCACCACCATCTCCCCACATCTCTCCACACATCACCACCATCTCCCCACATCTCACCACTATCTCCCCACATATCACCACCATCTCCCCACATATCACCACCATCTCCCCACATATCACCACCATTTGTCCACATATCACCACCATTTTTCAACATATCACCCCCATCTCCCCACATATCACCCCCATCTCCCGACACATCCCCACCATCTCCCAACATCTCCCCTCATATCACTACCATCTCCCCACACATCAGCACCATCTCCCCACATCTCCCCACACATCACCACCATCTCCCCACATCTACCCACACATCGCCACCATCTGCCCCATCTCCCTACACTTCACAACTTATCCTCCCATCTCTCCACATATAACCACCATCTGCCCCCATCTTCCCACACATCACCACCATCTCCCCTCACATCACCACCATCTCCCCCCACCTCCCCACACATCACCACCATCTACCCCCATCTCCCCACACATCACCACCATCTCCCCACATATCATTACCATCTCCCCACATATCACCACCTTATCCAAGCATATCACCACCATATCACCACCATATCCCCACATCTCTCAACATAACACCACGATATCACCACCATCTCCCCTCATCTCCCCACACATGACCCCCATCTCCCCACACATCACCACCATCTCCCCACATATTACCACCATCTCCCCACATATCACCACCATCTCCCCACATATCACCACCATCTCCCCCATCTCCAAACACATCACTACCATCTCCCCACACATATCCACCATCTCCAAACACATCACCACCATCTCAACCCTTCTCCCCAAACATCACCACCATCTCCCCCCATCTCCCCACACATCACTACTATCTCCCCACATATCACCACCATCTCCCCACACATCACCACCATCTTCTTCCATCTCCCTACACATCACCACCATCTGCCCCCATCTCCCCACTCATCACCACTATCTCCCAACACATCACCACCATCTCCCCACGCATCACGACCATCTCCCCACACATCACCACCATCTTCTCCCATCTCCCCACACATCACCATCTCCCCACACATCACCACCATCTTCCTACATATCACAACCATCTCCCCACATATCACCACCATCTTCCCAAACATCACCACCATTCCCCCATCTCCCAACCCATCACCACCATCTCCCCACACATCACCACCATCTCCAAACACATCACCACCATCTCACCCCTTCTCCCCAAACATCACCACCATCTCCCCCCATCTCCCCACACATCACTACTATCTCCCCACATATCACCACCATCTCCCCACACATCACCACCATCTCCCCCAATCTCCCCACATCTCCCTACATATCACTACCATCTCCCAACATATCAGCAATATCTCCTCCATCTCCCCATATCTCCACCATCTCCCCACATATCACAACCATCTCCCCACATGTCACCACCATCTCCGCACATATCAACCACTATCTCCCCACACATCACCACCATCTCCCCACATCTCCCCACACTTAACCACCATCTCCCCACATCTGCCCACATATCACCACCATCTCCCCACACATCAATCTCCCCACACATCACCACCATCTCCCCACACATAACCACCATCTCCCCACATCTCCCCACACATCACCACCATCTCCACACATATGACCACCATCTCCCAACACATCACCACCATCTCCTAACATATCACCACTATCTCCCCACATATCACCACCATCTCCCCACATATCACCCACATATCACCACCATTTTTCCACATATCACCCCCATCTCCCCACATATCACCCTCATCTCCCCACATATCACCCCATCTCTCCACATATCACCCCTATCTCCCCACATATCACCACTATCACCCCACATCTGCCCACATATCACCCCCATCTCCCAACATATCACCACCATCTCCCCACATATCACCTCCATCTCCCCACATATCACCACCATATCCCCACATATCCCCACGTTCTCCCCACATATCACCACCATCTCCCCACATCTCCCCACATATCACCCCCATCTCCCAACATATAACCACTATCTCCCCACATATCACCACCATATCCCCACATATCACCCCCATCTCCCCACATATTACCACCATCTCCCCACATATCACCACCATCTCCCCACATCTCTCTACATATCACCCCCTTCGCCCCACATATAACCCCCATCTCCCCACATACCACCACCATCTCCCCACATATCACCGCCATCTCCCCACATATCACCCGATCTCCCCACATATAACCCCCATCTCCCAACATATCATTACCATCTCCCCACATCTCCAAACATATCACCACATATCACCACCTTCTCCAGGCATATCACCAGCATATCACCAGCATATCCCCAAATCTCCCCACATAACACCACAATATAACCACAATCTCCCCCCATCTCACCACATATCACCCCCATCTCCCCACACATCACCACCATCTCTCCACATCTCCCCACATATTACCCCCATCTCCCCACATATCACCACCATCTCCAAACACATCACCACCATCTCCCCACATATCACTACCATCTCCCCACATCTCCCCACATATCACCCCCATCTCCCCACATATCACCCTTATCTCCCAAAATATCACCACCTTCTCCAAGCATATCACCACCATATCACCACCATATACCCACATCTCTCCACATAACACCCCGATATCACCACCATCTCCCCCCATCTCACCACATATGACCCCCATCTCCCCTCACATCACCACCATCTCCCCACATCTCCCCACATATTACCACCATCTCCCCACATATCACCACCATCTCCCCACATATCACCACCATCTCCCAACACATCACCACCATCTCCCCAAACTTCACCACAATCTCCCCCCCATCTCCTCACATATCACCACCATCTCCCGACACATAACACCATCTTCTCTCTTCTCCCCACACATGACCACCATCTGCCCCAATCTCTCCACACATCACCACCATCTCCACACACATCACCACCATCTTCCTACATATCACAACCATCTCCCCACATATCACCACCATCTCCCCACACATCACCACCATCTACCCCTTCTCCCCACACATTACCACTATCTCCCAACTCATCACCACCATCGTCCTACATATCACAACCATCTCCCCACATATCAACACCATCTCCCCATCTCCCCACACATCACCACCTTCTCCCCACACATCACCACCATCTCCCCCTATCTTCCGAAACATAACCACCATCTCCCCCAATCTCCCCACACATCACCACCATCTCCCCACATATCACCACCTTTTCCCCACACATCACTACCATCTCCCCCCATCTCCCCACATCTCCCTACATATATCTACCATCTCCCTATATATCAGAACCATCTCCCCCCATCTCCCCATATCTCCACCATCTCCCCACATATCACAACTATCTCCCCACATATAACCACCATCTCCCCACAACTCCCCACACATAACCACCATCTCCCCACATCTCCCCACACATCACAACCATCTCCCCACACATCAATCTCTCCACACATCACCACCATCTCCCCACACATCATCCACCATCTCCCCACACATCACCACCATCTCCCCACATATCACCACCGTCTCCCCACATATCACCACCATTTTTCCACATATAACCACCATTTTTCAACATATCACCCCCATCTCCCCACATATCACCCCCATCTCCACACACATCCCCACCATCTCCCAACATCTCCCTTCATATCACCACCATCTCCCCACACATCAGCACCATCCCCCCACATCACCTGACACATCACCACCATCTCCCCACATCTCCCAACACATCACCGCCATCTCCCCACATCTCCCCACACATCGCCACCATCTACATCATCTCCCTACACTTCACCACTTATCCCCACATATAACCACCATCTGCCCCCATCTCCCCACACATTACCACCATCTCCCCCCACCTCCCCACACATCACCACCATCTACCCCCATCTCCCCACACATCACCACCATCTCCCCACATCTCCCCACATATCACAACCATCTCCCGCCATCTCCTAACATATCACCACAATCTCCCCACACATCACCACCATCTTCTTCCATCTCCCTACACATCACCACCATCTGCCCCCATCTCCCCACACATCACCACTATCTCCCCACACATCACCATCTTCTTCCATCTCCCCACACATCAACACCATCTGCCCCCATCTCCCCACACATCACCATCTCCCCACACATAAGCACCATCTTCCTACATATCACAACCATCTCCCCACATATCACCACCATCTTCCCACACATAACCACCATCTCCCCCATCTCCCAACACATCACCACCATCTCCCCATACATCACCACCATCTCCAAACACATCACCACCATCTCACCCCTTCTCCCCAAACATCACCACCATCTCCCCCTATCTCCCCACACATCACTACCATCTCCCCACATATCAACACCATCTCCCCACACATCACAACCATCTCCCCCCATCTCCCCACATCTCCCTACATATCACTAACATCTCCCTACATATCAGCAATATCTCCTCCATCTCCCCCATATCTCCTCCATCTCCCCACATATCACAACCATCTCCCCACATGTCATCACCATCTCCGCACATATCAACCACTATCTCTCCACACATCACCACCATCTCCCCACATCTCCACACACATAACCACCATCTCCCCACATCTACCCACATATCACCACCATCTCCCCACACATCATCACCATCTCCCCACATATCACCACTATCTCCCCACATATCACAACCATTTTTCCACATATCACCCCCATCTCCCCACATATCACCCCCATCTCCCCACATATCACCCCTATCTCCCCACATACCACACCCATCTCTCGACATATCACCACCATCACCCCACATCTCCCCACATATCACCCCCATCTCCCAACATATCACCCCCATCTCCCAACATATCACCAACATCTCCCCACATATCACCTCCATCTCCCCACATATTACCACCATATCCCCACATATCACCACCATCTCCCCACATATCACCAACATCTCCCCACATCTCCCCACATATCACCCCCATCTCCCAAAATATCACCACCATCTCCCAACATATCACCACCATCTCCCCACATATCACCACCATATCCCCACATATCACCCCCATCTCGCCACATATTACCACCATCTCCCCACATATCACCACCATCTCCCCACATCTCCCCACATCTCCCTACATATCACCCCCATCGCCCCACATATAATCCCCATCTCCCCACATATCACCACCATCTCCCCACATATCACCGCCATCTCCCCACATATAACCCCATCTCCCCACATATATCCCCCATCTCCCCACTTATCACCACCATCTCCCCACATATCACTACCATCTCCCCACATCTCCCTACATATCACCACCATCTCATAGCATATCACCAGCATATCCCCACATCTCCCCCCATAACACCACAATATAATCACCATCTCCCTCCATCACCCCCATCTCCCCACACATCACCACCATCTCTCCACATCTCCCCACATATTACCCCCATCTCCCCACATATCACCACCATCTCCCGAAATATCACCACCATCTCCAAACACATCACCACCATCTCCCCACACATTAACACCATCTCCCCACATATCACCACCATCTCCCCACACATCACACATCTCCCCACATATCACCACCATCTCCCTACATATCACTACCATCTCCGCACATCTCCCCACATATCACCCCCATCTCCCCTTATATCACCCCTATCTCCCCACATATCACCACCTTCTCCAAGCATATCACCACCATATCACCACCATATCCCCACATCTCTCCACATAACACCACGATATCACCACCATCTCCCCCCATCTCACCACATATGACACCCATCTCCCCACACATCACCACCATCTCCCCACATCTCCCCACATATTACCACAATCTCCCCACATATCACCACCATCTCCCCACATATCACCACCATCTCCCAACACATCACCACCATCTCTCCACACATCACCACCATCTCCCAAAATATCACCACCATCTCCCCACGTATCACACATCTCCCCACATATCACTACCATCTCCCCAAACTTCACCACCATCTCTCCCCATCTCCTCACATATCACCACCATCTCCCCACACATAACACCATCTTCTCTCTTCTCCCCACACATGACCACCATCTGCCCCAATCTCCCCACACATCACCACCATCTCCCCACATATAACCACCATCTCCCCACACATCACCACCATCTACCCCATCTCCCCACACATTACCACCATCTCCCCACAGATCACAACCATCTCCCCACACATTACAACCATCTCACCCCATCTTCCCACACATCACTTACATCTCCCCCCATCTCCCCACACATCACCACCATCTCCCCACATATCCCCACATATCACAACCATCTCCCCCCATCTCCTAACATATCACCACAATCTCCCCACACATCACCACCATCTTCTCCCATCTCCCCACACATCACCACCATCTGCCCCCATCTCCCCACACATCACCACCATCTCCCCACTCATCACCACCATCGTCCTACCTATCACAACCATCTCCCCACATATCAACACCATCTCCCCACACATCACCACTCTCTCCCCCTATCTCCCCAAACATTACCACCATCTCGCCCCCATCTCCCCACACATCACCACCATCTCCCACACATCACTACCATCTCCCCCATCTCCCCACATCTTCCTACATATATCTACCATCTCCCCATATCTCCACCATCTCCCCACATATCACAACTATCTCCACACACATCACCACCATCTCCCCACAACTCCCCACACATAACCACCATCTCCCCACACATCACCACCATCTCCCCACACATCAATCTCCCCACACATCACCACCATCTCCCCACACATCATCCACCATCTGCCCACATCTCCCCACATCTCCCCACATATCACATAGTTCTCCCCACACATCACCACCATCTCCCCACATCTCCCCACATCTCACCACTATCTCCCCACATCTCACAACCATCTCCCCACATATCACCACCATCTTCCCACATATCACCACCATCTCCCCACATATCACCACCATTTTTCAACATATCACCCCCATCTCCCCACATATCACCCCCATCTCCATACACATCCCCACCATCTCCCACCATCTCCCCTCATATCACCACCATCTCAACCACACATCAGCACCATCTCCCCACATCTCCTCACACATCACCACCATCTCCCCACATCTCCCCACCATCTCCGCACATCTCCCCACACATCGCCACTATCTGCCCCATCTCCTTACACTTCACCACTTATTCCCCCATCTCCCCACATATAACCACCATCTGCCCCCATCTCCCCACACGTCACCACCATCTCCCCCCACCTCCCCACACATCACCACCATCTACCCCCATCTCCCCACACATCACCACCATCTCCCCACATATCACAACCATCTCCCGCCATCTCCTAACATAGCACCACAATCTCACCACACATCACCACCATCTTCTTCCATCTCCCTACACATCACCACCATCTGCCCCCATCTCCCCACACATCACTACTATCTCCCCACACATCACCACCATCTCCCCACACATCACCACCATCTTCCCACACATACCACCATCTTCTCCCATCTCCCCACACATCACAACCATCTGCCCCCATCTCCCCACACATGACCATCTCCCCACACATCATCACCATCTTCCTACATATCACAACCATCTCCCCACATATCACCACCATCTTCCCACACATCACCACCATCTCCCCCATCTCCAAACACATCACCACCATCTCCCCACACATCACCACCATCTCCAAACACATCACCACCATCTCACCCCTTCTCCCCAAACATCACCACCATATCACCACCATCTCCCCACACATCACCACCATCTCCCCACATCTCCCCACAAATCACAACCATCTCCCGCCATCTCCTAACATATCACCACAATCTCACCACACATCACCACCATCTTCTCCCATCTCCCCACACATCACCACACCCTGCACCCATCTCCCCACAAATCACCATCTCCCCACACATCACCACCTTCTTCTTACATATCACCACCATCTTCCCACACATTACCACCATCTCCCCCATCTCCAAACACATTACCACCATCTCCCCACACATCACCACCATCTCCCAACACATACCCACCATCTCCCCACATATCACCACCATCTTCCCACACATCACCACCATCTCCCCCATCTCCCAACACATCACCACTATCTCCCCACACATCACCACCATCTACAAACACATCACCACCATCTCACCCCTTCTCCCCAAACATCACCACCATCTCCCCCCATCTCCCCACACATCACTACTGTCTCCCCACATATCACCACCATCTCCCCACACATCACCACCATCTTCTTCCATCTCCCTACACATCACCACCATCTGCCCCCATCTCCCCACACATCACCACTATCTCCTAACACATCACCACCATCTCCCCACACATCACCACCATCTCCCCACACATCACCACCATCTTCTCCCATCTCCCCACACATTACCATCTCCCCACACATCACCACCATCTTCCTACATATCACAACCATCTCCCCACATATCACCACCATCTTCCCACACACCACCACCATCTCCCCCATCTCCCAACACATCACCACCATCTCCCCACACATTACCACCATCTCCAAACACATCACCACCATCTCACCCCTTCTCCCCAAACATCACCACCATCTCCCCCCATCACCCTACATATCACTACCATCTCCCTACATATCAGCAATATCTCCACCATCTCCCCACATATCACAACCATCTCCCCACATGTCACCACCATCTCCGCACATATCAATCATTATCTCCCCACACATCTCCCCACACATAACCACCATCTCCCCACATCTACCCACATATCACCACCATCTCCCCACACATCAATCTCCCCACACATCACCACCATTTCCCCACACATAACCACCATCTCCCCACACATCACCACCATCTCCCCACATATTACCACCATCTCCCCACACATCACCACCATCTCCCCACATATCACCACTATCTTCCCACATATCACCACCATCTCCCCACATATCACCCACATATCACCACCATTTTTCCACATATCACCCCCATCTCCCCACATATCACCCCCATCTCCCCAAATATCACCCCTATCTCCCCACATATCACCGCCATCTCCCCACATATCACCCCATCTCCCCACATATAGCCCCCATCTCCCCACTTATCACCACCATCTCCCCACATATCACTACCATCTCCCCACATCTCCCCACATATCACCACCTTCTCCAAGCATATCACCACCATATCACCAGCATATCCCCACATCTCCCCACATAACACCACAATATCACCACCATCTCCCTCCATCACCTCCATCTCCCCACACATCACCACCATCTCCCCACATATCACCGCCATCTCCCCACATATCACCCCATCTCCCCACATATAACCCCCATCTCCCCACTTATCACCACCATCTCCCCACATCTCCCCACATATCACCACCTTCTCCAAGCATATCACCACCATATCACCAGCATATCCCCACATCTCCCCACATAACACCACAATATCAACACCATCTTCCCCCATCTCACCACATATCACCCCCATCTCCCCACATATCACCACCATCTCTCCACATCTCCCCACATATTACCCCCATCTCCCCACATATCACCACCATCTCCCCACATATCACCACCATCTCCCCACATATAACTACCATCTCCCCACATATCACCCCCCTCTCCCCACATATCACCCCTATCTCCCCACATATCACCACCTTCTCCAAGCATATCACCACCATATCACAACCATATCCCCACATCTATCCACATAACACCACGATATCACCACCATCTCCCCCCATCTCACCACATATGACCCCCATCTCCCCAATTATAACCACGATCTCCCCACATATTACCACCATCTCCCCACATATCACCACCATCTCCCCACACATCACCACCATCTCCTCAAACTTCACCACCATCTCCCCCCATCTCCTCACATATCACCACCATCTCCCCACACATAACACCATCTTCTCTCTTCTCCCCACACATGACCACCATCTGCCCCAATCTCCCCACACATCACCACCATCTCCCCACTCATCACCACCATCGTCCTACATATGACAACCATCTCCCCACATATCAACACCATCTCCCCATCTCCCCCCATCTCCCTCCATCTCCCCACACATCACCACCATCTCCCCACATATCACCACCATCTCCCCACTCATCACTACCATCTTCCCCCATCTCCCCACATCTCCCTACATATATCTACCATCTCCATATATCAGAACCATCTCCCCCCATCTCCCCATATCTCCACCATCTCCCCACATATCACAACTATCTCCCCATACATCACAACTATCTCCCCACAACTCCCCACACATAACCACCATCTCCCCACATCTCCCCACACATCACCACCATCTCCCCACACATCAATCTCCCCACACATCACCACCATCTCCCCACACATCATCCACCATCACCCCACATCTCCCCACACATCACCACCATCTCCCCACATCTCCCCACATCTCACCACTATCTCCCCACATATCACCACCATCTCCCCACATCTCCCCACATCTCACCACTATCTCCCCACATATCACCACCATCTCCCCACATATCACCACCGTCTCCCCACATATCACCCCCATCTCCACACACATCTCCCAACATCTCCCCTCATATCACCACCATCTCCCAACACATCAGCACCATCTCCCAACATCTCCTCACACATCACCACCATCTCCCCACATCTCCCCACACATCACCACCATCTCCCCACATCTCCCCACACATCGCCACCATCTGCCCCATCTCCCTACACTTCACCACTTATCCCCTCATCTCCCCACTTATAACCACGATCTCCCCACATATTACCACCATCTCCCCACATATCACCACCATCTCCCCACATATCACCACCATCTCCCAACACATCACCACCATCTCCTCAAACTTCACCACCATCTCCCCCCATCTCCTCACATATCACCACCATCTCCCCACACATAACACCATCTTCTCTCTTCTCCCCACACATGACCACCATCTGCCCCAATCTCCCCACACATCACCACCATCTCCCCAGTCATCACCACCATCGTCCTACATATCACAACCATCTCCCCACATATCAACACCATCTCCCCATCTCCCCCCATCTCCCTCCATCTCCCCACACATCACCACCATCTCCCCACATATCACCACCATCTCCCCACTCATCACTACCATCTTCCCCCATCTCCCCACATCTCCCTACATATATCTACCATCTCCATATATCAGAACCATCTCCCCCCATCTCCCCATATCTCCACCATCTCCCCACATATCACAACTATCTCCCCATACATCACAAGTATCTCCCCACAACTCCCCACACATAACCACCATCTCCCCACATCTCCCCACACATCACCACCATCTCCCCACACATCAATCTCCCCACACATCACCACCATCTCCCCACTTATCATCCACCATCACCCCACATCTCCCCACACATCACCACCATCTCCCCACATCTCCCCACATCTCACCACTATCTCCCCACATATCACCACCATCTCCCCACATCTCCCCACATCTCACCACTATCTCCCCACATATCACCACCATCTCCCCACATATCACCACCGTCTCCCCACATATCACCCCCATCTCCACACACATCTCCCAACATCTCCCCTCATATCACCACCATCTCCCAACACATCAGCACCATCTCCAAACATCTCCTCACACATCACCACCATCTCCCCACATCTCCCCACACATCACCACCATCTCCCCACATCTCCCCACACATCGCCACCATCTGCCCCATCTCCCTACACTTCACCACTTATCCCCTCATCTCCCCACTTATAATCACCATCTGCCCCCATCTCCCCACACATCACCACCATCTCCCCACACATCACCACCATCTACCCCCATCTCCCCACACATCACCACCATCTCCCCCCATCTCCTCACATATCACCACCATCTCCCCACACATAACACCATCTTCTCTCTTCTCCCCACACATGACCACCATCTGCCCCAATCTCCCCACACATCACCACCATCTCCCCACACATCACCACCATCTTCCTACACATCACAACCATCTCCCCACATATCACCACCATCTCCCCACACATCAGCACCATCTACCCCTTCTCCCAACACATTACCACCATCTCCCCACACATCACAACTATCTCCCCACACATTACCACCATCTCCCCCCATCTCCCCACACATCACCTACATCTCCCTCCATCTCCCAACACATCACCACCATCTCCCCACATCTACCCACATATCACAACCATCTCCCTCCATCTCCTAACATATCACCACAATCTCCCCACACATCACCACCATCTTCTCCCATCTCCCCACACATCACCACCATCTGCCCCCATCTCCCCACACAACACCACCATATCCCCACTCATCACCACCATCGTCCTACATATCACTACCATCTCCCCACATATCAACACCATCTACCCACACATCACCACCATCTCCCCACACATCACCACCCTCTCCCCCTATCTCCCCAAACATCACCACCATCTCCCCCCATCTCCCCACACATCACCACCATCTCCCCACATATCACTACCATCTCCCCACATCTCCCTACATATATCTACCATCTCCCTATATATCAGAACCATCTCCCCCCATCTCCCCATATCTCCACCATCTCCCCACATATCACAACTATCTCCACACATAGCACCACCATCTCCCCACAACTCCTCACACATAACCACCATCTCCCCACATCTCCCCACACATCACCACCATCTCCCCACACATCAATCTCCCCACACATCACAACCATCTCCCCACACATCATCCACCATCTCCCCACATCTCCCCACATATCACCACCATCTCCCCACACATCACCACCTTCTCCCCACATCTCACCACTATCTCCCCACATATCACCACCATCTCCCCACATATCACCACCATCTCCCCACATATCACCACCATCTCTCCACATATCACCACCATCTCCCCACATATCACCACACTTTTTCCACATATTACCACCATTTTCCAACATATCACCCTCATCTCCCCACATATCACCCCCATCTCCACACACATCCCCACCATCTCCCAACATCTCCCCTCATATCACCACCATCTCCCTACACATCAGCACCATCTCCCCACATCTCCTCACACATCACCACCATCTCCCCACATCTCCCCACACATCAACACCATCTCCGCACATCTCCCCACACATCGCCACCATCTGCCCCATCTCGCTACACTTCACCACTTATACCCCCATCTCCCCACATATAACCACCATCTGCCCCCATCTCCCCACACATCACCACCATCTCCCCACACGTCACCACCATCTCCCTCCACCTCCCCACACATCACCACCATCTACCCCCATCTCCCTACACATCACCACCATCTCCCCACATCTCCCCACATATCACATCCATCACCCGCCATCTCCTAACATATCACCACAATCTCACCACACATCACCACCATCTTCTTCCATCTCCCTACACATCACCACCATCTTCCTACATATCACAACCATCTCCCCACATATCACCACCATCTTCCCACACATACCACCATCTCTCTCATCTCCCCACACATCACCACCATCTCCAAACACATCACCACCATCTCACCCCTTCTCCCCAAACATCACCACCATGTCCTCCCATCTCCCCACACATCACTACTATCTCCCCACATCTCCCCACATATCACCACCATCTCCCCACACATCACCACCATCTCCCCACATCTCCCCACATATCACAACCATCTCCCGCCATCTCCAAATGTATCACCACAATCTCACCACACATCACCACCATCTTCTTCCATCTCTCTACACATCACCACCATCTGCCCCCATCTCCCCACACATCACTACTATCTCCCCACACATCACCACCATCTCCCCACACATCGCCACCATCTCCCCACACATACCACCATCTTCTCCCATCTCCCCACACATCACCACCATCTGCCCCCCTCTCCCCACACATCACCATCTCCCCACACATCACCATCATCTTGTTACATATCACAACCATCTCCCCACATATCACCACCATCTTCCCACACATCACCACCATCTCCCCCATCTCCAAACACATTACCACCATCTCCTCACACATCACCACCATCTCCAAACACATCACCACCATCTCACCCCTTCTCCCAAAACATCACAACCATCTCCCCCCATCTCCCCACACATCATTACCATCTCCCCACATCTCCCCACATATCACCACCATCTCCCTACACATCACCACCATCTCCCCCCATCTCCCCACATCTCCCTACATATCACTATCATCTCCCTATATCAGCAATATCTCCTCCATCTCCCCATATCTCCACCATCTCCCCACATATCACAACCATCTCCCCACATGTCACCACCATCTCCGCACATATAAACTACAATATCACCACACATCACCACCATCTCCCCACATCTCCCCACACATAACCAACATCTACCCACATATCACCACCATCTCCCCACACATCAATCTCCCCACACATCACCACCATCTCCCCACACATAACCACAATCTCCCCACATCTCCCCACACATCACCACCATCTCCCCACATATCACCACCATCTCCCCACACATCATCACTATCTCCCCACATATCACCACCATCTACCCACATATCACCACCATCTACCCACATATCACCACCATCTCCCCACATATCACCACCATTTTTCCACATATCACCTCCATCTCCCCACATATCACCCCTATCTCCCCACATACCACAACTATCTCCCCACATATCACCACCATCACCCCACATCTCCCCACATATCACCCCCATATCCCAACATATCACCAGCATCTCCCCACATATCACCTCCATATCCCCACATATCACCACCATCTCCCCACATATCACCACCATCTCCCCACATCTCCCCACATATCATCCCCATCTCCCAACATTTCACCACCATCTCCCCACATATCACCACCATATCCCCACATATCACCCCCATCTCCCCACATATTACCACCATCTCCCCACATATCACCACCATCTCCCCACATCTCCCTACATATCACCCCCATCGCCCCACATATAACCCCCATCTCCCCACATATCACCACCATCTCCCTACATATCACAGCCATCTCCCCACATATCACCCCATCTCCCCACATATAACCCCCATCTCCCCACTTATCACCACCATCTCCCCACATATCACTACCATCTCCCCCCATCTCCCCACATATCACCACCTTCTCCAAGCATATCACCACCATAGCACCAGCATATCCCCACATCTCCCCACATAACACCACAATATCACCACCTTCTCCCCCCATCTCACAACATATTACCCACACATCACCACCATCTCTCCACATCTCCCCACATATTACCCCCATCTCACCACATATCACCACCATCTCCCCACATATCACCAACATCTCCCAGCACATATCCACCATCTCCCCACACATCACCATCTCCCCACATATCACCACCATCTCCCCACATATCACACATCTCCCCACATATCACCACTATCTCCCCACATATCACCACCCTTCCCACATATCACCACCATCTCTCCCCATATCACCACCATCTCTCCACATATCACCATCTCCCCAGATATCACCACCATCTCCCCACATATCACCCCCCTCTCCCAACATATCACCACCATCTCCCCACACATCAACACCATCTCCCCACACATCACCACCATCTCCCCACCTATCACACAAATCACCACCCTCCCCACATATCACCACCATCTCAACACATATTACCCCCATCTCCCCACATATCACCACCATCTCCCCACATCCCCCGACATATTACCACCATCTCCCCACACATCACCACCATCTCTCCACATATCATCACCATCTCCCCACACATCACCCCCATCTCCCCACATATCACCACCATCTCCCCACATATCACCACCTCCTCACCAAATATCACCACCATCTCACCAAATATCACCACCATCTCCCCACATATCACCACCATCTCCCCACATATCGCCACCATCTCCCCACATCTCCTCACATATCATCACCATCTCCCCACATATCACCACCATCTCCCTCCATTTTCCCAGATATCACCACCATTTTCCCACATATAACCACCATCTCCCCACATATCACCACCATCTCCCCACACATCACCACCATCTCCCCACATATCACCACCATCTCCCCACATATCACCACCATCTCTCCACATATCATCACCATCTCCCCAGATATCACCACCATCTCCCCACATATCACACATCTCCCAACATATCACCACCATCTCTCCACATATCACCACCCTCCCCACATATAGCCACCATCTCCCCACATATCCCCACCATCTCTCCACATATCACCACCATCTCCCCACATATCACCACCATCTCCCCACATATCACCCCCATCTCCCCACATATCACCACTATCTCCCCACACATCACCACTATCTCCCCACACATCACCACCATCTCTTCACATATAACAACCATCACCCCACATATCACCCCCATCTCCCCACATATCACCACCATCTCCCCACATCCCCCCACATATCACCACCATCTCCCCACATATCACCACCATCTCCCCACATATCACCACCATCTTCCCACATATTACCACCATCTCTCCACATATCACCTCCACTCCCCTTATATCACCACCATCTCCCCACATATCACCACCATCTCACCAAATATCACGACCATCTCCCCACATATCACCACCATCTCCCCACATATCACCCCCCTCTCCACACATATCACCACCATCTCCCCACATATCACCATATTCTCCCCACATATCACCACCATCTCCCCACATATCACCACCAACTCCCCACATATCACCACCATCTCTCCCCATTTTTCCAGATATTACCACCATTTCCCCACATATCACCACCATCTCCCCACATATCACCACCATCTCCCCACATATCACCCCCATCTCCCCACATAGCACCACTATCTCCCCACACATCACCACCATCTCTTCACATATAACAACCATCTCCCCACATATCACCCCCATCTCCCCACATATCACCACCATCTCCCCACATCCCCCCACATATCACCACCATCTCCCCACATATCACCACCATCTCCCCACATATCACCACCATCTTCCCACATATTACCACCATCTCTCCACATATCACCTCCACTCCCCTTATATCACCACCATCTCCCCACATATCACCACCATCTCACCAAATATCACGACCATCTCCCCACATATCACCACCATCTCCCCACATATCACCACCCTCTCCACACATATCACCACCATCTCCCCACATATCACCACCTTCTCCCCACATATCACCACCATCTCCCCACATATCACCACCAACTCCCCACATATCACCACCATCTCTCCCCATTTTTCCAGATATTACCACCATTTCCCCACATATCACCACCATCTCCCCACATATCACCACCATCTCCCCACATATCACCACCATCTCCCCACATATCACCACCATCTCCCCACATATCACCACTTTCTCCCCACATATCACCACTTTCTCCCAACACATCACCACCATCTCCCCACACATCACCACCATCTCCCCACACATCACCACCATCTCCCCACATATCACCACCATCTCCCCACATATCACCACCATCTCCACACATCTCCCCACATTTCACCAATATCTCCCCACAGATCACCACCATCTCCCCACATATCACCACCATCTTCCCAAATATCACCACCATCTCCCCACACATCACCACCATCTCCCCACATATCACCACCATCTCCCCACACATCACCACCATCTCCCCACATATCACCACCATCTCACCACCATTTTGCCACACATCACCACTATCTCCCCGCACATCCCCATCATCTTCCCACACATCACCACCATCTCCACACATATCTCCACTGGAACTAATATAGCCGCCATCCCTAATCTATTCTCCCCACATCACCACAATAACTATCATCACCCACCATCTCAGAAACAGAGTTTTAGCCAAAATCAGCTCATGTCCATATTTGTTTATTAGAGGGTTCGCTCTTCCTCACAGCATCTGCCGTCACCCCGGGGAAGCAAACTCTTAGAAAATGCAGCAGGAAGCTGAGCCTTACATAAAAGTCGGGTGCACTGGTTCGGATGGAGCAAAATAAAAACATAGTCCAACACATACCACCTTGGGAAATAGAGAAATAAGACGAACACCAACAACAAAAACATTGAATGTTGATTCTTGTTGTAAGAATGTTATAGATGTTTTACCTGAAAGATGCGACAACTCCTGAAACTGAAAACGGAAGAAATGAATGTTGAGTTGTCTGAACCTGCATCACGTTTATCTTGCCAGTTGGCACACCTTCTATTTGGTTGCTGTTGGTTCACTTCTCACAATTGATGGAAGTGGACTTTTCGTTGTTTCTACATAGATCGTCAGCTCGATGTTGACTTTTCGTTGTTTCTACATGGATCGTCAACTCGAAGTGGACTTTTCTTTGTTTCTACATGGATCGTCAACTCGAAGTGGACTTTTCTTTGTTTCTACATGGATCGTCAACTCGAAGTGGACTTTTCTTTGTTTCTACATAGATCGCCAACTCGATGTAGACTTTTCGTTGTTTCTACATGGATCGTCAGCTCGAAGTGGAATTTTCGTTGTTTCTACATGGATCGTCAGCTCCAAGTGCACTTTTCGTTCTTTCTACATGGATCGTCAGATCGAAGTGGAATTTTCGTTGTTTCTACATGGATCGTCAGCTCGAAATGGACTTTTCGCTGTTCCTATATGGATCGTCGACTCGAAATGGACTTTTACTTTGTGCTGTCTATATACAATAAAAGAAACCCCACATATTATCTAACAATAACCCCACATTTTATCCATCAACAACCCACAGTTTATCCACCAATATTCCACACTTTATCCATCAATAACCCAAACGTAATCGACCAACAACTGCACACTTTATCCACCAAGCCCACACAAAATCATGATAGTTTATTTTGAGTTGTCTAATATCACTTTCAGCTTTATATTCACACAAAAGCATGATTGTTCTAGCTGTTGTATGTAACTCATATAGTTTAACATTCCCAAAAGAAACATTGTTGTATTAACAAATATAGTTTAAGTTGTACTAACAACTCAAGTTTAACATTCCCAAAAGAAACATTGTTGTATAAACAAATATAGTTTAAGTTGTACTAACAACTCAAGTTTAACATTCACATACACACATTGTTGATAAAGTTGCCATGTAACAAATGTCGCCTTGACATTCACACACAGATATTGTTTATCTAGTAGCTAGTAAATTTAGTTCGCTTTCACACTCAAAAAACATTGTTGATTCAGCTGCCATTAGCAATTTTAGTTCATCATTGACACACACATAAGAGTGTATGAATTGTCTTATAGCAGGTATAGATGTGTATGAGTTGTGTTGATGATGCACATCTTTTGGGATTCCGAGGGCGTTATCCATTAATATTCTGAGCACGGCGTTACGGTAACATCGGACGATTTGTGAAAACTAGAGAAACATCGAATTACTGCGTGTTAGTGTTAGTGTTAGCACGCGTTTCTCAGCACGACAATGCTCGCCCACACACGAGTCGACAATGCTCGCCCACACACGAGTCGACAATGCTCGCCCACACACGAGTCGACAATGCTCGCCCACACACGAGTCGACAATGCTCGCCCACACACGAGTCGACAATGCTCTCCCACACAAGATCGAAAATGCTCGCCCACACACGAGTCGACAATGCTCGTCCACACACGAGTCGACAAACATTGGGCTGCGTTGGAGTGTCTCAAGTTTGACGACAGTTGACCGCGCCCACCATACAACCCCGATCTGGTACCTTGTGTCTTCTCCCACTTCCCGAGGCTGAGGAACGCCTCAAGAGGCGCCGTTATGTTTCTGGCGAGGAGATGCAAGCCTCTGTGCATGTCTGGTTTCGGCAGTAGAGGTCCGATTGTTTCCTTGACAGGACGCTAAAACTTGTCTGACGTCGGCGTGTGTGTGTGGACCACGATCAAATTGTCTGACGTTGGCGTGTATGTGTTGACCAGGATCAACTTGTCTGACGTCGGCGTGTGTGTGTGGACCACGATCAAATTGTCTGACGTTGGCGTGTATGTGTTGACCAGGATCAACTTGTCTGACGTCGGCGTGTGTGTGTGGACCACGATCAACTTGTCTGACGTTGGCGTGTATGTGTTAACCAGGATCAAATTGTCTGACGTTGGCGTGTATGTGTTGACCAGGATCAACTTGTCTGAGGTCGGCGTGTGTGTGTGGACCACGATCAACTTGTCTGACGCCTGCGTGTGTGTGTGGACCAGGATGGTGACTACGTGGACAAATAATGCCACACCACCTACACGACATTCCAGGCTTTTAAAAAAATGGATGGCGCATATGTAATCCTTGAATATTCATTAAATGATCACATCAAATACGAAACTTTTCAGATCCCCCTCGTAGATCGCCGTTCACACAAACGTATGGCTGGTCAGGTTGTATATTTATTGATGTAGCACAAAGCAAATGTGTACGCTTCATTTGTACATTTGTATGTACGATACTGTGTCTTAGTTTCATCATGATGCTGTTGCTCAGGTGTGTTTTTTAGATTTCATATACAATATTGACATTTTGTACAACTATTATTTTGGGGGGTTGAATTACAAAGAAAATACATACGTGACACACGTCCAGAGTAATCCCTCGATTTAACGAAGTGTAACAGGATCATGGGAGTCCGTTAATAAGTTCTGGCACTAATACAAGAGCACGGGAGTCCGTTAATTTAAAAAAACCCAATATATTCTTAATGTACAAAAAAGGAAACGTCAATATTTCCAGAAGACAGTGCCGTGCCCTTGTACAATGCCGTGCCCTTGGGCAGTGCCGTGCCATTGAGCAGTGCCGTGCCCTTGAACAGTGCCATACCCTTGGGGAGTACGATGCCATTGGGAAGAACATGGCGTTAGGGAGTGCCGTGACGACAATGACCTTGGAAAGTGTTGTGACCTTTAAGAGTTCTGTGAATTTAGAGTCGTGACCTTGGAGAGAGTCGTGACCGTGGAGATGACCGTGATCTTGGAGATTGCCGTGACCTTAGGGAGTGTTTTTGACAGCCGTAACCTTAGAGTGTTTTGACCTTAGGGAGGGCAATGACCTTATGGAATGCCAGGACCTTAGAGGGAGTAGTGACCTTATGGAATACCAGGACCTTAGAGGGAGTAGTGACCTTATGGAATACCAGGACCTTAGAGGTTGTAGTAGCTTAGGCTTTGTGTATAAGAATGCAGATGTGAAAGGGAAACCCTGCCTTTAAACTGAAATGTTCACACATAGACGGTCTAGTGTCTTATGTTTGCTTGTACTTGCTTGTGGTGTACACACACGTGTAAGTGATACAGATGTAGACACATGTGTACGTGATAGAGGTGTACACACATTTGTACATGAAACAGTAAGTGTGTAGCTGAGGGTCTATTTTAAGTTCATCCTCCAAGATAACAATGGTGGGACATGTTGATCGGTAGGACATGTTGAAAATTGGGACACGTGTTAGGACATGTTGAATGGTGGGGCATGAGATAGGATATGTTAAATGGTGGGACATGTTAAATGGTGGGACATGTTGAAGGGTGGGGCATGTTGAAGGGTGGGGCATGTTGAAGGGTGCGGCATGTTGAAGGGTGGGGCATGTTGAAGGGTGGGGCATGTTGAAGGGTGGGGCATGTTGAAGGGTGGGACATGTTGAAGGGTGTGGCATGTTGAAGGGTGGGGCATGTTGAATGGTGGGACATGTTGAATGGTGGGGCATGTTGAAGGGTGGGGCATGTTGAAGGGTGGGGCATGAGATGGGACATGTTGAAGGGTGGGACATGTTGAAGGGTGGGGCATGTTGAATGGTGGGACATGTTGAAGGGTGGGGCATGTTGAAGGGTGGGGCATGTTAAATGTTAGGACATGTTGAAGGGTGGGGCATGTTGATCGGTAGGACATGTTGAAAATTGGGAGATGTTGAATGGTGGGATATATTCAATGGTGGGACATGAGATGGGACATGTTGAATGGTGGGAGATGTTGAATGGTGGGACATGTTGAATGATGGGGCATGAGATGGGAGATGTTGAATGATGGGAGATGTTGAATGGTGGGACATGAGATGGTAGATGTTGAATGGTGGGACATGTTGAATGATGGGAGATGTTGAATAGTTTATTTGAGTTGCTATCCTGCCATCATCTTGGTTATGTGTTGTAGATGCAGTTATTTTGTTATTGAAAGCTAATACTTTACTTTTGATTTGTGTTTCCCGTAGAGCAAGAACAAGTCCGCCCTTGGGAAGCCAAAAGCACCGACCAAGAACATCTTCAGCAGACCAGTAGTGGGACCAGAGGACACCATCCCTGAATAGCCTGGAACAAAATGTCCAATTTCTTCCCATCAACTACTGCTCTATTTCAGCAGATCTCCCACTCCTCCATTCATTCACACATCTCCCACTCCTCCATTCATTCACACATCTCCCCCTCCTCCGCTCATTCACATATCACTGATTCCTCCAATCCATCAAAGTTCAAACATTTACTCACAACATGAATTCCGACCAGGGACTTCTTCCATGTGAGAATTGACCTTGACTCTGCTGTGCGATATGATGTAAATATAACATATTATCTCTGCCAACCATTCTTTCATATAACACACCAACCATTCATCAGATACAATATTCTCTCTGCCAACCATTCACTTATAATGTGAACGTTGGTTAAAGCACATTTAAGTATATCTAAGGTCATTTCAAATAGCTACTGTTTTTCTCCACGAGTGCGTGTACAGATCTGGCCACAACGGCTTCCAATCTGACCCATTTTTAAACCAGTTTTCTGCGTTGTATTTCAGCTACACATCAGACTAACACATAATTGGATGGGAGTTGTGTGTGTGTGTGTGTTTTCTGTTGGATGGGAGGTTTGTGTGTGTCATCTGTTGGACGTAGGTTTGTGTGTGTGCCTTCTGTTGGACGTAGGTTTGTGTGTGTCATCTGTTGGACTATAGGTTTGTGTGTGTCATCTGTTGGACTGTAGGTTTGTATGTGTCATCTGTTGGACTGTAGGTTTGTGTGTGTCTTCTGTTGGACGGTATGTTTGTGTGTGTCATCTGTTGGACTGTACGTTTGTGTGTGTGTCTTCTGTTAGACGGTAGGCGTGTGTGTGCCTGCCTTCTGTTGGAGGGTAGGTTTATGTGTGTCATCTGTTGGATGGTAGGTTTGTGTGTGTCATCTGTTGGACCGTAGGTTTGTGTGTGTCATCTGTTGGACGGTAGGTTTGTGTGCATGCCTTCTGTTGGACGGTAGGATTATGTGTGTCATCTGTTGGATGGTAGGTTTGTGTGTGTCATCTGTTGGACTGTACGTGTGTGTGTGTGTCTTCTGTTAGACGGTAGGCGTGTGTGTGCCTGCCTTGTGTTGGAGGGTAGGTTTATGTGTGTCATCTGTTGGATGGTAGGTTTGTGTGTGTCATCTGTTGGATGGTAGGTTTGTGTGTGTCATCTGTTGGACCGTAGGTTTGTGTATGTCATATGTTGGACGGTAGGTTTGTGTGCATGCCTTCTGTAGGACGGTAGGAGTATGTGTGTCATCTGTTGGATGGTAGGTTTGTGTGTGTCATCTGTTGGACCGTAGGTTTGTGTGTGTCATCTGTTGGACGGTAGGTTTATGTGTGTCATCTGTTGGACGGTAGAATTATGAGTGTGTGCGCGCCTTGTCACCACGAGGCAACACAGTTTGATCATGGAGCTCATCAGATAGGATCACGAAATAAACAGAATGGCGTATTAATAAATAACATTATGAAACTTTAAACGAGTGAAGACCCAACAAGCACGCTTTCCCTGACTGCAACAAGGTCAAGATTTGCACCTTCCTTGTACGATGTAAACGAATACCTAAATATAATTCAACATACTGGATGGATGTTTCATCAAAATTCGTGGCATTATTTCCTCTCCACAAGATGGCGACAGTCTTCGTCTGCTGATGTGACGTATTTCCTGAAATGCGTATCTAATTAATCGTGTTCTCCAATGTAAAATAGAATGTACTATTTATTATGACAACTTTAGAAACTGATATGCCTACATCAAGACAACTAGGATTATCATTTAGCGTGGGTGTGTGTCTCTTCGTGTTTTCGTGAACACATGACATGTCTTTTTGCACTGCTGCTCAGATGATCAAATTTCGCCTCAAAGAACAAACCAATATGTTGCCTCTCTGACATGACGCCATTTAATGAATGCCACTGTCATTGTTTGTCTGACAATGGCCGTGTGTACTTGCCGTGTTTATGTGCCATGTTTATGTGCCATGTTTACAGTTCCTTTACATAAATGTTGTTTCTAAACAGAAACAGAAGTAGGTCAGGATGTGAGCAGATTGTTTGACGAACATGTGATTCTGGTTCTATGTGATATCAAAGAAATTATGGGATGGTTAGATGGCCTTATGGAATGGTTAGATGGCATTATGGGATGGTTAGATGGCGTTGTGGGATGGTTAGATGGCATTATGGGATGGTTAGATGGCATTATGGGAGGGTTAGATGGCATTATGGGATGGTCCTGACTTTAGACTTATCACAGGGGGGCCAATTCTCTAATCTGGCGTCAGGACAATTATCTCATATGTCTGCAGCCTTGTCTCAGGAGGACTATGTCCCTAGTCTGTCTAAGCAGGACCAAATCCATAGCCTTGTCTCAAGAGGGCCATATTCTCATGTCAAGAAGAACATGTCCCTCTCTGTCCCATGTCAAGAGGATATGTGTCCCTCTCTGTCCCCAGTCTCATATGAAGAGGACCATGTCCCTCTCTATGTCCAGCCTCATGTGAAGAGGACCTATGTCCCTCTCTATGCCAGCCTCATGTCAAGAGGACCTATGTCCTATCTGTTGCGGTTGTTGTTCCAGAAGGACTGTGTGTGGACATGCAAGGCTGTTCTGTGTGAGGTTTTAGCTGTCAGCTAATGTTCTAAACTCTTGTATATGCCAACTTAATCCACTTCAATCCAATAATCTAGACTTCCTATTGTACATCTATTATCTCAGAGTTCAGACATTGCTATGTCCCTTGGACTGACATTATTCTACGTTACGACGTCGATTCACAGCCTACTCTATCACAGACCTCGCTAGTCAAGTGATTTCTGTATGGAGGTTAAATGTATTCTACCTTTGTTGTTAATTTTATAACTTTACTGTCATCTTTAGAAATTCTTCCTTTTTCTGATATTTTATTGTTTCTTCTTTATACATATTGCATATTTATGTGCCAACAGCTGAAGTGGTACCTTATTAAACTTCTATTTGATCAATATGAAATTACAATCCTTTTAATTAGCGCAGCAAAACATAATTCAATAATTATGTAGGACCAAGTTTGAGCGTTTCGTGAATTCATTAAAACAGGTTTGAACGTTTCGTGAATTCATTAAAACAGGTTTGAGCGTTTCGTGAATTCATTAAAACAGGTTTGAGCGTTTCGTGAATTCATTAAAACAGGTTTGAGCGTTTCGTGAATTAGGTAGGACAAGGTTAAGTATTTCATGAATTTATCAGACCAAACTTCAATACTGCATGATTTAATCAGACCAAATTCTACTCTTTAATAAAGTCATACCAAATTCTAATATTTTATGAATTCATATAACCACGTTATTAATATTTAATGAATTCACCATTGACCAGATGTATTATTTCATAATTGTAATATTTCATGAACACATGTGACCAAATTCTATAATATATGATTAATTCACCAGACCAAACGCTAATATTACATTCATATATTTCAACATTTACTTGACTAAGTACATCCTGTTTTAAGATGTCATTTGGTCAGCAGGTGCGTGTGCTTAGGGTATTAGGGGTAAGGATATGAGGTGTAAGGGTATGAGAGGTAAAGGTATGAGGGGTAAGGGTATGAGGGGGTAAGGGTATGAGGGGTAAGTGCATGAGGGGGTAATGGTATGAGGGGGTAAGGGTATGAGGAGGTAAGGGTATGAAGGAGTAAGGGTATGAGGGGTAAGGGTATGAGGGGGTAATGGTATGAGGGGGTAAGGATATGAGTGGGTAAGGGTATGAGGGGTAAGGTTATGAGGGTGTAAGGGTATGAGGGGTAAGGGTATGAGGGGGTAAGGGTATGTTTGAGGTGATCTGGGGGGCACATGCTGGGACTTTGGAAATATGCTGGTTTTTTGGTGGGGATTTGAACTGAAGCTTATTCTGCACACTGTGCAACAACTACTGGACCACGACTACTGGACCACAGAACTATATTCCTCAACTGTATGTATACCCAGCTGGTAGGAACACTAAAATGATAGTTCTTGTCTAGTGATAGGGCCTCCATTGTCAGACGCAAGGGAAGTAATTGGTATTGGCAACCATTGGAAAACACGTCTGGCGGAAAAGGGTTAGGGGAGGGGCAAAGGGCTTGTGGGGAGGTCATATGTCCGATGTAGAACAGCTGAGCTGGAGAAGATAAATGAATGTTATAAAACACTTAATGCTATTGACATTAGTTGTCGATGCACCGCTTCGATGAGCTTAGCCCATGTTTACATATTAGGTTTAATAATAATGTCAGTGTTGGTGGTTGACTTGAACTGCAGCCCTGTCAGAACCAAGTTCTGTTGAGCGCTACAATGCCGCTTGAAAGCCGAGACAATGTTTGTGTGTGGATGCGTGCTCTGGTGTAACCAACATTTCTGAGTGTGATTTTCTCCAAGAAATGGTTAAACTCGTAACACACAATAGACTACCATATTATTGCACTGTTTGTTGCTCAGTCCTGTTTAGTATCACGTGGTCTATGCTGTTTCCTCTGGTCTAAATGACAACTCCACAAAAACACTCAATGTTTGGATTGTTTGAGTGATCCAAGCATTGTTTTCTCAGTTCTCTCCCAAAAGCAGTCGAGTGCTCCAGGGACCGTGTTTTTTTGGTCCCAATAACAGTCGAGTGCACCATGGACCATGTTTTTTGTCCCAATAACAGTCGAGTGCACCATGGACCATGTTTTTTGTCCCAGTGACAGTCGAGTGCACCAAGGACCATGTTTTGTGTCCCAGGGACAGTCGAGTGCTGCATGGACCATTTTTTTGTCCCAGTGACAGTCGAGTGCACCATGGACCATGTTTTTTGTCCAAGTGACAGTCGCGTACACCATGGACCATGTTTTTTGTCCCAGTGACAGTCGAGTGCACCATGGACCATGTTGTTTTGTGTCAGTGACAGTCGAGTGCATCATGGACCATGTTTTTTGTCCCACTGACAGTCGAGTGCATTATGGACCATGTTGTTTTGTGCCAGTGACAGTCGAGTGCATCATGGACCATGTTTTGTGTCCCACTGACAGTCGAGTGCATCATGGACCATGTTTTTTGTCCCACTGACAGTCGAGTGCTCAATGGACCATATTTGTTTATCCCAGTGGCAGTTTGAGGTATAATTGTCCAGGGCTCTGGTAATCATCCCCATGTTCCCCGCTAGCCTGAGTATAGCGACACGACTACACTTGACCTCCGGTAGGGGATTGTTGTGAATACAATCATGTGATCATATCATGGGAAAGTTGACAGTTCTGTGTGGACTATAAAGTTCAGGACTGATATCCCATAGTCTCACCAATCGTTCGTATGGATCAAGTCACCTGGTACCTGGAGTAAGATAAAGTCACCTGGTACCTGAAGTACGTGGCCCCAATATGATCAAGTCATCTGGTACCTGGAGTACGTGACCTCAATATGATCAATTCACCACCTGGTACCTGGAGTACGTGGCCTCAATATGATCAATTCACCACCTGGTACCTGGAGTACGTGGCCTCAATATGATCAAGTCACCTGGTACCTGGAGTACCTGGCCTCAATATGATCAAGTCACCGGGTACCTGGAGTAGGATAAAGTCACCTGGTACCTGAAGTACGTGGCCCCAATATGATCAAGTCATCTGGTACCTGGAGTACGTGACCTCAATATGATCAATTCACCACCTGGTACCTGGAGTACGTGGCCTCAATATGATCAATTCACCACCTGGTACCTGGAGTACGTGGCCTCAATATGATCAAGTCACCTGGTACCTGGAGTACCTGGCCTCTATATGATCAAGTCACCGGGTACCTGGAGTAGGATAAAGTTACCTGGTAGCTGAAGTACCTGGCCTCAATATGATCAAGTCACCTGGTACCTAAAGTAGGATAAAGTCACCTGGCACCTGGAGTATGTGGTCTCAATATGATCAAGTCATCTGGTACCTGGAGTACGTGGCCTCAATATGATCAAGTCACCACCTGGTAACTGAAGTACGTGTCCCCAATATGATCAAGTCATCTGGTACCTGGAGTACGTGACAATATGATCAATTCACCACCTGGTACCTGGAGTACGTGGCCTCAATATGATCAATTCACCACCTGGTACCTGGAGTACGTGGCCTCAATATGATCAATTCACCACCTGGTACCTGGAGTACGTGGCCTCAATATGATCAAGTCACCTGGTACCTGGAGTACGTGGCCTCAATATGATCAAGTCACCACCTGGTACCTGGAGTACGTGGCCTCAATATGATCAAGTCACCACCTGGTACCTGGAGTACGTGGCCTCAATATGATCAAGTCACCACCTGGTACCTGGAGTACGTGGCCTCAATATGATCAAGTCACCACCTGGTACCTGGAGTACGTGGCCTCAATATGATCAAGTCACCACCTGGTACCTGGAGTACGTGGCCTCAATATGATCAAGTCACCACCTGGTACCTGGAGTACGTGGCCTCAATATGATCAAGTCACCTGGTACCTGGAGTACGTGGCCTCAATATGATCAAGTCACCACCTGGTACCTGGAGTACGTGGCCTCAATATGATCAAGTCACCTGGTACCTGGAGTTCGTGGTCTCAATATGATCAAGTCACCACCTGGTACCTGGAGTTCGTGGCCTCAATATGATCAAGTCACCACCTGGTACCTGGAGTACGTGGCCTCAATATGATCAAGTCACCTGGTACCTGGAGTTCGTGGCCTCAATATGATCAAGTCACCACCTGGTACCTGGAGTTCGTGGCCTCAATATGTTTCATATTTACTGTTCTTCTCATTATTCTGAACACACGTGTTTAGTTCCTTTGCAAGAAACTTGTTTTGTTCATTGATCCTTCTGCCTTTGGATCATTGATCTATCTGTCTTAAGTTCATTGATCCATCTGTCTTTTGATCATTTATCCGTCTTTAGATTATTGATCTATCTTTAGATTATTGATCTATCTGTCTTAAGTTCCTTTGCACGCCACTTTTTAGGTATTTGATCTATCTGTATTTAGTCCGTTGACTTGGTGGTGTTATTTCTGTCAGCTATCTGTATTTAGCTCTTTGCCATTCAGTGTTTATTTCTTTAAACATAGGTAATTAGTTCTTTTACGTGGTTGTGTTTAGTTCAAGTAACTGGTTGTGTTTAGTTCAAGTAACTGGTTGTGTTTAGTTCAAGTAACTGGTTGTGTTTAGTTCAAGTAACTGGTTGTGTTTAGTTCAAGTAACTGGTTGTGTTTAGTTCAAGTAACTGGTTGTGTTTAGTTCAAGTAACTGGTTGTGTTTAGTTCAAGTAACTGGTTGTGTTTAGTTCAAGTAACTGGTTGTGTTTAGTTCAAGTAACTGGTTGTGTTTAGTTCAAGTAACTGGTTGTGTTTAGTTCAAGTAACTGGTTGTGTTTAGTTCAAGTAACTGGTTGTGTTTAGTTCAAGTAACTGGTTGTGTTTAGTTCAAGTAACTGGTTGTGTTTAGTTATTTTACCTAGCTGTGTTTATTTGTTTTAAATCAAAGCTTACTTTAATGCATACACTGGTCACCTCAGTATACCTCTACGCGTGTGAAACTTGGACTCTGACGGCTGCCCTAGAACGCTAAATTAATGCAATGGAACTGAGATGCTTACGAAGAATTCTTGACATTTCATATTTGGATCGCGTTACAAACGAATGTTCTTGAAATTATTAGGAAAAAGTTAGGTCAATATAAAAACCTACTGACTATAGTAAAAACCTGAACATTGACATGGTATGGATATATATCACGATCGGTGGGGCAGACCAAGACCGTCCTGCAAGGCACTGTGCCTGGGAAGCGTGGGAGAGGGAGACCAAACAAGAGATGGGAGGACAATGTAAAAGAGTGGACGGGAAGGTTTAAAGCTGAAACTAATACCCTGGCGAAAAATCGAGACGTATGGTGGGAACTGGTTCGATAAACTGCAAAAATCATGCCTCAGCGACCTTCTAGGCTACGGGACTGATGATGATGATCTAACCTGGCTTGGTTTAATTATTACATCTCGCTGTAGTTGTTCTTTGACCAAGCTGTGTTTAATTATGCCATTTAATGGTATTTCGTTCATTTAGTTTTGGTTTGGTTTGTTTAGGTAATTTTTTTCAGCAAGTTTGTTGTGTTTATTTCTATCACCTAACTACCCGTGTTTAGTTCTATCACCTAACTACCTGTGTTTATTTATATCACCTAACTACCCGTGTTTAGTTATATCACCTAACTATCCGTGTTTATTTATATCACCTAACTACCCGTGTTTAGTTCTATCACCTAACTATCCGTGTTTAGTTATATCACCTAACTACCTGTATTTATTTCTATTACCTAACTATCCGTGTTTAGTTCTATCACCTAACCATCCGTATTTAGTTCTATCACCTAACTACCCGTATTTTTTCTATCACCTAACTAGCTGTGTTTATTTATATCACCTAACTACCCATGTTCTATCACCTAACTACCCGTGTTCTATCACCTAACTACCTGTGTTTATTTATATCACCTGACTACCCATGTTCTATCACCTAACTACCTATGTTTATTTCTATCACCTAACTACCCGTGTTTAGTTCTATCACCTACCTATGTTAATTTCTATCACCTAACTACCCGTGTTTAGTTCTATCACCTACCTATGTTTATTTCTATCACCTAACTACCTGTGTTTAATTCTATCACCTAACTACCTGTGTGCAGCTCAATCATCGAACTACTTGTGTTTAGCTCAATCGTCTAACTACCTGTGTTTATTTATATCACCTAACTACCCGTATTTTTTCTATCACCTAACTACCTGTGTTTATTTATATCACCTAACTACCCATGTTCTATCACCTAACTACCCGTGTTCTATCACCTAACTACCTATGTTTATTTCTATCACCTAACTACCCGTGTTTAGTTCTATCACCTACCTATGTTTATTTCTATCACCTAACTACCCGTGTTTAGTTCTATCACCTACCTATGTTTATTTCTATCACCTAACTACCTGTGTTTAGATCAATCATTTAACTACCTGTGTTTAGTTCAATTATCTAATTACCTCTGTTTAGCTCAATCATCTAACTACATCTGTTTAGCTCAATCATCTAACTACCTGTGTTTAGCTCAATCACGCACCTAAACATCTCTCAATCCTGGTCTTCAATCAGACACGTGTGCTTGATGCCAGGTAGCCAAATGTTGAGAGAACTCATTTCTCTCTTTTGCCTTGGTGTACCATGTTGGGCCCCGGACCTGCATTACGCCATCTCTCCACCTCATCCTCGATCGCCCGCAGGGGATGCTAAAGTTATATGACCACCACGACGTCACTCTACGTGTCCAGCTGTTATCTGGCATGCACTTCACGTGACCAGCTTATTTGTATTTTCGTAACAGCGTCACATCTGTGATGTCGGAGAAGGAAGTTCGACGTTTGATCTCTGCGTTGCGGATTTGGTTTCGAATGGCGATCTTCAATGTTCAATGAGCCAGTATATGTTTAATACAGTTGAAGCTGAGCCAGAATATGTTTAATACAATTGAAGTTGAGCCAGTATGGGTTTAATACAGTTGAAGCTGAGCCAGTATGGGTTTAATACAGTTGAAGCTGAGCCAGTATATGTTTAATATAATTGAAGCTGAGCCAGTATATGTTTAATACAGTTGAAGCTGAGCTAGCCCGCTGGTACCCTTCATGAGATCTCCCGATCTGTTAAATTGGAGTTTGTGATCTCTTGGCCCAAGTAGATATACGAATAAACGTTTTCGACAGAACAATATCCAAGGGCATATCTACTGTTGGGCAGAAGGTGTTGAGCATTAACTGGGTTTTCTTTCTATTGATTTGTAGGCCAAATGCAACGCTTCCTCTGTTGAGCCCATTCAGGTTTTCCTCCGCTTCTTTGGCGTCGTGGCTGAGGATAACTATGTCATCAGCGAACGTCAGATGAGTAAAAGTTCCCCCGTCCATGTTTAGGCTCCTATGTCCATGCGTTTAAAGACCTCCTCAAGGACTGCTGTAAATAGCTTCTGTGAGATTGTATCACACTGTCGGACACCACGTTGTATCACCCTGTCGGACGCCACGTTGTATCACCCTGTCGGACGCCACGTTGTATCGGTAAGGTGATCGGTCTATAGAAGAGGGTGGTCAGTGGTTGAGAAACCATTCCTGAAACTCCCGTGGTTGGTTCTCATCTAGTAGCTTCTCTGGGCGGTGACAATCACTCTGGGCGGTTGACGATCACTGTGGGTGGTTGACGATCACTCTGGGCGGTTGACGATCACTCTGGGCGGTTGACGATCACTGTGGGCGGTTGACGATCACTCTGGGTGGTTGACGAACACTGTGGGCCGTTGACGATCACTGTGGGCCGTTGACGATCACTCTGGGCGGTTGACGATCACTGTAGGCGGTTGACGATCACTGTGGGCGGTTGACGATCACTGGGCGGTTGACGATCATTCTGGGCGGTTGATGATCACTGTGGACGGTTGACGATCACTCTGAGTGGTTAACGATCACTCTGGGTGGTTGACGATCACTCTGAGCGGTTGACGATCACTCTGAGCGGTTGACGATCACTGTGGGCGGTTGACGATCACTGTAGGCGGTTGACAATCACTGCGGGAGGTTGACAATCACTCTGGGCGGTTGACGATCACTGTGGGCCGTTGACGATCACTCTGGGTGGTTGACGATCACTCTGGGCGGTTGACGATCACTCTGGGCGGTTGACGATCACTCTGGGCGGTTGACGATCACTCTGGGCGGTTGACGATCATTCTGGGCGGTTGGCGATCACTGTGGGCGGTTGACGATCAATGTGGGCGGTTGACGATCACTGTGGGCGGTTGACGATCACTGTGGGCGGTTGACGATCACACTCTGGGGAAGAGTTTATAAGAGGAGGAGAGCCGGCAGATCGGGCGGTCATTTGCCAGGTTTTCCCTTGTGATCCCCTTTTATAAATTAGGATGGGATTTTCCAGTGGTTGGGGATACATCATTCCTTCAGACAGATGTTGAACAGAGTAGTTAGATGCCACGCTAATGTTTCCCTGTCTGTCTGACTTACGTCATGTGTGATTCCGTCTTGTCCTGCATCTCTTCGGTGAAGCTGTTTGATGGCATGTGCCATCTCATCTGATTCGATCTTTGGTATTAGCACATATTCTTTGTTGTGTGTCAATTTGGTGATTGTCGCCTTTGATGGAGACAGATCGGTGTACCTCCTCTGACATGTTTTCTCTACATCTGTTCTTTCCGTCGATCTGACATCTTCAGATGTTAGGGCGGTCATAACATTCTTTGATTGGAGAAGACTTTTTCGGCATTTCATTATGCTGTTTCTTGTCTCAGCTGCTGTTATCATCTTGTTCAGGCTATGTTACCTGTGTATAACTATTTTACCTTGTCTACCTGTGCATAACTATTTTACCTTGGCTACCTGTGTATAATTATGTTTCCTAGTTTTTTTTTATTATTTCACTCGTGTGTTTAGCTTGTTTTGTTTATTTATATATATTATTTGAATTTGTTTACATTTAGGACTTTGCATGATTTGTCGGTGTTTTGTTATTTGCCTTGAAGTGTTGAGATCTTTAATCTGTCAGTGTTTTGTTGTTTATATTGTCAGTGCTTAGGTATTGTGTTTAGTTGTTTCATCTAGAAGTTTTTAATTTCTGGACTTTCTTATTCCTGCTGACTTTTTCACTCTAGACTGTAGGTTGATATCTTTAAGACATTTGGCCTTTTCTACATAGCATGCGAGATAGTACTTTGCATGCTTTTGCAGTGGTGGTATATGTAATACGAAGATGTTGCTAGCAACAGTCAGAACTCTCTTTAGTCGTATTTGACAACAAGCATCGAGGGACAGTACTTCTATGTTTTTATCCATATTATCTGCTTGCCAAGCTGATTTTTAAAACCTACCTGTTTCTTTCTCTGATCTAGATAAAACTGAACTGTTTCTTTCTCTGACCTAGATAAAACTGAACTGTTTCTTTCTCTGACCTAGATAAAACTGAACTGTTTCTTTCTCTGACCTAGATAAAACTGAACTGTTTCTTTCTCTGACCTAGATAAAACTGAACTGTTTCTTTCTTTGACCTAGATAAAACTGAACTGTTTCTTTCTCTGACCTAGATATATTTAATTCTCCCATCTAGTACAGCTCTGCTGTTAATGTTCTCCTCAATTGATGATATTCTCGTGAGATGGGCTGATATTCTCGTGAGATGGGCTGATATTCTCGTGAGATGGGCTGATATTCTCGTGAGATGGGCTGATATTCTCGTGAGATGGGCTGATATTCTCGTGAGATGGGCTGATATTCTCGTGAGATGGGCTGATATTCTCGTGAGATGGGCTGATATTCTCGTGAGATGGGCTGATATTCTCATGAGATGTATGGATATTCTCGTTAGATGTATGGATATTCTCGTTAGATGTGTGGATATTCTCGTTAGATTTGTGGATATTCTCGTTAGAGTATGGATATTCTCGTTAGATGTGTGGATATTCTCGTTAGATTTGTGGATATTCTCGTTAGATTTGTGGATATTCTTGTTAGATTTGTGGATATTCTCGTTAGATTTGTGGATATTCTCGTTAGATTTGTGGCTATTCTCGTTAGATTTGTGGATATTCTCGTTAGATTTGTGGAATTTCTCGTTAGATTTGTGGATATTCTCGTTAGATTTGTGGATATTCTCGTTAGATGTATTATCTCACCAGATATGCTGATATTCTCATGGGATGTGCTGATGCTGAGACGTGTCCCGTGTTATAGCAACTCTTTCAACTCCTCTCATGCTTAACATCGTTATACTGCTTTAGAAAGCTGCAGAGTTTATATACAACCAGTTTCTTCTTATGTTTGTTTCTTGTTCTGGCTGTTCCAAATAATTCTACAGACTCAATTTTGTTTTACAAGCTTCTCTTCTCCCATCTGACTTTCTTCTGCCATCTAACTATCTTCTGCTTTCTTATCTTCAAACCCATTCTCCCAACCGCCCCCCCCCTAACCATCCCCACACCAAAACCCCCGACCAAAGGAGAATTGTCAGTTATTACCATCTTTATTTTGAGGTCCCTAAATGGATTACCAATGAACTTTAGTCTAATAACTTCTTTCTATGTGTGTTTATGTAGCCCGTCACAGATATAAGATTGTCGAGCCTTGATAATTTTGCCTTTGTTTCCACTTTACGTAACTGTATGTACAGAATATGTATATGTTAAACAGGCCACATGACTGATGATCGCTTCTATGATTAAAGATAAACGATTTTGGTAACATAAGATGATGCAAGAGTTACTACCACTTATTGTACTATTGAGGATTTTATTTTTGTTGTGTGTGGGATGACTTTTGGACTTGAACATTGATAATATATCACTAGACTCTATAATCTATGAACTAAGCAAAACTTGTCATATCAAGTTTGCTGTATTTATTATTATTGTTGTTATTATTCTATTTCAAGTATAATTTTATAAATTAAATTCATTCTGAGATAAGCATAACACACAGTATAACATATGTGTATGTTTTTTCTTTTGACAAATTATATACATATATATATAAACATTTGTATTTCTCTCATTTTGTTTCAATTTCCACATGTTGTGTTGTATATGTTTTGTTTCAACTTCCTTGTTGAAACATTAAATGTAATGTTTGTGAATGTGTATATATATATATCAGCATCAGTGCCGTGAGCTAAAAGGTCGTTGAGGCACCGTTATTGCAGTTTATCGAACCAGTTCCCGCCATACGTCTCGATTTTTTGCCAGGATATTAGTTTCAGCTATAAACCTTCCCGTCCACTCTTTTATATTGTCCTCTCGTCGCTTTTTTGATCTTCCTCCCCCACGCTTCCCAGGCACAGTGCCTTGCAGGACGGTCTTGGTCAGCCCCATCAATCGTGATATGTGTCCATACCATGTCAATTTTCGTGTTTTTACTATAGTCAATAAGTTTTTATATTGGCCCAACTCTTTCCTAACTCCTTCCTTACAGTCTCACGAACTCTCGTTAGTAACGTGATCCAGATATGAAATGTCAAGAATTCTTCGCAAGCGTCTCAACTCTTTCCTAACTCCTTCCTTACAGTCTCACGAACTCTCGTTAGTAACGTGATCCAGATATGAAATGTCAAGAATTCTTCGCAAGCGTCTCATTTCCATTGCGTAATTTTACATTCTAGGCCAGACGTTAGAGTCCCACACGCGTAGAGATATACCGAGGTGACTATTGTATACATTAAAGTCAGCTTCGATTTCAGGCTAATGTTCTTATCTTTCCAGATTATTTGTAGTCTGGTCAGGGCGACCATGGCCATCGCTGTTCTTGACTGGATCTCCGCTCTAGAACCTTCTGCATCCATTTCCTCTCCCAGATATTTGAACTGCGTAACACTTTCCAGAGGTTCACCTTTGACCATAATTGGGTTTTAAATACCCTCAGGGTCGTTGACCATAAAACCTTCTCTTCTCTGCACTGATTTTCATCCCCAAATTTCTGGGCAGCATTGTCCAGGTTTGCGACTAACCCTGCGAGATCAGGTTCTGTTCCAGCCAGACCGGTAGTGTTGTAGGTAAACCGGAGGTTGGTGAGTATGCGTCCACCTATACTGACCGTCCACCTATACTGACCGTCCACCTATACTGACCGTCCACCTATATCGACCGTCCACCTATACTGACCGTCCACCTATACTAACCGTCCACCTATACTGACCGTCCACCTATACCGACCGTCCCTACGTGTTCATCCAATACTTCTGACATAATGCGTTCTAGAAAAAATATTGAAAAATATCGGAGAGAGGAGACACGTCTGACGCACGCAGGCTGTCGAGCGGAACCATTCACCTGTGTCCCAGTTGAGGTAAAGTGCACTGCTGACATCGGAGTATAGTTTCACAAATGACATGGGTGATCCGCCATCCTGTCTTGTACCGGCGCAGAGTTTCCCATATCCCTCATGTCCCAAACTATCAAAAGCCTTTTGAAAGTCAACGAAGACCTGACACAATTTCTGTTTGTGCTGAGTGTATGTTTCACTAATCAAGATTAGTTAATAATGCGTTCTATTGTGCTTCAACAAGCTCTGAAACCCGCTTGTTCTTACGCAATAATTTCTTCTGCACTTAGCTGCTGTTTGTTAGGATAACCTTGAACATAACTTTACTGGCGTGGCACATCAGACTGGTGGTTCTGTAGTTCTGTTGGAGGTTAACCTTCTTCGGTATCACTATGATCAATGATTGTGTCCAGCTTGTGGGCCATTCTCCGATCACTATGATCAATGATTGTGTCCAGCTTGTGGGCCATTCTCCGATCACTATGTTAAATGATTGTGTGTGGGCCATTCTCCTATAACTATGATCAATGATTGTTATTAGCTTGTGGGCCATTCTCCCGTCTGCCATATCATGTTACAGATCTTTGTTAGAAAACCTATCACCACTGTCCCTCCAAGAATGAATAGTTCGCCGGGTATGTTATCCACTCCGGCTGCTTTATTCTTTTTAAGAGATCTAACCGCCACCTCAACTTCTTCACGCATGATGCTAAAGTCATCTTCCTCATCTTGTTGGTCTGCTGGGGTTAGATCGTTAGGATCCCTAGGGGACTTCTTGTTGGTCTGCTGGGGTTACATCTCTAGGATCCACAGGGGACATCTTGTTGGTCTGCTGGGGTACATCTCTGGGATCCCTAGGGGATTTCTTTTTGGCCTGCTGGGAGATATCTCTATGATCCCTAGGGGACTTCATATTGCACAGCTGAGAGCAATATTCAGTACATCTATGCATGACATCTTTTTCTGTAGTCCTGGTATTCCCTTCCTCATCTTGAATTGTTCTTATTGTGGACGTGAACTTTTTTGTCAGGTTTCTAACTAGTTGGTGAACTGTTCTACCATTTTTCTTGACAATGCTGTCTAGAATTGTTTTGCACTGATCTATTATCCACTCGCCTTTGCTTTCGTCCGTGTATTTCTTAGTCTTGTTTATAGCTCTGTATTTTTCGGCTGTTGTGGTTTTCTCAATTTTAAGAGTTCTCTTAGTGCCACATAGTAGTGATATATGATCAGAGACGCAGGGTTTAGGGCTCCGTGTGTACCTTGCCAGTATGTTCTCGGTCGTATCCTTCAATATAGTGTTGAAGTCTTCTAACGTAGACTGTGCACCCTGACGTTCTATATGTTAAGGAAAGACAGGATAATTGGAGACAAGACTAAGGGAGGTGGCGTTTTATTATACTGTATAAATTCTGTTAATATAACGATCAAAGATTATTTATCATGTGGTAACAAAAATGAAAGTGTTTGGGGAGAAATAGAAAGTGGGGGTGAAAAAACAGTGATTGGAGTGTGCTATAGATGTCCATCAAGTCAAAAAGAGGAAGATGAGGAGCTGATTAGTAGCATAGCAAAGGCAAGTGAAGGGAAATTATTATTAATGGGAGATTTCAACTATCCAGAAATAAAATGGGATAAGGCAGAAGCACTTGTAGAGTCAAAACCTTTTGTTAAGCGCATAACTGACAATTTTTTAATTCAACATGTAGAAGCAGCCACCAGAGGCAAAAACATACTCGACCTAGTTTTTACCACAGAGGAAAATATGATTGAAAACGTTACCGTTGGGGAACTGTTTGGCTCAAGTGACCATCAAATTATCCGTTAGGATCTTATTGCAGGGAAAGAAGTAAACATAAACACGCGAACATACGACTACTCTAAGGCAGATGTTAAGAGGATGAAAGAGGCAGCGAACCACATAATCTGGAAAGATATTGTCGTAGGAACAGATGTTGAACAGGAGTGGGAAAGTTTTAAAACAGTTCTAGAAACGCTAAAAGCGGAATGTGTTCCATGTAGGGAGGTAAACCCAAAGCATAAAAAGTGGATAACTAGATTTGTAGTGAAATGTAGAAGAGCAAAAAAAAAAGCATGGAAAAAATATATAGAGGCAGGTAAATCAAAAGAAACATGTGTAAAATATTTGGACAAGCAGAACATATCTCAGAAAGCGAATAAAACAGCAAAAATAGACTTTGAAAAAAAACTTGCTCAGAGGATCAGGCTGACAGTAAAAGCTTCTTCTCTTATGTTAGAAATAAACAAAGAACGAAAGACAAAGTAGGCCCTCTCATAGACAGTACAGGGAAAATAATAAGTGAGAATAGGGAGGTACTTATCTGCTCAATCAGTACTTTGGCACAGTCTTCACAAAAGAGGACTGCTCCGAGATCCCAGAGCCTATAGATATTTTTCAAAGCGAACCATAGCTGCCAAGACCCTTCTACACCTCCACGCGGTGATCCTAGATAACAGGCTGCAGCAGGGCAGACTGGCTAAGGAGAAGGGATCGAAGAGGGAATGCTAACCAGGTACTCAAAAAATGCTTGCTGAAGTTGGATGTAAAGGTGCAAATATTGCAGTCAAGCTGTAAACTACGACACAACACATCCCGTTCTCTGGAATACATTCTGTTACTTAAGCCCTTTCAGGGTTTGGTAGCGGGAAATTGAGAATGAATGAAGCCAAGCCAAGCCATGTATTCCATTGTTAGAGCCTCACATACTAGGTTATGTACGACATTGTTAGAGCTTCACATACTAAGTCGTGTACGACATTGTTAGAGTAGAACCTCACATACTAGGTCATGCACGACATTGTTAGAGTAGAATCTCACATACTAGGTCATGTACGACATTGTTAGAGTAGAATCTCACATACTAGGTCATGTACGACAATATTAGAGTACAACCTTACATACTAGGTCATGTACAAAAAAAACTTGCTCAGAGGATCAAGACTGACAGTAAAAGCTTCTTTTCTTATGTTAGAAATAAACAAAGAACGAAAGACAAAGTAGGCCCTCTCATAGACAGTACAGGGAAAATAATAAGTGAGAATAGGGAGGCTGCTAATCTGCTCAATCAGTACTTTGGCACAGTCTTCACAAAGGAGGACTGCTCCGAGATCCCAGAGCCTATAGATATTTTTCAAAGAGACATGGATACAGCGGGATTAAGATCAATCTGTATTACAGAGGAAATGGTTTTTAAAAAATTGGAGGGGTTGAAAGTGAATAAATGTCCAGGTCAAGATGGTATTCATCAAATGATGAATTCAAATTGATGTATGAAATTAGAGACCATCTAGCAAAACCATTGGCTATATTATGTTCTCAATCACTTACAAAAGGGATTGTTCCACGGGATTCGAAAGATGCAGGAGTGATCCAATTATTCAAAAAAGGCAAAAAATCAGATCCAGCAAATTATAGACCTGTGAGTTTTACGAGCATAGTCTGTAAATTGTTAGAGTCAATAATCAAAGAAAACATTGTAATGCATTTAGACAAATTTAATCTAATTAGAAAAAGTCAGCATGGGTTTACTAGAGGGAGATCATGCTTAACAAATCTATTATAATTCATGGAGGAGGTTACTAAAATCATAGATAAAGGGGAGCCAGTGGATGTTATTTATCTAGACTTTGCAAACGCCTTTGATAGAGTACCTCATCAAAGATTATTTCGAAAGTTAAAATCACATGGAATTGGCGGGGAAGTTGCCAAATGGATTGAAAATTGGTTAACGGGAAGAAGGCAGAGGGTGGGCATAAATAAGGAGTACTCTGAGTGGAGTGAAGTGAAAAGTGGTGTGCCACAGGGCTCGGTTTTGGGACCAATTTTGTTCTTGATATATATACATGATTTGGACATTGATATGAGATCCATGATTGCAAAATTTGCTGATGACATAAAACTATACAGTAGTGTCTCATCTAAAGCAGAAGTGGATATATTGAGGTCGGATTTAGATAAAATTCGAGAATGGTCTGTAATCTGGCAAATGGAGTTTAATGTAGATAAATGTACAGTCATCCACATGGGTAGATCCAATATGGAACATAATTACAGAATGGGAGAAAACAATATTAGAAAGATAGATAAGGAAAGGGACCTAGCGGTTATTAGATCATACAGGAAAGGTGAGTGAGCAAGTTAAGGTAGCAGTAAAAAAGCTAAATGTAATGTTAGATATGATAAAAAGAGATATTAAACATAGAAGCAAGGAAGTCATCGTCAAACTGTATAAAGCTTTAGTTAGACCTAGATTGGAGTACTGTGTACAGGTATGGAGTCCTTATCATAGAGGGGAAATAAACATGCTAGAAAAAATACAAAAAAGAGCGACAAAGATGATAGTGGGATTCCAGAATTACAGTTATGAGGAACGACTCAGAAAAACCGGCCTACAGTGTCTCGAAGAGAGAAGAATTCGTGGTGACTTAATACAGGTTTATAAGATGATCAGGGGAATCGATAAATTAGACTATAACAAGTTTTTTTTAAATACAGCCACCCACAATAACACGAGGGCATAGCTACAAGCTGACTAAAGAGAGGTTCAGATTAGATATTAAGAAATATTTTTTTAGTCAGAGAGTGGTGTCTGCTTGGAATGCATTGGCAGGGGAGTTAGTGGAGGCAGGGACAGTAAATGCATTTAAGAATAAACTGGATGCGCATAGCTTTTAGAGCAAGGTGATGTAAATGTAACTGATTGTATACAGACTCTGCAGGGTCTTCTAAACCAGTATAAAGACGTTAAGTTTAAGTTTATATACAGAGAGAGAGAGACAGACAGACACACACACACACACATTTTGTCTTTTAATTAACTTTATTACTGCTGTCTTTTATTGGATAGCCCTGTTGGTAAATGTCATGTCATGTCATGTCATGTCATGTACACTCGTATTGTTGTAGTTCTCGTTGCACCTAAAGTGGACATTATTGAACAAAGTACAGTGTCAAGTGACGTGATGAGGTCTAGGCTGTGTTAGCTCATGACGTATGTTGGACCCATTGCTGTGTGTTGTCTAGCCTTTAGCACGCCAACAGTTTTTTTTTTTAATTTGACCTAATTAATTTTCTTAATTTCTCGCTTTGGTAGTCGTCTTAGAAAATTTTTAATTTTTATGTTTGTTTGTCAATAAATATGATTTTCTGGCGTGTAGACACACGATAGCATAACGAACATGTTTGTGTTATTGTTTTTGTTGTGTGTTTGTTAGTTTTTGAGATTCAAAAAGATGAAGTTGAAAAGTTTTGAAAATCTCGGAAAAAATTTTGACTCGACCACTGGGCCAAGTCGCTTCGATAGAAAACCATGGAAACCGCAACAATGTATCGATACTGTGTTGCAATATCGACACAACTGTTAGTTTCCAATTCAAACGTAGTTCTTTCATCTAAACAAACAAAATAAACAGATCTACTCGATAAAGATCTTTCCCAACAATCTACTTCCCCTTTCGCAAAAAGTCGGCTTGCTCCAAACGGCGTATACAAAATTAAAACTGTTCAAAAGCCATTTGTAATCGAACACACGATACTTTAACCAGCAAAATATCGTGTATATGGAGGGCGTAGTCAGCAGTAAAAAATGGCTGTCGGGAGTGACTCCGTTCAAAAAAAAAAAAATTTCCCGTACACCGTTTTTGTAGGCCGAGTTGGTTAGAAGGGATCGGACAAAGCGTGCGTAAGGCTAGTGTGCCGCATCTCGGGATCTAGATGCTCGACCGCTTGTCTATTCTGTTTTGAACAAAAATGTCATCCCATGAGTTATGACTTATTGACATGTCAAGGGAGCACAATAGAGACCAACATGTTTTTTTTTAACATTGTGTGGGTTTTTTTTTTGTAACGAATTAAAAATAGATTCACATAAATTTAAAATGGCGAAAACTGCCATTGTCTGCTAGCCTGCTGCAAATGGATTCAGATACAATTATATAGTCTTAGTCGACCTGCACTTCTAAGGGGCAGATGCACATGTGCAGGTCTTAGCTCTGGCGTGAACTGGATGTAACCAAGAGAAAGTGGTCTAGGCTCGAGGAGCTAATTACTCTACTGCGTTGGGACAAGTGCCGCAGAGGGTGGTTAACCCATGTGCGAGTTCATCTTAATAGACTTAAACGCTAAAGCAAAGTAGGCCCATAGCCTGTTAGTCGCCATCTAAACTGCTTCTCTTAACAAACCAGCTAACCATGACCGGTGTTATGTCATGTCACACAGTTCGTTGCTCTTACAACATGCTCTCTGTCGGTCAGTGGTTCTATTCTTGGCCTTGTCATACACAAAGTCTGGAAGATTGGTAACAAATTAAAACAAGGGACATACGAAAAGAGAGCATTGGTATATGCTAATAGGTTTGATTTATATGCAGCTATGTCATTTGATATGACCTTGACATTCAGTTTCCTTTGCTATAAGATATGACAGTTCAGAACAAGTGTCAAGGTCATGTCATTTATGGATGACACAAAAAGTTGATTATGTTTGTAAAACAACGGCAACTACTACCACTGCTAACTACTACTACAAATACTACTACTACAAATACTACTACTTCAAATACTACTACTACAAATACTACTTCTACAAATACTACTGCTACAAATACTACTACTACAAATACTACTACTACAAATACTACCACTGCTAACTACTACTACAAATACTACTACTACAAATACTACTACTACAAATACTACCACTGCTAACTACTACTACAAATACTACTACTACAAATACTACTACTACAAATACTACTACTACAAATACTACTACTACAAATACTACCACTGCTAACTACTACTACAAATACTACTACTACAAATACTACTACTACAAATACTACCACTGCTAACTACTACTACAAATACTACTACTACAAATACTACTACTACAAATACTACTACTACAAATACTACTACTGCTAACTACTACTACAAATACTACTACTACAAATACTACTACTACAAATACTACTACTACAAATACTACTACCGCTGCTGCTTCTGCTACTACTACTACTACTGCTACTATACTGCTACCACTATTACTATCACTACTACTACCACTACTACTACTATGACTACTACTGCTGCTACTATACTGCTGCTGCTGCTACTACCACTGCTGCTACTCCTACTACTACTAATACTACCACCACTACTACTACCATTACTGCTAGTACTGCTACTACTGCTGCTACAACTGATGCTTTACTTCTACCACTGATACTATCGCTACTACTACAACCACTATTGCAACCACTACTGCTGCTGCTGCTGCTGCTGCTGCATTATAAACCACCGCTACCATCATTTTCAAACTGTTCACTCAAAACAAGGGATTATCCATTAGCATCGATGCCCTGCCTCTCCAAATGAAGGTGGGGGAGAGGATGTCCAGCACTACATTTGATTCACCAAAACCAGCCCTTAGGGTGTCTTGGATACATTTGTTTGCAGTAACGTTCCAGTAGCAATGACCTTTATATGGCGAGGTTGCCAGCACCATGCACAACCTACCGTTATCGCCTCACCCAACATTACTCCACAGACCCTTTATCTTGCAAGAAGTTCGCAGCATCTTACTGACCAAACCTCCCGGAGACTTGTAGCATGGATGACCTGCCCAAACCTCCCGGAGACTTCTAGCATGGATGACCTGCCCAAACCTCCCGGAGACTTCTAGCATGGATGACCTGCCCAAACCTCCCGGAGACTTCTAGCATGGATGACCTGCCCAAACCTCCCGGAGACTTCTAGCATGGATGACCTGCCCAAACCTCCCGGAGACTTCTAGCATGGATGACCTGCCCAAACCTCCCGGAGACTTCTAGCATGGATGACCTGCCCAAACCTCCCGGAGACTTCTAGCATGGATGACCTGCCCAAACCTCCCGGAGACTTGTAGCATGGATGACCTGCCCAAACCTCCCGGAGACTTCTAGCATGGATGACCTGCCCAAACCTCCCGGAGACTTCTAGCATGGATGACCTGCCCAAACCTCCCGGAGACTTCTAGCATGGATGACCTGCCCAAACCTCCCGGAGACTTGTAGCATGGATGACCTGCCCAAACCTACCGGAGACTTGTAGCATGGATGACCTGCCCAAACCTCCCGGAGACTTCTAGCATGGATGACCTGCCCAAACCTCCCGGAGACTTCTAGCATGGATGACCTGCCCAAACCTACCGGAGACTTCTAGCATGGATGACCTGCCCAAAACTCCAGGAGACTTGTAGCATTGATGACCTGCCCAAACCTCCCGGAGACTTGTAGCATTGATGACCTGCCGGGTGCCAGTGACAGGGCAATCCCTGTGGCTGAATACTGGAAGAATGAAGTGTGTCGTAGTGCCTAGGACACGGAGAGTAAGTCAGTACTGGTCAAAAACAAACTTCGACATCTAAATATTTATCACAAGTAGTGATTATACCGTTGTGCATGGGGCTAGCAACCTCATCGTGCAGAACATTAAAACAGAAACCACCACTGTAGGAAGACACAACAAGCTTACCACAGCCTTCCTGTCAGTGGTCATCCACAAGGCTTGTAGTATGCGTACAAAGGAGCCAAACTGGGCAATTGAACAAGACGATGAAGATGATGAAGAGAAAAATATCGATGTTTTTGCCACATAAAATATCAGAAAGGCTGATAAATGTCTGGTATGGCAAAAACTGACATAATCCACACACAACAGTAACAGTTGATACAATCCAGATAACGTTACTAGACACGGGTGTCTCGCTCTAGGACGCGATCAGATAACCTAGACACGAGTGTCGCGCTAGGACGCGATCAGATAACCTAGACACGAGTGTCTCGCGCTAGGACGCGATCAGATAACCTAGACACGAGTGTCTCGCGCTAGGACGCGATCAGATAACCTAGACACGAGTGTCTCGCGCTAGGACGCGATCAGATAACCTAGACACGAGTGTCTCACGCTAGGACGCGATCAGAAAACCTAGACACGAGTGTCTCGCGCTAGGACGCGATCAGATAACCTAGACACGAGTGTCTCGCGCTAGGACGCGATCAGATAACCTAGACACGAGTGTCTCGCGCTAGGACGCGATCAGATAACCTAGACACGAGTGTCTCGCGCTAGGACGCGATCAGATAACCTAGACACGAGTGTCTCGCGCTAGGACGCGATCAGATAACCTAGACACAAGTGTCTCGCGCTAGGACGCGATCAGATAACCTAGACACGAGTGTCTCACGCTAGGACGCGATCAGAAAACCTAGACACGAGTGTCTCGCGCTAGGACGCGATCAGATAACCTAGACACGAGTGTCTCGCGCTAGGACGCGATCAGATAACCTCGACACGAGTGTCGCGCGCTAGCACGCCATGTATTCCTGCTTCGCCAACCTATTATTGTTTTGTCACAGTTAATATAAATAATAATAATTTGTTCTATGCATATTTGTTTTTGTCTAACATGTACTTATTGTCAATATTCTCATATCTTGTTTGCCATATGAAAGTTGTGTATGGCATTTTAACACAGTTAACAATGTTTGATATGAACTGACACCGCGTCGTGTTTTGTTCAAGTTGAACTGACACTGTGTCGTGTTTTGTTCAAGTTGAACTGACACTGTGTCGTGTTTTGTTCAAGTTGAACTGACACTGTGTCGTGTTTTGTTCAAGTTGAACTGACACTGTGTTGTGTTTTGTTCAAGTTGAACTGACACTGTGTCGTGTTTTGTTCAAGTTGAACTGACACTGTGTCGTGTTTTGTTCAAGTTGAACTGACACTGTGTCGTGTTTTGTTCAAGTTGAACTGACACTGTGTTGTGTTTTGTTCAAGTTGAACTGATAGTGCGTCGTGTTTTGTTCAAGTTGAACTGACACTGTGTCGTGTTTTGTTCAAGTTGAACTGACACTGTGTTGTGTTTTGTTCAAGTTGAACTGACACTGTGTCGTGTTTTGTTTAAGTTGAACTGATAGTGCGTCGTGTTTTGTTCAAGTTGAACTGACACTGTGTCGTGTTTTGTTCAAGTTGAACTGACACTGTGTCGTGTTTTGTTCAAGTTGAACTGACACTGTGTTGTGTTTTGTTCAAGTTGAACTGATAGTGCGTCGTGTTTTGTTCAAGTTGAACTGACACTGTGTCGTGTTTTGTTCAAGTACCATTGATATCTCTATTTCAAATAATTTGACCATATCAGAAATAAAAAAATACTTTTTTTTTAAATTTCAAATCCTGTGTCTGGTTTTTTTGTTTCGTAATTTCCATTGTACACTTTGTTTTGTGCATCCTGTTGAACCGACCAAGAAAATGACGCCGAATATGGTAGAAATTACAGTTTACCAATATCAACAATAACAACATCATCTTGCACAATACAAATGATCTTCCTTATCTCAAAATGTGGATGGCCGCCTCATGTGAGCACTACTTTGACATCTTCGTGGCTGACCATCGCGGTGTGACATCTTCGTGGCTCATCATGATGGTGTGACATCTTTGTGGCTCATCATGATGGTGTGACATCTTCGTGGCTCATCATGATGGTGTAACATCTTCGTGGCTCATCATGATGGTGTAACATCTTCGTGGCTCATCATGCTGGTGTAACATCTTCGTGGCTCATCATGATAGTGTAACATCTTCGTGGCTCATCATGATGGTGTAACATCTTCGTGGCTCATCGTCATGTTGTGACACCTTCTACAGTTTCCATTTCTCTCCCTGATTCTACAGTTTCCATTTCTCTCCTTGATTGAATAGTTTCCATTTCTCTCCTTGATTGATTAGTTTCAAATTCTCACCTTGGTTACACATTGTGCATGCTAAGTGTCATTTTGCGTTCTCTTTTAATCTCTTTCACATCATCTGCTCATTCTTCTGTTTCTTGTTCTTGACAAGTCCTACTTTCATTATTCCACGAGTTCCTCTGTGCATAATTGTTCTCCCGAGTCTTGTAACAGTTTTCAGTATGAGAGCGTGTCCTTTCATGCTGAGCCAACCCGACAAAGATGGTGTTGAACTATTGAACAATTCTGTATGATTTGCTCGACTAAGAATTCAGCAGAAATCTCCCCATGTCCACAGAAAGGTTTGTTCGTTACAATTTCAACCTCTGTTCGGCCTTGAACTTGTGCATATTTATTCTTTTTGAAGAAAAATGCATTCTTTGTTGCTGTAAGTGAGCTTCAATGTTTGTTTTATTTTTTTTTTAAACATCGTGTTACAAAATGCCAGCACTAAACAATGTTAGCAAATATAACAAATAGACAACAAACAAGACGTTACAAACTGGCTGATGTTTGACTGTGACGATGCTCGTGTGTACTCCGTGCTGCTGGCCAGGCTCATCCTGTTTTGTCAGTTGTCCAGGTCGGTCTGTGGGTCTGCTTGTTTACCTGTTGCTGATGTCATGAGACACAGAATACTCTAGCAAATCAAAAACGGGTTTCTACCTACAGGTGAGAAGTGACTTTCAGAGGCTGTGAGTGATATAACTGATCTCAGAGTCAGTGATCGGTAAGATACACCTGATCTCAGAATCAGTAATAGCTAAGATATACCTGATCTCAGAGTCAGTGATCGGTAAGATATACCTGATCTCAGAATCAGTGATCGCTAAGATATACCTGATCTCAGAATCAGTGATCGCAAAGATACACCTGATCTCAGAATCAGTGATCGCCAAGATACACCTGATCTCAGAATCAGTGATCGCCAAGATACACCTGATCTCAGAATCAGTGATCGCCAAGATACACCTGATCTCAGAATAAGTGATCGCCAAGATACACCTGATCTCAGAATCAGTGATCGCTAAGATACACCTGATCTCAGAATCAGTGATCGCCAAGATACACCTGATCTCAGAATCAGTGATCGTAAAGATACACCTGATCTCAGAATCAGTGATCGCTAAGATACACCTGATCTCAGAATCAGTGATCGCCAAGATACACCTGATCTCAGAATCAGTGATCGCAAAGATACACCTGATCTCAGAATCAGTGATCGCTAAGATACACCTGATCTCAGAATCAGTGATCGCTAAGATACACCTGATCTCAGAATCAGTGATCGCTAAGATACACCTGATCTCATAATCAGTGATCGCTAAGATACACCTGATCTCAGAATCAGTGATCGCTAAGATACACCTGATCTCAGAATCAGTGATCGCCAAGATACACCTGATCTCAGAATCAGTGATCGCCAAGATACACCTGATCTCAGAATCAGTGATCGCTAAGATACACCTGATCTCAGAATCAGTGATCGCTAAGATACACCAAATCAAGACCTTAAGACTGCGGAAGTAGGTTGAAGCCCCGTGCCATTGTCATATAAGTTGTCAGTATTGTTGCCAGGGGCTTCAAGAATGTCCTGCGCGTGATATCATGTACCAACTTGAAACCCATTCTGTTATCAATTCCCTTAGCAGCGCAGGTGTGAAACCTAATTAAATTCACGGAGAATGCAGCTGCAGTCCTGAGTGGTCTGCTTGAGTCTTGTGTACGATAAGGACAGGAATAGCACCACTGCCACACAGAGAGCAAGTCGTAAGAGGCGACTAACTGTGTGACGTGGCATCACACCGGCCATGGTTAGGTGGTTAGTTAAGAGCAGCATAGATGGCGCCTAACAGGCTGCGGATCTACTTTGCTCTAGTTTTTGAGTCTATTAAGATTGAATCACACATCGGTTAGCCACTTCTCCGGCACTTGTTTTAATGGAGCGGAGTAATAAGCTGCTCGAACCTAGCTCCCTAAGCAGGAAATCCTCCTCTCGGCTACATCCATCTCATATCAGAGCTGGTATCTGCCCATGAGCATATGCTCCTGTAGAAGTACAGGCCGACTTAGAACTTAGAACTAAGATGCAGCTGCAGTACAGTGATACATATCCGACACAACAGCGAGTGTATTCGTGAAGTAGGAAGTTCTGTAGTAGCCTGTGTTCTGTTGTAGAATGTTTTCGAACGGGTCACAGACACAAAGTCGATTGCAACAATTGGACGCATCGAATTTGTAAATCGTCTATTAATAGTGGGTGAAATAGCTCCACCTCTGGATATCAGTCAAGGTTCAGCCACACCCCCATCCATGACCTGCTCCACCTCTGGATATCAGTCAATGTTTAGCACACCCCACCATCCATGACCTACTTCACCTCTGGAAATCAGTCAACGTTTAGCACACCCCCCCCCCCCCCCATACATGACCTACTACACCTCTGGACATCAGTCAATGTTTAGCACACCCCACCATCCATGACCTGCTCCACCTCTGGACATCAATCAATGTTTAGCACACCCCACCATCCATGACCTGCTCCACCTCTGGATATCAGTCAAGGTTCAGCCACACCCCCCTCCATGACCTGCTCCACCTCTGGATATCAGTCAAGGTTCAGCCACACCCCCATCCATGACCTGCTCCACCTCTGGATATCAGTCAAGGTTCAGCCACACCCCCATCCATGACCTGCTCCACCTCTGGATATCAGTCAATGTTTAGCACACCCCACCATCCATGACCTGCTCCACTTCTGGATATCAGTCCATGTTTAGCACACCCCACCATCCATGGCCTATTCCACCTCTGGATATCAGTCGATGTTTAGCACACCCCACCATCCATGACCTGCTCTACCTCTGGATATCAGTCAATGTTTAGCACACCCCACCATCCATGACCTACTCCACCTCTGGATATCAGTCAATATTTAGCACATCCCACCATCCATGACCTACTCCACCTCTGGATATCCGTCAATATTTAGCACACCCCACCATCCATGACCTGCTCCACCTCTGGATATCAGTCAATATTTAGCACACCCCACCATCCATGACCTGCTCAAATTCTGGACATCAGTCAAGGTTCAGCCACACCCCCATCCATGACCTGCGCCATTGCCATAAAGGTGGGTGTCATCGCTGCAGATTCCCAAACTAAAACACCCACCTGTCGATGCACGTCGAAAACTTTTGCAGCACTTTGCATCGGCAGGTGACGGTTTCCTAACGAGAGTTGTGACTGGAGATCAAACATACGTTCACTCCTAATATAACAGTGTTTCAGGTGTCAGGAACACTGTACATAAAAGGACATGTTTAGAACTTAGGAAATGTATCTCTCAAAGTGCAGGCTGTCTGGGGCAATAATCGAATATTTTAGCTCAGCTGTGGGCAGTTCAAACAAAGGTAACGCATGTCGTGCATTCGTTTTCAATGCAGGATTCTGATTAGCAACGTGAACAGCGTTTGTAAAATGTTTACTGTAGTAAGTTGGATACGTTGTCAAAGATGAGGGAAGTACTGGTCCAGCCCATTTGATGTATCAACTAGAGACACAGAAAAGCGAACAGCCCCTTTGATGTATCAACTAGAGACACAGAAAAGCGACACATAACTTCACGTCACGCTGTCACATTTAGATTGACAGAGTGACAAGATCGAGAAGTTAATGAGCCTCCAAGAGGGAGGAATTGGATAGACTCACACGTGTTGCAGTCAAGAGAACGACACTAACGAGGGACAGAGGTACCTCGTGATCGTCGGCCATATTGTGTGATGGAAAAGCTAAGATTGTAATAACAAGTGCAGGCAATGCTCGTTTGGACATAGCTGGACAGAGGACTAACTCACTATACTTTGGGGCAATTGCCCTTGTGCGAATTGTAGTGAATGATGATTCTTTTATATCAGCGAGACGAGAGGCAAAGAAGTAGTAGGGCTCAGTTCTTGTGCCAGTTGAGAATGACAACACATTGAGTCGATAAACTTAGAAGAGGAAACTGGGACAGGGAAGTATCGCTCTCATGTTTAGTTCTTGTGCCAGTTGAGAATGACAACACATTGAGTCGATAAACTTAGAAGAGGAAACTGGGACAGGGAAGTATCGCTCTCATGTTTAGTTCTTGTGCCAGTTGAGAATGACAACACATTGAGTCGATAAACTTAGAAGAGGAAACTGGGACAGGGAAGTATCGCTCTCATGTTTAGTTCTTGTGCCAGTTGAGAATGACAACACATTGAGTCGATAAACTTAGAAGAGGAAACTGGGACAGGGAAGTATCGCTCTCATGTTTAGTTCTTGTGCCAGTTGAGAATGACAACACATTGAGTCGATAAACTTAGAAGAGGAAACTGGGACAGGGAAGTATCGCTCTCATGTTTAGTTCTTGCTCCTTGTGTGTGTGTGAGAGAGAGAGAGAGAGAGAGAGAGAGGGGGGACAGAGAGAGAGGGGGGACAGAGAGAGAGATAGAGAGAAAATGGCGCATGCCTGAAGGTACAAAAAAGGTTTAACGTAGACTCTCCTGAGAACTGCTCCTGTCAGGTTTACAATGCACACGTCAAAACCCAAATTGGTCAGAGGCGTCGATTAGAGTCTTCTGACAGAAAGTGGGGTGTACCTTAAGACTCCTCAAGGAGCACACCCCCAAACCTTGCCTAGATCATTTTGTTCCACAGCGCAGTTAAGACACTTCGACCTTTGCAGACTGTTAGAAACAAGCCATCCTTTGAAATGTCGAACAACACCACGAGACCATGAATTTAGATAGGAAATCCCCATTATGGAACAACATCTGCATTGATGTATACAGTATAGTAAGGTGTATATGGGTAATCCAGTTGTCTCGAAGTAAGGTGTTCGTCTCGGGTTCTGGAGGTCACGGGTTCAAATCACGGTGGAGACTGGGATTTATTCACGTGGATCATAAGATAAATATTTCCCCTGATCTCGGAGTAGTGAGAACAGACACCCGTGTGCAGTGGCGCGCATGTTAAAAATACCTTAGCAGTTGGAAATCGAAAGGAGAAGGCGTAACGGCGGCTGCTTGGGCAAAATTCAAGTTACAAATCTACTGCAATTATTCTAGGGATATTCGCCCCACAGAGAATATGTCGCAAAAAGGCGACTGTCTGGCTATAACTTCAGGTCTTGGTTATGTGGTTAGCGGAGCAGCTTAGATGGCTTCTGACAGGCTGTGGGTCTTCCTTGTTCTAATTTATACTTCCACCTCTACCAGTCTCAAAAATTGGTGATCGTGTATTCAGGGGCTAACAGATGCTGGTATTGACCTGGCAAGTCACCAGTGGATTTTCACCTGCCAACAAATATGACACAAAGGAGGTCACGCCTCCCCACAACGTCCAACGACATAAGTGGACTGAAGATAGATAGATAGACAGACAGACAGACAGATATACAGACGGATAGATAGATAGATATATAGATAGATAGATAGATAGATAGATAGATAGATAGATAGATAGATAGATAGATAGATAGATAGATAGATAGATAGATAGATAGATAGATGGATGGATGGATGGATGGATGGATGGATGGATGGATGGATGGATGGATGGGTGGATGGATGGATAGATAGATAGATAGATAGATAGATAGATAGATAGATAGATAGATAGATAGATAGATAGATAGATAGATAGATAGATAGATAGATAGATAGATAGATAGATAGATCCCACAGATAGACCTTTCCGTCCACTCTTTTCTATTGTCTTCCCATTTCTGTTTTGGTCTCTCTTTCCACGTTTCCCATGATCTTACTCTTCTCTGTCCTGATTTCCATCCCCAAATTTCTGGGCAGCATTATCCAGGTTTTCGACTAGCCCTGTGAGATCAGGTTCTGCTCCAGCCCAGACCGGTAATGTCGTCGGCAAACCAGAGGTTGGTGAGTATGTGTCCACCTATACTGACCGCCGTCCCTACGAGTTCATCCAATGCTTCTGACACAATACGTTCTAGAAAAATATTGAAAAGTGTCGGAGAGAGGAGACACCCCTGACACACGCCGACTGTCGTGCGGAACCATTCACTGACGGTCCTATTGAGGTCTGATGTCAGTGTTCATAATATTCTTCTATTTCATCCTCAATGTGTTCTTGAATTCCTACTCCTCCCAAAGACGGATGTGTCGGACCAAAATGTGCAAATATCGCAGCAAAGCTGCAAACTAGCGACACAAAGAAATTCCGTTCTGCGGACTCCATGCTGCTACTTACAAAGCCCTGTTCGGGGCTTGGTAGGCGAGGATTGAGAACATTTAAGTCTTGGTAGCGGGAGATTGAGAACGTTCAAGTCTTGGTAGCGGGAGATTGAGAACGTTCAAGTCTTGGTAGTGGGAGATTGAGAACGTTCAGGTCTTGGTAGTGGGAGATTGAGAACGTTCAGGTCTTGATAGTGGGAGATTGAGAACGTTCAGGTCTTGGTAGCGGGAGATTGAGAACGTTCATGGCTTGGTAGCGGGATATTGAGAACGTTCATGGCTTGGTAGCGGGAGATTGAGAACGTTCATGGCTTGGTAGCGGGAGATTGAGAACGTCCAGGGCTTGGAAGGCGGAGATCGAGAACAAACGCAGAAAAAGAAGTAGAGGTTCTGGCTTATCTGTTCAAATGGTGATATCTATAGATAATAATCTAATACTAAAAATATGATTAAATAAATCTAGAATTGTATCAATTGTCAAAACATGACTTTATAACTGAAAGATGACATACATGTATGCCAATAGAGCTATAACTAGACATATGAATATAATATGATGTTATCCGATACGACTGTAGACGCTTCACTTAACCTGAATCATGAATATACCTGCAGCTCTTCCGTGTAGAAAATATCAAATGTTGTCAGTAGAGTATGTCTACTTTAAAAATCGGTTCGGCCTTGGTAATGTCGCTTCTCAAAGACATAGCTCGCTGTTAGAATATTTATTGAAAACTATAAACATTCTTTTCTTAGAAATATCAAGGCCGTCATTCTGAGCAGCACACGCGTTGGCGAAGTTGTGGTTTACGTTGGGGTGAAGTTTTGGTTTACGTTAGGGTGAAGTTGTGGTTTACGTTAGGGTGAAGTTGTAGTTTACGTTAGGGTGAAGTTGTGGTTTACGTTGGGGTGAAGTTGTGGTTTACGTTGGGGTTAAGTTGTGGTTTACGTTGGGGTGAAGTTGTGGTTTACGTTGGGGTTAAGTTGTGGTTTACGTTGGGGTGAAGTTGTGGTTTACGTTAGGGTGAAGTTCTGCTGTATGTTAGGATGAAGTTGTGCTTTACGTTAGGGTGAAGTTGTGGACGTGAACAATGTCCGGTGACCACCCTTGACATAATCTTCCCACGTTGTGGAAGCACAAACATTTATCGAATGTAAATCCTCACTATCCGGACAGCCCAGTCAAGACTGCTGTCAGGGATTTCTAGTTTTCAAGGCCATCTTCGAATATCATAACGAGAATGTGATCTGCCAGGTCTGTGTACACAACGCTACCATTCAACACTTTCAGCGTTAAACGCAGACATTTTTTTAGGAATATTATTATAGGGCTGAATGTGGATTATTAACAGAATAGGAACCGATAAAATAGCACACATAATAGCAATATTCCAGTGTCATGTCTGAACACTGCTTCACTCGGATCCAGCACCCCCCACCCTTCCCGGGTCACTCTTTCCTGCTTCATTCAAACAACATTCCTGTATCTGTGGTTTCCTCACGCTTGAAGCGATTGTTCCACACACTTTTCAACAAGTTACGCCTTCCATTGTCACGGACGCTTCAGAGTGTGCTTCGTTAAGACACAAACAAAAAAAGCACACCATTTTGCAAGTCTAAATCGGGAAGATCTGGAAATAGATCTTCTATTTGTATGAAGATTTGACTCTCTAAGACCCACATTTAGAAGGAAGTTCTCGCGTGGACATTTGACAAGTCCAAGTTCACCTGGCAAGTCAGATAACACGTAGAGCCAAAACAACGGGTTACTTTGTATATTAAACCTTTTGTCGAGTTTGTTCTAGATAGACAAATGTAAGCTTGTTTGACGCAGCATTCAAGGTCAGATTTGCACAAAAAAAGAATTGTGGACTGTCCTTGATCTTGTAACAAATTTCCGCGCAATGTGTGCTCTTCTAATCTAGCGAAATGTGTGGTGTGGCAGGTCTGTCCGTGTGCAGGGTTCAACTGTTCTAACATACTTCCACTGTTGCAGTTGTGGTGGCGTGAACTGATAGGCTACGGCTCACAACATTCACCAGAGGAGATGATTCACCAGAGGCGATGCAATGAGGGGAGTGGGGACGGGCAGATATTTGGAGCAAACTGATATCTGGAGATTTGGGAGATATCGAAAAGGGAGGGGGGGGGGGGGGCGGGATTATAGAACAAAGAGGAGTATTTGAGGAACGTGAGGATATTTTTTACAAGGAATTTAGTCCTGCAGCAAACATATGCCGCCAAAACCACGCGCTGTGTCAACTGTCAGGAAACATGGCTTGGGGCTAGTTCAGTGGACGAGCATCTCTTGACCAGCTATAAAAGGTTTGAACGTGTCTGACTGCGACACATATGACTGACAGTCTATCAATCAACCGACAACATCATTGACCACAGCCATAAACTAGCCACCTACTTTCAGGCTCACTCTCAGCAACTCGTGCCTACTTTACTGGTCTGCTGTATTTCATCGAGAAAATGGTGTGTCGTCAATGTTTGTGAAACTCATTTTGTTGTACAGAAATCAAGTTTTAAAGTTGACTTTTCTGTTGAAAAATAAATTATATCATATGATTCAGTTCATTTGTCTGTTTATATTTTCATCTATTTGACAGCATTTGTGTTTATAATATCTATTTGACAGCATTTATCTATTTCCAATATCATCTATTTGACAGCATTTATCTGTTCTTAATATCATCTATTTGACAGCATTTTCCAATATCATCTATTTGATAGCATTTGTCTGGTTATAATATCATCTATTTGACAGCATTTATCTGTTTACATTATCATCTATTTTACAGCATTTGTCTGGTTATAATATCATCTATTTGATAGCATTTATCTGTTTATAATATCATCTATTTGACATCATTTGTCTGGTTATAATATCATCTATTTGAGAGCATTTGTTTGGTTATAATAATATCTATTTGACAGCATTTATATGTTTATAATATCATCTATTTACAGTATTTATCTACAGCACTTATCAGCTGTCGTGTCTGTGCACATTAGACAAATTAGAAGTTTAGTTTAACTTATTTCGTTACTAAACTCATACGAACACACACGCAGGCATACATATACATACACGGGCACACACACACACAGGCGCGCACACACGCACACACACACACACACGCACACGCATAACGTTAGGTGCACATTATGACCATATTTGGGTGTTCTGTTTTCTCAGATAGTGCCAAGCGGAAGTCACGTGATAATCCACGACATGATTGTATTCACGGTAGTTTTGGGCATGTTGACATTGCGAGGAGGTAAGTGGATTTTTGCGACGACTGACGACTTGTTCGTTCTTAGATTTGTTAACAGTCTTACGACAAATAGTGAAATGTGAGCTGAACAGCTGCCCCTGCACATGGGTCTGTTCTTTTAATGAGGTGCTATCCGCACCCACCCACCCCCAACCTGTATCTTCTTCTTCTTCGTCTTCTTCTTCTTCTTCGTCTTCTTCTTCTTCTTTCTCTTCTTTTATCTACTGCTCTTGCCTTACGGATTGTTCTGTCATCATGTTGAGCTTCTGGAATGTTTCTTTGATCACCTCAATCCATTGTCGCCGCGGTCTACCTCCTATTCGGGGCCCTGAAACTCCCATGTAGTTTGATTTAGCTGCAGGTTATTCAAATTTCATCCTTTTGTAAGACCACATCACTTCATCTTCGGTGCAGCAGATAGGGTTTGATCGATGTAGTCCCCATCGTATTCCTCAGCGTGTTGTGTATTTTGTCGGGAATTGTTTTTCTATCTGCACTTCGTTCACAGCGCATCTCACTAGTCTCGGTCTTGCGCTTGTGGATATCTAAAAGTCTGTGTTTGTCACTGATACCATAATGTATGGATGATCAACGTGTTTATCAGCGTCTGTTTAGTGAACATAGTGACACATACATTTGTCAGTTTCGTGTTAGCTGGTGGTGCCCATTATTTGCCTTTTAAATTATATTTCTATCTCTCTGAGGTGTTGTTCTTGTTTAAGTCAGTCTGAGCCGAGACAGCTGAGCCGAGACAGCTGAGATGTTGTTCTTGTGTAAGTCAGGCTGAGCCGAGACAGCTGAGCCGAGACAGCTGATGTGTTGTTCTTGTTTAAGTCAGGCTGAGCCGAGACAGCTGAGGTGTTGTTCTTGTTTAAGTCAGGCTGAGCCGAGACAGCTGAGGTGTTGTTCTTGTTTAAGTCAGTCTGAGCCGAGACAGCTGAGCCGAGACAGCTGAGATGTTGTTCTTGTGTAAGTCAGGCTGAGCCGAGACAGCTGAGCCGAGACAGCTGATGTGTTGTTCTTGTTTAAGTCAGGCCGAGCCGAGACAACTGAGCCGAGACAGCTGATGTGTTGTTCTTGTTTAAGTCAGGCTGAGCCGAGACAGCTGAGCCGAGACAGCTGAGGTGATGTTCTTGTTCATTGTAGAAGAGATTCTGGTCGTCGACATGTTCGTTTAGCCATTCCTCACGGTGATTGGCTATTCGATTTATTGCATAAATACATATGATGAATACAAGAGGAGATAACACACATCCTTGACGCATCCCACTGCCCACTGGGAACCAATTTGTTTGTCAGACACTTGTCCTAACCTTCCTCTCGCTGTTGGCGAACATGGCCTATAGATTGTCCCGTACCTGTCCTTTAACACCGCTTTCCTCCAAAAGACCCCACAGTTTGCTTCTGTTGACCCAATCAAAGACCTTCTCTTGGTCAATGAAGGTCACATTTAGATCTTGATTATACTCTTTTGTGTTTTCTCTCAGCTGTTTCTTAGTACAAATATCGCGTCCGTGCATCATCTGTCTTTCATAAAGCCACACTGTGATTTGCTGAGCACAGACTCTACCCTAGCTGGTAATATTTGTTCTAAGAGCCTGGTGTACAGTTTTCCTAAGGACTAAGGACTAAGGAGGGAAATGCCTCTGCATGAACTGTGGTTACTTTCTGCTGCCTTTGTTATTTCATATGGACGCAACCTTCTGTGCTTGTCAATCCCTCGGCACTTTCAGGTCTTGCCACGCCCCCTGCTGGAATATCTCAGTTAGTCACTATCTCAACCACCCCCCCCCCCCTCCCTTTACCTTCCTGACACGCCAGATGGCGTTCTCTGTCTTCTCGTGGGGCCTTGTTTTTATCACCTCTATGATATCCTTCTATATGATTGCCTCTATGATATCCTGCTACAGGATTGTCTCTCTGATATCCTGCTACAGGATTGTCTCTCTGATATCCTGCCACAGGATTGCCTCTCTGATATCCTGCTACAGGATTGCCTCTCTGATATCCTGCTACAAGATTGCCTCTCTGATATCCTGCTACAAGATTGCCTCTCTGATATCCTGCTACAAGATTGCCTCTCTGATATCCTGCTACAAGATTGCCTCTCTGATATCCTGCTACAAGATTACTCTGTTGTTCTAAACGATCTTATCAAGGACTGCTTGATATAGTCTGCCCTTAACATACATGGTCTGGGCATGTCTTTTGTGTTTGGGTTGAGTAGCCCTGTGAAGCATGCGTCCCATCTTGTCTTTATCTTATTGTTATTACAAATCAGTTTTGCCATTTTTGTCATTTATTGTCACGGAAAGATTATTTTCTTGCCATCGCATAACACGGATTTCACAAGTGAACGTTCGCTGGTGTGTGTGAACTGTGCTCACTGAACACGTCTACATATGTCTGCCACGTGTTCTCGCGAGACTTTAGAATGTCTGCCCCTGCTTTATGTTTGCCAAGGGTCCTGGCGTCATTTAAATATGTCGGTCTTTCTTTTGTTGCTCGTCTGTTTATAGTCATAGCAGTCCGTTTATAGTCATAGCAGTCTGTTTATAGTAGCAGTCTGTTTTTAGTCATAGCAGTCTGTTTGACTTTTTTAATTTCTCCATTTCTTAAATACTGACCTCTTGTTCTGTAACCTCTCATTCCACTACATCATCTTTTTCTTTCTTATACTTCCTTTCCTAATTTCTCTCCAATTCACTATCAAGACATTTTGCAAGGCAGGCTTGAAACCTTGTCGTCCTTATTTTACCTCTCTCTCTCTTTTTCTCTCTCTTTTTCTCTCTCTCCCTCTCTCTTTCTCACCTTGATCATATGTTAGTTTCACGTTCTGTTTGATGCTAGCCTGCACCGGTACGTCTGTCAATCTATTAATGACCTCTGCAGTTCCTGCACTTCGTACTTTGAGTGCTACCTTTTGACTCCAGTAGGGAACTACTCCTCTCGAATGTTCTGACGGGCTCTTCAGGTATGACAGGGCCAAGAATAGCACCACTGTCTCCCAGAGAATATGTCGTAAGAGCCGATTATCTGTGTGACATTACATAACTCCGGCCATTGTTAGGTGGTTTGTTTAGAGCTGCAAAGATGGCGCCTAACAGGCTGCGTGTCTACTTTGCTCTAGTGTTTGAGTCTATTAAAATGGACTCGCACATCGGTTATTCACCCTCCAGAAGCTCTTGTTCCAACGCAGAGAAGTATTAAGCTGCTCGAGCCTAGCCCGCTAAGCAGATAAATGTACAGTCATCCACATGGGTATATCCAACATGGAACATAATTACAGAATGTACGAAAACAATATTAGAAAGATAGATAAGGAAAGGGACCTAGGGGTTATAATAGATCATACAGGTAAGGTGAGTGAGCAAGTTCAGGTAGCAGTGAAAAAGGCAAATGTAATGTTAGGTATGATAAAAAGAAATATTAAACATAGGAGCAAGGAAGTGATCGTCAAACTATATAAAGCATTAGTTAGACCTAGATTTGAGTACTGTGTACAGGTGTGGAGTCCTTATCGTAGAGGGGATATAAACATGCTGGAAAGGATATAAAAAAAAACAGCAAAGATGATAGTGGGATTCCAGAATTACAGTTATGAGGAAAGACTCAGAAAAACCGGCCTATAGTGTCTAGAAAAAAAAAGAATTCGAGGTGACTTAATACAGGTTTATAAGATAATCAAAGGAACGGATAAATTAGACTAACAAGTTTTTAAAGAAAATACAAAATCAAGAGTGCGTAGCTACAAGTTAACTAAAGAAAGGTCCAGATTAGATATTAGGAAATTTTGTTTAGTCAGAGAGTGGGTGAATGCATAGAATACATTGCCACAGGAAGTAGTAAAGGCGGGAACAATTAATGCATTTAATAATAGATTGGATTCGCATAGCTTTTAGAGCAAGGTAATGTAAATGAAACTGGTTGTATACAGACTCTACTGGTACATTGGGTTCCATCCCACTGTAACATCCAAGGCAACGAGGAGGCAGACAGACTGGCAAAAGAAGGTGCAAGACTACCGCAACCAGACCCTAGTGTGATCTACGAAGAGTCCAAAAGGTTTATTAGGGCCAGATACATGACCAAATTGGAAACAGAACATACTGGCTACACAAAAAACGATGCTTATTACCAGTTGAACAGAAGAGAGCAGGTCGTGGTCTTCAGACTCCGCACAGGCCACAACAGACTGAGGTACCATCTATTCAATAAACTGAAAATAGGTGGCACTGACGAATGCACCTGTGGTACCGGGAAAATGACCGCTGAACATTTGCTGCAAAACTGCCCGACATACGAGGACCAGAGAGAGCAGATGTGGTCATCACCAGTGGCAACACTAGACAAGCTCTATGGCAGTGTCGACAGCCTCAGGATGACAGCTGCTTTCTTCGAACATATTCAAGTTGACGTCTGACAGCGTACGAAGAAGAAGAAGAAGAAGTATACAGACTCTACATAGTCTTCTAAGCCAGTTTAAAGAAGTTAAGTTAAGTTTAAAAATCCCATATCTCTTGAAGTTGTTCATGCTTCTTGATACACCAGTCCGGAGTCCTGTCAGTGACGTCCATGTTGTATTCCACCAAGTGGTGTCCATGTGCAAGTACCTCTCGCAGCTCGATCCAGGGAATCTGCGCCAGTTTATTAAATTTGTCGATCCGACGTTTTTGATACCAGCCTGTAGGGGATGCTGTGTTGACTGTAACAAGCTTCGTCTAGCTCTGAGTCGTGTGCAGAAAACATGAGTGCTTTTTCCTCATTTATCTGTTCCTCTCTTTTTATTTCTCATCCAACACTTCTTCATGTCCCAAGTCGTGCTGAACCAGTTATGGGGCATATTTTTCAGTTAAAGTATTTTTTTTGGCACTTGGCAACTATGCAAGTTGCAGAGTTTTCCCAAGCTGGCACGACATACCATCCTGGGCGAGTGCTGATGTTCGCGGGGACGTCTTGTCTTGCTTCCCATGTTGTGCCATTCTATTTTCGGATGATATTATTTCTCGAATGTTTCTTCCGTTTGATTTTCTGTGTATCGCGAAGAACAGCGCGCGATCCAGCTTACACATAACTGCTGTGTTCCATCTTTACACCTGGTTGTTATGTCCAGCTTTACACCTAACTGCTGTGTTCCAGCTTTACACCTAACTGCTGTGTTCCAGCTTTACACCTAACTGCTGTGTGCCAGCTTTACACTTGGTTGTTGTGTCCAGCTTTACACCTAACTGCTGTGTTCCAGCTTTAGACCTGGCTGCTGTGTTCCATCTCCTGTCCTTGACATTTAATCTGTAAGTTTTTCTGATGCCCGTCTTCTCCCCGAAGTGGAATGCACATATTTAGGTTTGGTTTGAGGTGATGGTTTAGGTGATGTTTGAGGTAATGTTTGAGGTGATGTTTGAGGGGATGTTTGAGGTGATGTTTGAGGTAATATTTGAGATGATGTTTGAGGTGATGATTGAGGTGATGTTTGAGGTGATGTTTTAGGTGATGTGTGTGGTGATGTTTGAGGTGATGTTTGAGGTGATGTTTGCTGTGATGTTTGAGGTGATGTGTCTGGTAAAATATGCGGCAAGGGAATCAAGGGCGTTTGTCAGTTTGTGTTCAACTTCTTCAAAACCATTTTCTTGGGCAGCGACTGTTGTGTCGCTGGCATCAATGAATGTCGTCACGTCTGTGTCTGCAGGTTGGTTGTAGGTTTACTTGTTTTACAGACAGGTGCTAGGACTCGTCCATGCTCCAGACCGTTTGTTGTTGTTGTTGTTGTTGTTGTTGTTGTTGTTGTTGCGCTATTGAGTTTTTTTATGACCTTACAAAGTGGCATAGAATCGCCTGTTCTGTAATAGACATTTGATGAGGTTGGTGAGGCGTGAGTTATTTGTGGTAGAATGTAGGGTTGTCAGCAACTTCTGGTGGTTGATCGTGTCGTATGCTGCACTTAGATTAATGAAAGCCACTCCCGTGATCTGCTTGCTTTCCTACCCTTCTTCGATTAGTTGTGCCAGGTTAGGAACTAGACTGCAGCATGATCTTCCAGGTCTAAAACCTGCTTTCTCATTGATAAGCTTCTTGTCTCGAGAGAGCGATACAGTTCAGGCTCATACTTTCACAAATCTCATACAGATGGCATGGTAAGGACACTGGAAGGACATTCTCAGGTTCTCTTTGGGTTTTCTCCTGGTTTTATCAGCGCAACCAGGTGCAATTTCCTCCAGATGTTAGCGATTTTAAAAGATTCGATGTATATGTTGAAAAGCTTTAGCAGCGATGTGATGGTATCTAGTCTGACATTGTTAATTTGATCTGTCCTCAAATCGTCAGGACGGGATCAAGATGCTGAGCACCGCATGAGCTGCAGTGGTCAGCGACCCATAACTGACTGCTAGCATCAGGGCCAGCGAACCATAGCTGCCAAGACCCTTCTACACCTCCACGCGGTGATCTTGGATAACAGGCTGCAGCAGTGCAGACTTGCTAAGGAGAAGAGATCGAAGAGGGAATGCTAACCCGGTACTCAAAAAATGCTTGCTGAAGTCGGAGTGTTGGACCGAAAGGTGCAAATATCGCAGCCAAGCTGTAAACTACGACACAACGCATTCCGTTTTCTGGACTACATTCTGCTACATACCCTTTCAGGGTTTGGTAGTGGGAGATTGAAAACGAACGAAGAAGATGATGATGAAGAAGAAGAAGAAGAAGAAGAAGGAAGAAGAAGAAGAAGAAGAAGAAGAAGAAGAAATCGTCAGGACCAGCTGCTTTGTTGTTTTTCAATCGATTTGTTGCATCATTTAATTCTTCTATGGAGAAGGGTGTTGCCAGTAAATCATTCATATTTGAACAATCCTGCTGCATTTTGGTTGGTTCTGTTGTTAGTGGCTTCCCCGCTGACTAGTAACTGTCAGACCTTTTGGTTGAGGATAACTTGCATTATGTCGACAGGAATGCGTGTTGTGGTCATTACTAAAATTCGTGATAAGTTTCCAGTTTACAATTCGTAGTGCAGGCTTGCCCGTTTATCAGCACATCATTATACAGGTATGCCATTATATCAGTGCATGGTAACGCATTCCTGTCAACATATGGTAAACATCCTTGCTACTTGTTGTGGACCATGTATGTTAACATGTGTTGTTGTGATGGGCCATGTATGTTAACATATGTTGTTGTTGTGGACCATGTATGTTAACATGTGTTGTTGTTGTGGACCATGTATGTTAACATTTGTTGTTGTGGACCATGTATGTTAACATTTGTTGTTGTGGACCATGTATGTTAACATGTGTTGTTGTGATGGGCCATGTATGTTAACATTTGTTGTTGTGGACCATGTATGTTAACATGTATTGTTGTGGACCTAATGTGTGTTTTTTATTTGCTATCTTCAGGCGACAGTCAATCGGTCCAAGAACCACATCTGCCATGTTCCAATTCTGTACGACTCTATCCAGACCCGAACGATTGCCGGGCCTTCTTTCGTTGTGCCAACCGGAAACTGGTGAAAATGTCCTGCCCATCTAGGACAGAGTTTGATGTCGGCACGCAGACCTGCGCGTGGCGGGATGAGATGAGCGCTTGTACAGACAAACGTCGCGAAGCTTCTACGGGACAAGCCGATTTGCACAACCATACACAGAGGAAGGGCCAAGTCAGTACAGAAACCACAAAGATTGTACATGGTAGCAGTATCTGGGGTCAGGCCATGCTTACACCCATAGCAGTTTCTAACCATCTAAAACCGGGACCAGTTCGGGGAGAAATCCAGCTAGATTATAACATGGAACATGTTCAACGGAACAATAAATCTGATCCAGACTTTGCAAATCCTGTAGATCATGCCAGAATGGGCTTTAACTTTGGGAAAGCAAATCTTAAAAACGTGGTCGGATATCAACCGTCACCTACCATGATAGCTCCATCAGCAGCATCCACGCCATCCTCCAATAACAGACCAGCGACGACCGGTGGGGACAAGTGGTACCACAAAATGAATGAAGTGGCTGCAACGACCAGCACTCTAGCTCAGCACCGTCATCGCTCGCGTCACATCAGCACGCCCTATCAAACTGAGGTCATCAGCCATGTGACCAATGGCAGCCGTGAAGATGACACACATTTTGACAGCGAAAGCGTAGCTGATGACCTACATTCTCGACCAGACTCAACAGCTGTTCAGAGTACACCATTTGATGAGTCCTCTCATGTTGCCAGCTACCAGACATCCACGTCCACAACCAGCAATGCTGACCGTGTGTCCGGTAGTGATGACAACTTTGCAAATATTAGCACGGAGAGAAGCTCTGACGGATTTCACTCCTTGAACCCTGAGCATGTTCCCAATACGACAGCAGTTGACAAGGATGGAGAGGTAGATAATGAAATTGAGAATAGCGTAGAGAATGAAGACCACACAGCTACATGGATTGATAACGTAGATATTAATGTTTCAAATTATGGACTCGATGTTACAGAATCTAGACATGATGGTCTCGCTCAGATAAACATGGAGCCCTCAGTCAGCTTTCAGAAAACGACACCATTGCCCTACAGCGGCGACGCCACTGTATCAAGCAACGATACAGAAGACAAAAGAGATCTTCCAGAAGAGAGACCAACTACTGATTCTCCGGACAAAGAACTCAATATGCCGGACATGATGACGGCCCCTAGCAACTTTTCACAGGTGAGAAACGATAATGAAACAAATCTCTCATTTGAAGAACTGGCACAATTAATCGAGCCCTATAGGGCACGCCTGGACAGGAAGTCTTACCAAAAGGTCACTGATACAAACAAGGATAACTTGTCTGCACGGTTGACACCATACACAAACAGTGCAGTCAATCAAGGACATACGTGGACAAGTGGTCAGGCATACATTCCCTCGGCGCTGATCGGGCACCTCACGGGGACAATTGTCAACAGAGATCAGCTGATAGAAGTCATGAACGAGAAAGCTAAGCCTAGATGGTATGACCCGGAAGTTAATCCAGATAAATACACAGTGATTACAGCAGCGGCCACGGTCACCACTCCAACAGAAGAACCGCCTTCTGTTATTCTGATGACGAGCTCCAGCCCGGAGATCACGGAGACGTATGACGGTTCCGGACAGGCACCACAGATGGAGCAGGAGACCATGTCTCGGGAAATAGTTGACAGGTATCCAACAGTTGCAAAGAAAGTGTATGACCCTAACGGCCCTGAACAGGCTGCAGAAACATTTCCTGATGCATCAGCCTCTGTTTACGTGGCAGAAACCTACCTGGAATACCCATCTGTCGCCGGATACAACGTTTACGCGCCACAACTAGCAGACCGGATGGGGCCGGTCCACGGTGACCAGGATGTCAACTTTATGTCAGCTCCATACCTAGTCACAGGTAAGACGTGACATAATATGTACATCAGACATGTTTAGTCAGCAATTAATGTTTCTAGAATGTGATCATGCGTATTGTTGTCAGATACAGAACATGACAGCATAGATAAATTTAGCAGAGATAGGCAGACAAAGATCTTCAGACTCAAAACGGGACATTGTAGACTCAAAGCCCACGTCCACAAAATGGGTTTCAGAGACACTGCCATGTGCAACTGTGAAGCACCCAAGCAAACACCAGAACATATTCTGCAGGGCTGCCTATACAGCACAAAGAGAGTCAGTTTGGCCTGGGGAAGCGACCATGCTCGAAAAGCTGCGGGGGACCGGCGAAGACCTGACACGCGCAGTCTCCTTCGTGAACCTCACCGGACTAGAAGCATAGCATCAGTTGATCGAGGACGAAAAAGTTGTCAGATAACATCAGCACAATCCAGGAAAACTCTGGATATCGTGTTTCTACGAGTAGTTTAGTTTTGTCCTTGGAGCGGGGAGATTCAGCTGGGACAGTTGGTTGTGTCCTCGGAGCGAGCAGTCATTATCTGGCTGTCATTGCTTGGCTCTCATTGTCTGGCTGTCATTGCTTGGCTCTCATTGTCTGGCTCTCATTGTCTGGCTGTCATTGCTTGGCTCTCATTGTCTGGCTCTCACTGTCTGGCTGTCATTGCTTGGCTCTCATTGTCTGGCTCTCATTGTCTGGCTGTCATTGCTTGGCTCTCATTGTCTGGCTCTCATTGTCTGGCTGTCATTGCTTGGCTCTCATTGTCTGGCTCTCATTGCTTGGCTGTCATTGCTTGGCTCTCATTGTCTGGCTGTCATTGTCTGGCTCTCATTGTCTGGCTGTCATTGCTTGGCTCTCAATGTCTGATTGTCATTGTCTGGCTCTCATTATCTGGCTCTAATTATCTGGCTATCATTGCTTGGCTCTCATTGTCTGGCTCTCATTGTCTGGCTGTCATTGCTTGGCTCTCATTATCTGACTCTCATAGCTCGGCTCTCATTGTCTGGCTCTCATTGTCTGACTGTCATTGTCTGGCTCTCATAGCTCGGCTCTCATTGTCTGACTCTCATTTTCTGGCTCTCATTGCTTGGCTCTCAATATCTGGCTTTCATTGTCTGGCTGTCATCAGTTCGTGTCATGTACCTCGTTTGTGCGGGATACGCTCGACCCCGGTCAGTCACACAGATGTTGTTCCTAGGTTTGGGTAGTTAGCTCTAATAACTCAACAACTCCCCCCTCTCCCAACCCCCCCCCCCCCCCCCCAACCCCCACCAAAAAAAAAACTAGTGTCGGTTGTGTAGTTTGGCCTGCCCCTTGCTGATCTGTTCGGCCTTTTTGAATCTACCAAAAGCACACAACTCCCGTCGACATATCTCCCAGGATCAGCCAAGGACTCAAGCTGTCCCGCGTTATTGGTTTTCTGTGGTCAGAGGATGTGTAATCTTCTCACATGAAACTTCCATGTGGAGACAGTTGATTGGGTCAGTCTAGAGTGTATCAATGTGTAGAATGTTATCAACATGGAAAACAAAACGTCATTGATGAACCTCGGTGGGGGAGACCAGGAAGCGTGGCGACTGACACACTGAAACAGTAGATCGACCAGTTAGTCCGTGGCAACAGAAGAGTCACTATTGATGTAATAGACGTAAATTTCAACCGGAGTCTTGGTGCTGAGCAAAAAATCAAATATAATGATCTCAGTTATAGGAAAGTGTGTAGCAGATGGGTTCCATGGCAGGAGACAGCGAAGTAATGGAGTAGATGCAAAAGTGGTTAAAGATCACATCAAAAGACTTTTTTCTAGACGGCATCCACAAGCCCGTGAACTGGTAGACGGAGTGTGCTGCCAGGAGGACTATGTCATAGACTAAGTGTGCTGCCACGGGGACTATATCATAGACAAAGTGTGCTGCCAAAAGTGTACTATGACAAAAATGAGACTATAAAAATGTCTGGTTCACACTCTTGTCAAAATGTTATAAATCAAATGTGCCGTTAATGAATGACTATCTCTGGTATCTTTCTGTTTCAGGACTCACCCGACCTTTCCGTTGTCCAGTAACGGACGGCCATTTTCCTGACCCCAAGAACTGTGCTGTCTACTACCACTGTTCCAGGGGTCAAGCCTACAGGAGGTAACGTCTGTGACAACGTCTCTTTCTTAATATCAAATCGAATGTAGATCATCTCACAGATACTAGAATAAATGTAGATCATCTCACGGTTACTAGAAACCATAAATGTAGATCATCTCAAGGTTACTAGAAACCATAAATGTAGATCATCTCACGGTTACTAGAAACCATAAATGTAGATCATCTCATGGTTACTAGAAACCATAAATGTAGATCATCTCACGGTTACTAGAGACCATAAATGTAGATCATCTCACGGTTACTAGAAACCATAAATGTAGATCGTCTCACGGTTACTAGAAACCATAAATGTAGATCCTCTCACGGTTACTAGAAACCATAAATGTAGATCATCTCACGGTTACTAGAAACCATAAATGTAGATAATCTCACGGTTACTAGAGACCATAAATGTAGATCATCTCACGGTTACTAGAAACCATAAATGTAGATCATCTCACGGTTACTAGAAACCATAAATGTAGATCATCTCACGGTTACTAGAGACCATAAATGTAGATCATCTCACGGTTACTAGAAACCATAAATGTAGATCATCTCACGGTTACTAGAGACCATAAATGTAGATCATCTCACGGTTACTAGAAACCATAAATGTAGATCATCTCACGGTTACTAGAAACCATAAATGTAGATCATCTCACGGTTACTAGAAACCATAAATGTAGATCATCTCACGGTTACTAGAGACCATAAATGTAGATCATCTCACGGTTACTAGAAACCATAAATGTAGATCATCTCACGGTTACTAGAAACCATAAATGTAGATCATCTCACGGTTACTAGAAACCATAAATGTAGATCATCTCACGGTTACTAGAAACCATAACTGTAGATCATCTCACGGTTACTAGAAACCATAAATGTAGATCATCTCACGGTTACTAGAAACCATAAATGTAGATCATCTCAAGGTTACTAGAAACCATAAATGTAGATCATCTCACGGTTACTAGAGACCATAAATGTAGATCATCTCCCGGTTACTAGAAACCATAAATGTAGATCATCTCACGGTTACTAGAGACCATAAATGTAGATCATCTCATGGTTACTAGAGACCATGAATGTAGATCATCTCACGGTTACTAGAGACCATAAATGTAGATCATCTCACGGTTACTAGAAACCATAAATGTAGATCATCTTACGGTTACTAGAAACCATAAATGTAGATCATCTCACGGTTACTAGAGACCATAAATGTAGATCATCTCACGGTTACTAGAAACCATAAATGTAGATCATCTCACGGTTACTAGAGACCATAAATGTAGATCATCTCACGGTTACTAGAAACCATAAATGTAGATCATCTCACGGTTACTAGAAACCATAAATGTAGATCATCTCACGGTTACTAGAGACCATAAATGTAGATCATCTCACGGTTACTAGAGACCATAAATGTAGATCATCTCACGGTTACTAGAGACCATAAATGTAGATCATCTCACGGTTACTAGAGACCATAAATGTAGATCATCTCACGGTTACTAGAGACCATAAATGTAGATCATCTCACGGTTACTAGAAACCATAAATGTAGATCCTCTCACGGTTACTAGAGACCATAAATGTAGATCATCTCACGGTTACTAGAGACCATGAGGCAATAACAAAGTCCACTGATTTCGTCCTTGCATATCATTAGATGCGTCTTTAGTAAGTCGTGCATGGAGTTGGCAACCTCAACATGCAAAAAGCATATCTATAATATTACACTGCAAATGGCTGATATCCGGCTTTCCCAAATAAGAGTTAGGAGAGTCGTGTGCAGCGTTGGATATATGTTTCAATAAATGAATGTAATCAGACCTCCCTAAAGCTGTTTAGGGGAGCCAGATTCTGTGGACATCTGCTGCATCAACTACGGAGAACCACACAGAAAGTCGAGAGACTCAGGATAAGCTGGTACTGTCCCTGTGTGCACCTTCGATCGTCATATGAACTGCCAGTACGTAACGATGTGATAATTCAGTAGAAAGGACAGCCTACAAGCGATTAGGGCCGGTATGCTAGGTGGATATCAATCTTTAATTAACATCATTCAATATTCTATATTTGTTGTCATAGACTAGGGCGACAGCACCATCGTTATGTTCACATTCGTTAGCTGTAGTAACTTCAACATTTAGTTTGTTGTTAGTATCAAATATTACCATACCCAAAACCACAACTTAGGGTAGAAACTACCACAACAAAAACCACCACTAGCTAGTGTAAAAACGATCACAATATTTACGACCTCCTCGTACATAAACTACCACAACATTTACCACCACCTAGTGTACAAGCTACCACAACATATACCATCTCCTATACAGTATATGTGCATACCTCCACACAACCTCTTCCAATAATCCGCAAGAGCAACCACTACAACCTCCTCCACATCTACTCTCCCTCCCTCCCCATCTACTCAACCTCCTCCACATCTACTCAACCTCCTCCACATCTACTCAATCTCCTCCACATCTACTCAACCTCCTCCACATCTACTCCACCCATCCACATCTACTCAACCTCCTCCCCATCTACTCCACCCATCCACATCTACTCAACCTACTCCTCATCTACTCAACCTCTTCCTCATCTACTCAACCTCATTCACATCTACTCAACCTCCTCCACATCTACTCAACCTCCTCCACATCTACTCAACCTCCTCCACATCTACTCAACCTCATTCACATCTACTCAACCTCCTCCACATCTACTCAACCTCCTCCACATCTACTCCCCCCATCCACATCTACTCAACCTCATTCACATCTACTCAACCTCTTCCACATATACTCAACCTCCCCAACATCTACTCAACCTCATTCACATCTACTCAACCTCCTCCACATCTACTCAATCTCCCCAACATCTACTCAACCTCCTCCACATCTACTCAACCTCCTCCACATCTACTCCACATCTACTCAACCTCCTCCACATCTACTCAATCTCCCCAACATCTACTCAACCTCCTCCACATCTACTCCACCCATCCACATCTACTCAACCTCATTCACATCTACTCAACCTCCTCCACATCTACTCCACCCATCCACATCTACTCAACCTCATTCACATCTACTCAACCTCATTTACATCTACTCAACCTCCTCCACATCTACTCAATCTCCCCAACATCTACTCAACCTCCTCCACATCTACTTAACCTCCTCCACATCTACTCAACCTCCTCCACGTCTACTCAACCTCCTCCTCATTTACTCCACATCCTCCTCTCATAAACTCTTCTGACCTACTACCCCTCCAACAGAGACTGCCCACGTGACCAGATCTTCCATCCCAGCGTTCAGTCCTGCGTGTCTTCCAGTCTAGCCCCGCCCTGCTCCAGCGACAACATCCAAGAGGAGGAGGACACGTCTGGTAATACTGGCCATCGACTGCCTCTCTGTCGCAACCATCTCTCTCATTAACCCAATGACTGTCATCTATTCGACATCACCATCACCATCATCATCATCACCATCATCACCATCACCATCATCATCATCATCATCATCATCATCACCATCACCATCACCATCACCATCACCATCATCATCATCACCATCACCATCACCATCACCATCATCATCATCATCATCATCACCATCACCATCACCATCATCATCATCATCATCATCACCATCGTCGTCGTAGTTCTGTCCACTGCCATTATCGTTGGTAGTAGCAATCAATGGTATGCTCCTTTAGACAAGGTAGCGATAGCAGTGGCCAGGATGACTCACAACAGAAGGAATTGACACAGAGGGTCAGAAAACATTCACAGAGAGGGTCAGAAAACATTGACACAGAGGGTTAGAAAACATTGACAGAGAGGGTCAGAAAACATTGACACAGAGGGTCAGAAAACATTGACAGAGAGGGTCACAAAACATTAACAGAGAGGGTCACAAAACATTGACATAGAGGGTCAGAAAACATTGACAGAGAGGGTCGCAAAACATTGACAGAGAGGGTCAGAAAACATTGACAGAGAGAGTCAGAAAACATTGACAGAGAGGGTAAAAAAACATTGACAGAGAGGGTCAGAAAACATTGACACAGAGGGTCACAAAATATTGACAGAGAGGGTCAGAAAACATTGACACAGACGACAGAAAACATTGACAGAGAGGGTCAGAAAACATTGACAGAGAGGATCAGAAAACATTGACAGAGAGGGTCAGAAAACATTGACAGAGAGGGTCAGAAAACATTGACACAACACGACAGAAAATATTGACACAAAAAGACAGAAAATATTGACACAAAAAGACAGAAAATATTGACACAAATCGACAGAAAACATTGACACAAAAAGATAGAAAATATTGACACAAAACGACAGAAAAAGAATATGAAAGGACTGACACTTCGAGTGACACCATCGCCTTACTACGAGAAAGTCCAGATTGAGTACAATAAGCGTGCTACTACAACAAGAAAGAATCAAGATTTGGATTTCAAATAACTGAAACCAACAAAGAAAAACATTACAATTGATCATCCTTACCCAACCTCAACCAGCAGATTACAGAAATATGGACCTAGTCTTTCCCATCCCCACCCCCAACCGATCCGCGTAGCGCAGTGGTTAGCGCTCTGGCTCCGCATCTGAATATTTTTTTCAGACCGCAATGGCTCCCGGTAGACCCAGCCTTAAATGGGTACCGGTTCAGTCCGGGAAGTAAAAGCGGTGAGGGAAAGGAGATGGCTACCGCCCTCATATAGCCAAGCCTTTGAAATGTTATATCGCTAACACCGCACACCCCTACGGCAGTAATGCTATGGGTTACCTTACTTTACTTTATCCCCAACCAGCAGGTTATGGGAATATGGACATTGTTATGTTCTTTCCTCAAATTATTGTAAACCCAATTTATATCCATATTTCCTTTGAGCCAGTCTAGTCTGTAGACTAACGAATGTGTTTCCGATGTTAGACAGGATCGTTGCCTCTTGTTTGCTTGTTCTCTGTTTGCCCTGTGCTTTCCTCAACTTTCAAACTTATATGTCATTATCGCTGGTTTCGCATATCCATTTTCACCGATACTTTTGTGGTAGAGGATGACGCTGTGCAGCAAGAGTTTGTATAATCAGCGAGCTACATGAACAACACGCAACAGTCATTTTTGTGATAGTACTGCTAGTTTACCTATCCTAAAACTCATATTTTAACAAATAAGTCTCAATATTTGAAATTCCAGCAGCAACAAGGTCGCTGTGTAAGGGTGGTAACGGCCTGGTCAGAGACCAGCTGAGCTGCTCTAACTATTTTGAGTGTACTGACGGGTCACCTCTCCGGAGGAAGTGTATGACGGGAACAGTGTTTGATGACGTCACCGGAAAGTGCTCATGGAGCAAATATGTTCCAGGTTGTGAGCAGGAAGTCAACCCGGAAGTCAAAGTGGATATCTTGGGTAAATATAACATTTGTTAACAAGGTAATGAGCTAATCTTATTGTCAAAGTGGACATTTTGGGTAAATATAACATTTGTTAACAAGTTAATGAGCTAATCTCCCTGTCAAAGTGGACATCTTGGGTAAATATAACATTTGTTAACAAGTTAATGAGCTAATCTCCCTGTCAAAGTGGACATCTTGGGTAAATATAACATTTGTTAACAAGTTAATGAGCTAATCTCCCTGTCAAAGTGGACATCTTGGGTAAATATAACATGTGTTAACAAGTTAATGAGCTAATCTCCCTGTCAAAGTGGACATCTTGGGTAAATATAACATGTGTTAACAAGTTAATGAGCTTATCTCCCTGTCAAAGAACAGAACTTCACAGAGTGTCGTGCTAGTCCTCCATTTTGTTGTTGTTGTTGAATGCCACAATGATGATTGACATCCTGTCAGTCTCGGAAGACAATAGACCACGCTAGAGAGGGAGCAATCAGTTGTTGCCCTTGCTTTCGCCTCACAGTCCTGGAGTCTGCAGCTTCACGCGTCTTGTCTTCCCATGTGTGCAGACCAACACACAAAGCCTGTCTCCAGCCGGGTTTTCTTTGACAAGTTCCTCTCAGTTGCAGGTGTTCATAGCCAACGCCTTCAGGTCACGCTTGCAAACATCTTTGTAGCGGAGGAAGGGCCTGTCTTTGTTTCGCTTGCCCGTGGTCAGCTCTCCGTGTAGGATATCTTTTGGTATTCGCCAATCTTCCATTCTGCACACGTGACCATGCCACTGCAAGCGTTGTTATTTGTCCCTCTGCCACTCCATGAACTTGCAAGTCGGCTCCCCAGGCAGCGCACATGGACAGCATTGAGCCCACAATCAGTATGATTACCTTTTTCGTGGGCCCTAAAAACGATGTCATATGGCAGTTTGTCGCAACGTCCCATTACATCCCTAGCGTACTGATGAAGGTGGACCAGGGTCCTCCATGCGTTTCTGCTATGCTTAGCTTCATCTGCGTGTCGCTCACTATTTCGAGGACCACGTCGATCCGTCACCTTGTTAGCAGGCTGCCATGAAAAAAACTCCCTTCCAGGGAGGACTGAGGGGAAGTCAAGGTGAGGATCTTGGCCAGTATGTTTTGTCTGACCCTAACATGTCTGACCAGTATGTTTTGTCTGACCCTAACATGTCTGGTGTATGTTTTGCCTGACCCTAACATGTCTGACCAGTATGTTTTGTCTGACCCTAACATGTCTGACCAGTATGTTTTGCCTGACCCTAACATGTCTGACCAGTATGTTTTGTCTGACCCTAACATGTCTGACCAGTATGTTTTGTCTGACCCTAACATGTCTGGTGTATGTTTTGCCTGACCCTAACATGTCTGACCAGTATGTTTTGTCTGACCCTAACATGTCTGACCAGTATGTTTTGCCTGACCCTAACATGTCTGACCAGTATGTTTTGTCTGACCCTAACATGTCTGACCAGTATGTTTTGTCTGACCCTAACATGTCTGGTGACTATGTTTTGCCTGACCCTAACATGTCTGATGTATGTTTTGCCTGACCCTAACATGTCTGACCAGTATGTTTTGTCTGACCCTAACATGTCTGGTGACTATGTTTTGCCTGACCCTAACATGTCTGATGTATGTTTTGCCTGACCCTAACATGTTTGATGTATGTTTTGCCTGACCCTAACATGTCTGGCCAGTATGTTTTGCCTGACCCTAACATGTCTGACCAGTATGTTTTGCCTGACCCTAACATGTCTGATGTATGTTTTGCCTGACCCTAACATGTCTGATGTATGTTTTGCCTGACCCTAACATGTCTGATGTATGTTTTGCCTGACCCTAACATGTCTGATGTATGTTTTGCCTGACCCTAACATGTCTGATGTATGTTTTGCCTGACCCTAACATGTCTGGCCAGTATGTTTTGCTTGACCCTAACATGTCTGGCCAGTATGTTTTGCTTGACCCTAACATGTCTGGCCAGTATGTTTTGCTTGACCCTAACATGTCTGACCAGTATGTTTTGCTTGACCCTAACATGTCTGGCCAGTATGTTTTGCCCGACCAGACATTAGTCTTCCTCCCCAGACTGGTATAGTATGCACAATAGCAACATTGGAACGAGAGCTCCAAAAGATAAAAGTTTCGTTTAGAACTGCTGATCCAAGAAATAGGCCAGGATTTTGTCCACGATTCCGGTGGAGCTTACAACTACCACCTCAGCTGCTTAGGATGTTGATTAATCAAAGATGAGTGGCTGGTTGAGTGGATAGGAGACCGGCATCTTCATCAAGGGTATTCATGTTTGAAAATCTAAATAAAGCATTGGTTTTACTTTTTATTGGAATAAAATACAAATTTGACTTGTAAATTATCCGGTAACTACATGAACAAGCGACCTATATTCTTCAGCCATCTAAATTCATATGGCGGCCTGAACAATTTAATATTCACACCTGTTAGTTATAGTTTGTATTCATCTACATATCGCCAGCATCAGCGGGATGTGCTCGAGTGCACACAGCCAGTTTTGTCAGTGATGTGTTTGAGTGTACACAGCCAGTTTTGTCAGTGATGTGTTCGAGTGTACATAGCCAGTTTTGTCAGTGATGTATTCGAGTGTAGACAGCCAGTTTTATAAGTGATGTGTTCGAGTGTACACAGCCAGTTTTGTCAGTGATGTGTTCGATTGTACACAGCCAGTTTTGTCAGTGATGTGTTCGAGTGTACATTGCCAGTTTTGTCAGTGAGGTGTTCGAGTGTACACAGCCAGTTTTGTCAGTGATGTGTTCGAGTGTACACAGCCAGTTTTGTCAGTGATGTGTTCGAGTGTACACAGCCAGTTTTGTCAGTGATGTGTTCGAGTGTACACAGCCAGTTTTGTCAGTGATGTGTTCGAGTGTACACAGCCAGTTTTGTCAGTGACGTGTTCGAGTGTACACAGTCAGTTTTGTCAGTGATGTGTTCGAGTGTACACAGCCAGTGACGTCAGTGATGTGCTAGTGTGTACACAATCGTACCATCCACGTTTGTAATATCATGTTCTCCATAGCTTAGTGTTATAAACATCCAAGGTCAAGGTCAGTTTCATGGCAACAATCGGGGTCAGGGATGAAGGTAACTCTTCAGGTACTGAGACCCCCAGTCTCTACCAGGTGGGGTGCCCAGTTCTCTTCCTGGCTGCATATACCGACCTAAACTCATACGCCAGGTACCCATTTACAGCCTGGTCGACTGGAGGAGCGGTGGTTTCAGGCATGAATCACGGCCCCCATTCTCCGCTAACCGTCCGTGAACTTGAACCTCTAGCAAGCTGTAAACCAGTCGTGTATGCCAACTGACTGTCGACTAAGCTACGCGCTCCACAGTCAGTGTTATACCTTGTCTACATTGCTATAATCATACCACAAGATCTTTGTCTGGTTACCATTACTATAATCTTATCACTAGATCTTTACATTGTCCCCATTGCTAACAGCACACGGCTGGATGTGTATCTCGACACCATTGCAATAATCCAAAGCTTAGATTCTCATGTTATTACCATTGCTATAATCATATCACTAGATCCTCAAGTTGTTACCATTGCTATAATCCGATTCACTAGATCCTCAAGTTGTTACCATTGCTATAATGTGTTCCTGCCATTCGCCTTCTGCCACCATCACTGTGCCCCTACCACACGACAGCTACTCACTTTGTTGGCCCTGCGTAACATCAGCTGCTATCTGTTTCTAATCTATTTTTGTTTTCAAACTCAGCCATTGGTCGCTTCCAATGTCCACGTGATGGATACTTCCGGAACCCAGGAAGCTGTGACGTTTATTATCTGTGTGCTGGTGGAAGGGCGATGCGCATGACCTGTCACCCCGGAACTAGTTTTGACAAGACCTTAAACATGTGCGTTTGGAGCCGACTCGTTGATGGTTGCGACGATCTGAAGCCAGCTGATGCTCGGGGAAGTAACAGTCGGTCGGTAAATGCTCACAAGGACATCGCCAGGGCAGGCCCTCTCAGGTCATCCCACAAGAAGACAGGTATTTCCTCATCTTTCTCAAATAAACACATTTCTGTCAAATGACCAGGACTCACCTGCGTAAGGTGCAAACAGTCTGTGTGTCTCCCCACAACTTAAATGCTGTCCCATCAATGGCTCGTTCATGTAGAACTCGGTTCCTGTCCACATGCTGAGGCTGCTGTCCAACTTTCATACTAGCAGTGAACTTCTGTGTTTGCACCATCCAAACCTCCAGCTGCCCCCAAAACCACCATCTTTCCCACATTAAAATTACCAACATAGTTTCTTTCTTAATGCTTCTGACCTTTTCGAGTTTTTAAATTTCAATACTTGCACTTCCATTACATTTTGTATTGTTTGTTTGCTGTTTCCAGGAGCTGTACTCCCATGCTCCTACTATGTGTAATCTTTCTTATGTGTAATCCTAGAGCTCACAGATCCCCTAAACTCTGCCAATCCTATGTTATTCTATATGTTTCTGCTACATCAAGCAATTCACTATTATATATTTTGTGGCCCCTTCCCACGTGTTGTATGCATCCATATTTCTTGGACCATTTCTGTCAATTCCTAACTTCAAAACGACTCTTGATGCTGCACACGTCGTATCAGGACATATACAAGAATATTAATTAATTATTATATTATTGTGTTGAAAGGGAGTGTTTTAACGTCTCCTATACTTTGGCTGCTACGGGCTACCTACTACAGAAACAACTACTGTAAGAGCACACAAAGTACTTTGCTACAAACTTCTGAGCCATGATTCAAGTTGACTGCACACCATGACTGAGCCATGATTGAAGTTGACTGATTACTATTCTGAGCTGTGGTTTCAGTTGACTGCACACCATGACTGAGCCATGATTCAAGTTGACTGCACACCATGACTGAGCCATGATTCAAGTTGACTGCACACCATGACTGAGCCATGATTCAAGTTGACTGCACACCATGACTGAGCCATGATTCAAGTTGACTGCACACCATGACTGAGCCATGATTCAAGTTGACTGCACACCATGACTGAGCCATGATTCAAGTTGACTGCACACCATGACTGAGCCATGATTCAAGTTGACTGCACACCATGACTGAGCCATGATTCAAGTTGACTGCACACCATGACTGAGCCATGATTCAAGTTGACTGCACACCATGACTGAGCCATGATTCAAGTTGACTGCACACCATGACTGAGCCATGATTGAAGTTGACTGCACACCATGACTGAGCCATGATTCAAGTTTACTGCACACCATGACTGAGCCATGATTGAAGTTGACTGATTACTATTCTGAGCTGTGGTTTCAGTTGACTGCATACCATGACTGAGCCATGATTGAAGTTGACTGATTACCATTCTGAGCTGTGGTTTCAGTTGACTGCATACCATGACTGAGCCATGATTCAAATTGACTGATTACCATTCTGAGGTGGGGTTTCAGTTGACTGCACACCATGAATGAGCCATGATTCAAATTGACTGATTACCATTCTGAGCTGTGGTTTCAGTTGACTGCACACCATGACTGAGCCATGATTGAAGTTGACTGATTACCATGTCTGAGCTGGGGTTTAAGTTGACTGATTACCATTACTGAGCTGGGGTTTAAGTTGACTGATTACCCTTTTTGAACTGGGGTTTAAGTTTACTGCACACAATGACTTAGCTGCGATTCCAGTTGACTGCAAACAGACAGTGAGAGACGAACAGAAATCAGACAGAAAGTGGAAACTGCATGCATGATTACATTAACAAACAGAGGATGAAATGGTTTGGTCATTTATCAAGAGTGTTTCCCAGCCTACCAATCACGTGACAAGAGTGTCTCACAGCCTACCAATCACGTGACAAGAGTGTCTCACATCCTACAAATCACGTGACAAGAGTGTCTCAATGGCAATCCATCACGTTACAAGAGTGTCTCCCAGGCCAACCCTCCTTGGAGTTAAAACAAAAATCAGCAGAGCTTAAGGGCAAGAGGTAGACTAAGAGATATGTCAATTGGCAGTGCTAAAGATATACTACAAAGACGTGCATGGACAATTACAAGTACCACACATATAGGACATAACAGTAGATGACACATCTTTACGAGATCTGGTCACGTAAGTAGACAGTAGATGACACATCTTCACGATGTCTAGTCACGTAAGTAGACAGTAAATGACACATCTTTACGACGTCTAGTCAGGTAAGTAGACAGTAAATGACACATCTCACGACGTCTAGTCGCGTAAGTAGACAGTAAATGACACATCTTTACGAGATCTGGTCACGTAAGTAGACAGTAGATGACACATATTTACGACATCTCGTCACCCAAGTAGACAGTAAATGACACATCTTTACGACGTCTAGTCAGGTAAGTAGACAGTAAATGACACATCTTCACGACGTCTAGTCACGTAAGTAGACAGTATATGACACATCTTCACGACGTCTAGTCACGAAAGTAGACAATAGATGACACATCTTCACGACGTCTAGTCACGTAAGTAGACAGTAGATGACACATCTTTACGACGTCTAATCACGTAAGTAGACAAAAGATTACACATCTTCACGACATCTCGTCACGTAAGTAGACAGTAAATGATCTTCACGACGTCTAGTCACGTAAGTAGACAGTATATGACACATCTTCACGACGTCTAGTCACGTGAGTAGACAGTAGATGACACATCTTTACGACGTCTAGTCACGTAAGTAGACAGTAGATGACACATCTTCACGACGTTTAGTCACGTACGTAGACAGTAGATGACACATCTTTACGATGTCTAGTCACGTAAGTAGACAGTAGATGACACATCTTCACGACGTCTAGTCACGTAAGTAAACAGTAGATGACACATCTTTACGACGTCTAGTCACGTAAGTAGACAGTAGATGACACATCTTCACGATGTCTAGTCACGTAAGTAGACAGTAGATGACACATCTTTACGACGTCTAGTCACGTAAGTAGACAGTAGATGACACATCTTCACGACGTCTAGTCACGTAAGTAGACAGTAGATGACACATCTTCACGACGTCTAGTCACGTAAGTAGACAGTAAATGACACATCTTCACGACGTCTAGTCACGTAAGTAGACAGTAGATGACACATCTTCACGACGTCTAGTCACGTAAGTAGACAGTAGATGACACATCTTCACGACGTCTAGTCACGTAAGTAGACAGTAAAGGACACATTTTCACGACGTCTAGTCACGTGAGTAGACAGTAGATGACACATCTTTACGACGTCTAGTCACGTAAGTAGACAGTAGATGACACATCTTCACGACGTCTAGTCACGTAAGTAGACAGTAGATGACACATCTTTACGACGTCTAGTCTCGTAAGTAGACAGTAGATGACACATCTTCACGACGTCTAGTCACGTAAGTAGACAGTAGATGACACATCTTCACGACGTCTAGTCACGTAAGTAGACAGTAGATGACACATCTTCACGACGTCTAGTCACGTAAGTAGACAGTAGATGACACATCTTTACGACGTCTAGTCTCGTAAGTAGACAGTAGATGACACATCTTCACGACGTTTAGTCACGTAAGTAGACAGTAGATGACACATCTTCACGACGTATAGTCACGTAAGTAGACAGTAGATGACACATCTTCACGACGTCTAGTCACGTAAGTAGACAGTAGATGACACATCTTTACGACGTCTAGTCACGTAAGTAGACAGTAGATGACACATCTTCACGACGTCTAGTCACGTAAGTAGACAGTAGATGACACATCTTTACGACGTCTAGTCTCGTAAGTAGACAGTAGATGACACATCTTCACGACGTCTAGTCACGTAAGTAGACAGTAGATGACACATCTTTACGACGTCTAGTCACGTAAGTAGACAGTAGATGACACATCTTCACGACGTCTAGTCACGTAAGTAGACAGTAGACGACACATCTTCACGACGTCTAGTCACGTAAGTAGACAGTAGAGACTTGTCTACGGTGTCTATTGGCATCATCAATGGCTAGCGGTAAACGTATACAGAAAACAGTTCTACGAGAGGCCTACTAAAAGAACACTACAGTCATACACTGGAGAGCTTGTCCTCAGTTCCACCTCCGGTTGTGACAGCATTTAGAAAGATGAAAGAATAATTGTATGACGAGGATAGATTCATGAAACATACCTCCATGTTTATTAATGAAATAGATGAGATTTGTAAAGTGTGGACTAGAACTAATAGAACCAACACTTTCAGCATATTATCAAAGTGTGGACTAGAACAAATAACACAAACACTTTCAGCATGTTATCAAAGTGTGGACTAGAACAAATAACACAAACACTTTCAGCATATTATCAAAGTGTGGACTAGAACAAATAACACAAACACTTTCAGCATATTATCAAAGTGTGGACTAGAACAAATAACACAAACACTTTCAGCATATTATCAAAGTGTGGACTAGAACAAATAACACAAACACTTTCAGCATATTATCAAAGTGTGGACTAGAACAAATAACACAAACACTTTCAGCATGTTATCAAAGTGTGGACTAGAACAAATAACACAAACACTTTCAGCATATTATCAAAGTGTGGACTAGAACAAATAACACAAACACTTTCAGCATGTTATCAAAGTGTTGAAAATAACGTTATTATTGTGTGTATATCCCATCTGTTTCCCAGTTACAAGTCCAGTAGCCCCCTTCAGCTGCCCAGAAGCCCATGGCTTGTACTCTGACCCGCACAATTGTTCCTTTTTCATCCACTGTTTTAAGAAGATCGCATACAGGTAGGTCCACATTACACCTGACCAGTTTAAATGGACGCACATCTCATGCCTACAACATTCACTCATCTTGAAACCTCACACTGCACGGTGACCTTGTGAATCAGCTCCACTAACTAGTATCGGTACTTTGACGGACGCATCCCTTCAGATGTAACATATTCCTCTTGCGACCTAGTTATAGAAACATAATATACATTCGCCTTGTTCCATTTGCTGAAGCATAGGTCTACCACTGCTTTTGGCTTACCCTGGTTAGCTGTATGGGCGTCATGGTTCTACTCATTCTCAGTACGGCTTTATAGCAATGGTTTATACATGGTGAGTTTGTCAGCCTCATACACCACATTCCTCTCTAGTCGCCTATTACGGCGTGTAGTGAAGGAAACATTGTCCCATTCTGTACCTGCATTTTGTAGTTCGCCGTATTGTTGTTCTGTTTACGTGAAACTGACATACAATCTGCATGCATCCTTTTGGTGTGGCCATTGTTTCTGTTTTAGAGATATGTCTACTTAGTACTTTATCTTCACTGATCCTGTTCATGGGGTCAGCAAATCACTCGACATCTGGTTCTATAGCAATACCGCGCCACCATGTTCCGCCTAGTAAAATCTAATATTCAACGAGGCGTGTTCAAATGAAACCAGACCAAAGTTCAACAAGTGAACATTTGTACGATGTGCATGATGACGTCACATCTCGTGTAAACAACACATACATACCGTCAAGTTTGCATAATGCCATTATCCTCCGACTCATAGTTTCCTCAGCAGACCGTTGAAAACATGGCGGGTGTGATACAGGAGCCGCTCAGAGGTTATATACAACTCAACAAGGCATGCAGAGCCGGGCGACAATTGTATGAACCCTAGCTGCAGACACCCGTTACCACTATATTCTATGCATATATGTGTAGGTCTATTCAAGTTACCTTACACACACAAACTGTTTTCTACATTAGTTTCGGGCCAACGCCTGTTGACAGCCTTTGTACAATGAAGCCAATATGCAGATTTTGTTACAAGACACGAATATATTCTATTAAAGATCTTTGCTTGTAAATGTATGTATATGTGTCTATGTAGTGCCCCATCACATGGCATCTGATTCCGCATCGCTCGGCGTGGAAGATAATGTAGTACCTTGGCTTCCCCAATTAATATCATCATAGATTTTTTTTTTACGATTTCCCCATCGGCCAGTGATAAGTTGTCACACAAACACAACCTCGCTGTAATACTGGCTGCCTTCTTACATTATAGATGTTTGACTGAAGTTTATTTGTTTAAACCATTCTACACCTCTCCCGTCTTCTCATCCCCAAAGCATTCCCTTTCTGCTTCACACCCGCCCATCTCATCCCATCTCAACCCGCCCATCTCATCCCATCTCAACCCGCCCATCTCATCCCATCTCAACACACTCATCTCATCCCATCTCAACCAGCCCATCTCATCCCATCTCAACACACTCATCTCATCCCATCTCAACCCGCCCATCTCATCCCATCTCAACCCGCCTTTCTCATCCCATCTCAACCCGCCCATCTCATCCCATCTCAACACACTCATCTCATCCCATCTCAACCAGCCCATCTCATCCCATCTCAACCCGCCTATCTCATCCCATCTCAACCCGCCCATCTCATCCCATCTCAACACACTCATCTCATCCCATCTCAACCAGCCCATCTCATCCCATCTCAACCAGCCGATCTCTTCCCACCTCGGCCCGCATTTCATTTTCCACAGCCCACCAATCAATTCCCACTACTGTCCATTTTCCTCACAGACTGCACATATCTTCCCCCTCAGCTTGACCATATCTTCCCGCCTCCTCCTGCCCATCTTTTCCACCCTTCCCGCCTCCTCCTGCCCATCTTGTCCACCCTTCCCGCCTCCTCCTGCCCATCTCGAACACCCTTCCTGCCCATCTCGTCCACTTCCCGCCTCCTCCTGCCCATCTTGTCTACCCTTCCCGCCTCCTCCTGCCCATCTTGTCCACCCTTCCCGCCTCCTCCTGCCCATCTTGTCCACCCTTCCCGCCTCCTCCTGCCCATCTTGTCCACCCTTCCCGCCTCCTGCCCATCTTGTCCACCCTTCCCGCCTCCTCCTGCCCATCTTGTCCACCCTTCCCGCCTCCTCCTGCCCATCTCGAACACCCTTCCTGCCCATCTCGTCCACTTCCCGCCTCCTCCTGCCCATCTTGTCTACCCTTCCCGCCTCCTCCTGCCCATCTTGTCCACCCTTCCCGCCTCCTCCTGCCCATCTTGTCCACCCTTCCCGCCTCCTCCTGCCCATCTTGTCCACCCTTCCCGCCTCCTGCGCATCTTGTCCACCCTTCCCGCCTCCTCCTGCCCATCTTGTCCACCCTTCCCGCCTCCTCCTGCCCATCTTGTCCACTTCCCGCCTCCTCCTGCCCATCTTGTCCACCCTTCCCGCCTCCTGCCCATCTTGTCCACCCTTCCCGCCTCCTCCTGCCCATCTTTTCCACCCCTTCTCGCCAAAAGTCGAAGCGGTGTTCTCGAAAAGGCGCGGTCCAAACTGTATAATCCAAACCGCGAGGTCGATACGAGTATTGGAAAGGATCGTGCTGAGATTGTGTGATGAACATTACAGTCTAGAGCCTGTCGTCATCTTATTTTCACTGCACACAACCCACAACCCACTGAGGATGATGATCAAATGTCTGTCTCATACATGGAGCAGACAGACATACTTAACAGCCAGTACTATATTACAGACTTGATTGTAAACGATGTTTGATACTATTTCGGGTGACATGAGCGTACTTACATACTGTTTTCTGTGTAATCGTATGGCAGTTCGTCAGACAAGAAAGTGTGGACGGGAAGGTCCATAGCTAGAACAAATATCATGGTACAAAGCCGAGTGGGGTGGCGGGAACTGGTCCAACAATCTGCAGAATTGGTACCTCAATGACCTGTCAGGTTACGGGACTGATGTTGATGATGATGATGAGGGTGAAGACAGGGTAGTCCATTAATTCACAGCATCATTCCTAGAGTAAAATCGTCTCTTCCGATGTGATAATGCTTTATAAGGTAATTTTGTTTTTACTGGCCGTTATATTTCCAGGCATCAATGCCAACCTGGCACAGTTTTCAGTTCAGAAAATGCGGCTTGCACCTGGCGCCGGCTAGTCAAGGAATGCCGGGAAGCTAGAGACGTAAAAGATGGAGTCCAACAGGGGCTTGGTAGTGCTCATACTGACAGTAAGAAGGAAAGACGCGACATCGGTACAGAACCATACCAGCAACGTGTGTCAGTCAGTGGTACGTAATCATCATCATCATCAGCATCATCAGTTGCCCTGTCGGATTGCAACACATGTGTCCGTTATCAGTTCTGCCTTTGATTGCCTCCGATGCCACGCTTTCAAGCTGTCCAATATTGTATTTGTTTCCAAAGAAAAGATGACTGCAGTGTCCTGACGTTTGCCATAAACCGTCTTTGTGTCTGTGTCCGTTCAAGAACCACGGGATTAGGTTTCTTTGCAGTCCATGAAACTTTCAACTTGATGGATTTCTTGTAGACCTCTGCCCAGGTAATGCTGGACATTGAGAGACTGGGATAGAGCCGTCTAGTTATTGACTGTTCTGGTCATGAGAACCAGTTTACATATACATGTGATAGAGTTAGGATTCCTTTCTGACCATTTGTTCGCATTGAAACATTTAATACATGACATTACGACTTCAACATAGAAAACTCTAAAGCGTATGTGAACAATAAAACAAGATATTCATTTAATACTAATCTATGGTATATACCATGGATAAAACTAAACTAATTAATAAATAATTCAATCTTTCTCTCTCAGGGAATGTTAACATGAGCTTGAATGGAATCCCTGGAATTATAACCCCAGTTCGGTAGTCTAACCAAATAAATATGACAATCTTGTTCTACACTTCTACTATCTTATTGTAGTCACGTGTGCCCCTAGCAGTTGGTGACGAATTAATCTCTGACGGCCGTCAGTCCTAAGCTGTGCAATAATAACTTCTTGATGTGCCTGTGTGCATTGCTCCCTGAGGATTCAGGTTAAAACTGAATTTCAATTGGGAAGCTGTGGCCGACCAGTCTGATCTAAATCATGCCTACGATCAGTTTATTCTCGACTTTAGCAGAACATCAAGAACTGATCTATGTGTGACTGCCACTGGAAGTGAACAGGTTTCCTTCTCGCATCCCTCCTCAGTGAGTCCCAATGGGCAGTAGTGCAATGACCCTGATGTATAGTTGATAACCTCCCTGTCCAGCTCCGTCTCTCTGGTTTCAGTGGTCTATTTTTATAGCCCCTCTTTCGCTTCGCTTAAGCAAAGATGGTGGTAGTCACAAAGTACTCTCTTCCTTCCCAGCTGACTGATCAGCCGTCAATCTTACTCAGCTACTTCCCTTTGGAATCATATTGACTCTTATTGCTACTTGTCACTTTCTAATTCTAAGTGTGACAGCCTGACGTTCGATTATTTGTCGCAAAACTGCTGCAGCCGTACTCTGGACTTCAGATACTACATCCAAAGGGACCGCCATTTGTATTTCACCACTTTTCCCGACATGCCGTCACGACACGCCGTCACGACACTCCGTCACATGCCGCCACGACATACGCCGCCACGACACTCTCCGTCACGACATGCCGCCACGACACACGCCGTCACGACACTCCGTCACGGCACACTCCGTCACGATATGCCGCCACGACACACGCCGTCACGACACTCCGTCACGACACACTCCGTCACGATATGCCGCCACGTCAAACGCCGCAACGTCACACGCTGCCACGAAACACTCCGTCACGACATGCCGCCACGACACACGCCGCCACGACATGCCGCCACGACACACGCCGTCACGACATGCCGCCACGACACACTCCGCCACGACACACGCCGTCACGACATGCCGCCACGTCACACGCTGCCACGACACACTCCGTCACGACATTCCGCCACGACACACGCCGCCACGACACACGTCGCCACGACACACGCCGCCACGTCACACGCTGCCACGACACACTCCGTCACAACATGCCGCCACGACACACGCCGCCACGTCACACGCCGCCTCGACACACTCCGCCACGACACGCCGGTCTCGCTAACCTGGAGAGAGTGAACTCTAATTTTAAATTGTGCCCGTAAGAATCAAATACTATGCTCCTGTCTTAACTATGTTAACTCCAGCGAACAAGTTGCTGGCTCCAACCGCTGTGCTTCCTGTCAGATGATGCTGTTACATACTGCCCCTTCACACTCAACCATGTTACAAGGCTTCGAGATGTCTTGTAGATCTCCTGTCCATGTAAGGCTAGACATATAGAAGTCTCAGGATGTCTTGTAGATCTTCTGTCCATGAAGGCTAGACATATTGATGTCTCAGGATGTCTTGTAGATCTTCTGTCCAGGAAGGCTAGACATAAAGAGGTCACAGGATGTCTTGTAGATCTTCTGTCCAGTAAAGCTAGACATATAGAGGTCTCAGGATGTCTTGTAGATCTTCTGTCCAGGAAGGCTAGACATATAGAGGTCACAGGATGTCTTGTAGATCTTCTGTCCAGTAAAGCTAGACATATAGAGGTCACAGGATGTCTTGTAGATCTTCTGTTCAGGAAGGCTAGTCATATAGAGCTCACAGGATGTCTTGTAGATCTTCTGTTCAGGAAGGCTAGACATATAGAGGTCACAGGATATCTTGTAGACCTTTTGTCCAGTAAGGCTAGACATATAGAGGTCACAGGATGTCTTGTAGATCTTCTGTCCAGTAAAGCTAGACATATAGAGGTCACAGGATGTCTTGTAGATTTTCTGTTCAGGAAGGCTAGACATATAGAGCTCACAGGATGTCTTGTAGATCTTCTGTTCAGGAAGGCTAGACATATAGAGGTCACAGGATAACTTGTAGATCCTTTGTCCAGTAAGGCTAGACATATAGAGATCTCAGGATGTCTTGTAGATCTTCTGTTCAGGAATGCTAGACTTATAGAGGTCTCATGATGTCTTGTAGATCTTCTGTCCAGGAAGGCAAGACATATAGAGGTCACAGGATGTCTTATAGATCTTCTGTTCAGGAAGGCTAGACATATAAAGGTCACAGGATGTCTTGTAGATCTATCTTCTGTTCTTGTCATACTGCAGCTTGCAGACATTCTGAAGTTGATCAGTTAAAGACGAAGCAGTCGATCAATTGGCAATGTAAGTTTTGTAAAGTTGTAAAATCAAATGCTGGTCCTTCAGAGGAGGAGGGGGAGGGGGCGCTTGAGGGAATGGAGCTAGAATGTATACAACTAGCGAACTACAAGATCCATCAGGGCCTAAACTCCTCGCCATATACAGAGAAAGACTTTACCTATTGGTCTGCCCGGAGTGTAATGGCGTCGATTCTGTACAGAACAGAATTCTCATGCTGCATTAAGTTAAGTGTAGATCATTGAAAAGCACAAACAACTTTCGCTTAGTAAACTAGTACCAAGCACTCCAGATCCAATCAAGCCTATGTCAAATCAGAACTTAATACTATAAAATAACGTTTTTAGCATTTTATTATGTTTATTAAAATATATGGATTTGTTAACTTGTAAAACTATTGGTAAATTACATTATAGAATGGTATTGTTTATGCTGTTATACCAGACGAGAGATAAGAATGGTCTTGTTATGATGTTATACCAGACTTGAAATAGAAATGAGTGTTTCCCAAAGGTGGAGACTAGTGAACACAATATTTCTAACGACAAATCAACAACCAAACCACTGTGACTCATTTACAGGAGCTGGTCATGACATAGTGGGGCCTGTAGGCCTACAAGAATTCACATGTCCGGCTGTAGCAGATGGCTTCTACCGAGACGGTCTGTTTTGCGACATGTTCCACAGGTGTGTTGTTGGTAGAAAGTTTACCTTCACCTGCCCGACTGGTACATTCTTCAGGTAAGAAGTCAACACCTGTATACAGGTTGTTTTTGTTGTGTCATTGTCTTTTCTTGTTTAGTAGTTGGTGTCTTGCAACCGTAAGACACTTCCAAACAGATGCAGGATAAACATAGACAAGCCAACACACGTCCTCGAAAACGTTATATAAGTACTGAACACACGCTTCATATTTCAGCACATGTGCTAAAAACATGCACAAAGTACACGCCCTACAACGCACTGCACAACATACAACGTCACACACTAGCAACAACATAGTACACTCATACTTATAGTTGCCAATCCTAAGTGAAGATGGCTGCGAGGTGGGATGTTAAGTCTAACCATGGGACTGCAGATAATGCTGTACTTGGGGGCACACATCTGACAAGACGGCTGTGGAGTGTCGTGCGTTCGATTCTTTCGTGCGGATCGTTTTCTATGGGGCAACGATGATGATGTTTCACTCTGCTATCCGAGCACCTTGTGTGATGACATAGCGCCAGGTGAAACCTTGCTGTTAAAGAAATTCCCAGTAGGTGACATCAATGTTGAAGCTATTTAGTTTAAGGAGTCTTTTGGGCATTTCCTCTGTCGATCCGATTAGCGTCTGCTTGTTCAGAGATCCTCACACAGCAGTTGTTTGAGTTGGCGTTATTCAGGCATTTCTACATCATGTTCCGTCCATCTTATCTTGGCTTTTGCTCAACATGTTAGTTCTACCAACTGTTCCTGAGCTTGCACAGACAGCTCTTGTGCAAACGATGTAGCGTGTCTGTCATGTTTACTATACATTGTCCATGTTTTTCAGGTATGTAACACAATGATTTTAACTGCATCACGATACACTTTCACCTTCGTTGCGCCACTGATGCCTCGTTGGTTGAGACATTCGCTTGTATCCTCACACACCCAGAACTTGATATTCTGTTCTCTGTTGTATTCGCTTCTCTCGCGAGGGTACTGCCTAGGTAGGCTAAGGTATCTACCGCCTGGTCAGGGTACTGCCTAGGTAGGTTTATCTATGGACCGCTTGGTGAGGCTACTGCCTAGACAGTCAAACTAGCTACCGCCTGGTGAGGGTACTGCCTTGGTAGGTCTATCTATGGACCACCTGGTGAGGCTACTGCCTAGACAGTCACAGCTACCGACCGCCCTGAGATGTTGGTTTTGTATGGTGATGTTTGGTTTGTTGCACAGCTCCAAACAAGCGGGCGGGACAAGTACCTCTGTTTTTCTAGTGCTGACTGTGAGACCAAAATTGCTGCACTCCGCGCAAAATTCAGTCATAGTGGGCTGTACATCTTGTTCTGGGTAAATGTGAAGGGCGCAGTGGTCGGCAAACAGATCCAAGATGGTGGTTTCTGTAACCTTGATGTAAGAATTCACGCGTCTCAGAGGATACATATGACCTTGCATCGTGTACCTGATATGTATTCCAGTAGCAGTTCAACATCAGAGAGAATTGCCGCAAAGACCATGCTAAAGAATATCGGTGCCAGCACGGTTGACAGCCGTTTAAGACCGTTGGTACCTCGGGAGGCTACACAGATGTCCACCCTGCCTGCCATGGTCAGGTCGACACACACTGTTTATAGGTCATACTGCTGTTCTTTACCACTCTCCTGGAATTGGCCCCTGCATATATCAGGTCAACAGTTCCACAATCTGCACGAAAACCACACTAAATCTGGAAGTAGACCCTGCTCTAGTTAGGTGGTTGAGCAGGACTCGGCCATCATTTTACCCGCGTTTGACAAGAGAGAGATTACCCTGTAGTTATCACAGGAGGAGAGCAGGACTCGGCCATCATTTTATCCGCGTTTGACAAGAGAGATATTACCCTGTAGTTATCACAGGAGGAAAGATGCCTTTTCGCCTATACAAGTATACAACGTAGGCATATGTCTGGTCCTGCCGTATCGAAAATTGAACGAAATAGGCCTTCGTCGACCGTACATCACGCCTAGTGATGACATAGTTGACAGGTGTCACTGCCTAGAATGAAAATGCACCTAGGATGTCGTTTAATGGTTGTGCGGTCGTAACATTTAGTTTGTGATGGAGAGATTGTGTGGGGCACACGAGCTGAGAAGACGGAGTCTTGTATTTTCTTATGTCATGTACACCAATTGTTCACTCTCAAGTCCAAAGGTCGGTCCTCACTCTAGCACTCAAGTCGTGTCGCCAAGAATGAGAGGTTTCTCTTAACCTGAAACTAAAAAGGATAGAGTTCAGTTCTTCACAGAACTGTGCCTTAACGCCCTCTGGACTGACCTAATTTCGCTTTAACGCCCTCTGGACTGACAGACCTTCGCCTTAACGCCCTCTGGGCTGACATAACTTCGCCTTAACGCCCCTTGGGCTGACATAACTTCGCCTTAACGCCATCTGGGCTGACAGAACTTCGCCTTAACGCCCTCTGGGCTGACATAACTTCGCCTTAACGCCATCTGGGCTGACAGAACTTCGCCTTAACGCCCCCTGGGCTGACATAACTTCGCCTTAACGCCATCTGGACTGACAGAACTTCTCCTTAACGCCCCCTGGGCTGACATAACTTCGCCTTAACGCCATCTGGACTGACAGACCTTCGCCTTAACGCCCCCTGGACTGACAGACCTTCGCCTTAACGCCCCCTGGACTGACAGACCTTCGCCTTAACGCCCCCTGAACTGACAGACCTTCGCCTTAACGCCATCTAGGCTGCTAATCTTTAGGACATATGTGCTAATCAGAGTAGCAGCTCTCCATTCCCAGTGGAAGTTGAAGAGAGAAAAGACGGTATTTTTGGGAGGAGGGGGTGGGAGGAGGAGTGAGGGAGGTTGGCGATCTGCTAGCGAATACAACATCCAAACCTGTCGCATCCAAAGGAAAATTTCAACAGATTTGAAAATTTCAGAGCCCTGGATTCGAGATAATATTAAGCCAGATCTGAAACTGAAATAAGTTTTTAAAAACAGACAGCGCTTTGGCTCAGCATGATGTTTCTTGGCTTGTTAACAGGCTCGAGGAGAACTTGTGCGACTTCTGGCAGACTGTGACTGACTGCACACACGATGGCCTGAGACTAAGGGCCATGGGCAGGCTGCCAGCAGTGCTGCCTCCTGTCTTACAGTCCCTCGATGCTCCACAGCCAGTTGACGACGAGATGGACGTGAGCGTTGTCAGTACCGATGCCGGTAAGTCCACCGTTTTATATCATGGCATTTCTTCTTCTGATTTCTGTCGAGCAGTCGCCATTCTTGTCAATTCTGGAACCCAAATATTCAAAATGCGTGACCTGATCTCACCACCTACTGTCAATTTATGCTGACATTGGTTTTGTGGGTAGCCATTTTCTTTGTTTTGTTTATAAACATTTTTTGATCTTTATTGCATCTATTAATGGCTGAAAGTAGCTGCTCTAGCCCTTCTGCACTTCATGATAGTATCACTGTGTCGTCTGCGTATCGTAACTCTGGAATCTCGTACCCGCCAATCGTAAATGGGTCGAAACTTTCAATGATCTCGTCTTCTAAAATATTTCTCATTATACATTCCGCATATATGTTGTACAGATAAGGTGAGAGGATACATCCCTGTCGGACTCCCTTTTGTACTGCAAACCAATCTGATGTTTGCCCAGATACTCGACAGCGGCTTGTTGATCTTGGTATAATGTTTCGATGAGATGGACAATATGCAAAGGAAACCCAATTTCGTTCATGATTTTCTACAGATTTTGATATTTTACCGAATCGAAGGCCTTGGTGTAATCTATGAAACACGTGTATATGTCTACATTAAACTCTCTACATTTTTCGTAGATATTCCTCATATTGAATATGTGGTCCCTGGTCCCAATGTCTTTCTTAAAACCTGTCTGGACTACGTGAATTTCAGATTGAAACCTTGCTAGCGTGTTATCTTGCTAGCGTGACTGATCAGCGCGATGGTTCGGTAGTTTGTGCACAGCTTCAGGTTGTCTTTTTGGGGAAGGGAATATAAATTGATTTCTTCCCTGCTTCTGGCCACTCTGCCGTATCTGTTTACACAGCTTGTGATAGACTCGAGCACATGCCTCTCCTCCTGCTTGTATTAGCTCTGCTGGGATATCATCACATCCTGGGGACTTTCCATTTTTCAGGCTTTTAATTGCTGAGCGTACTTCCTCCAATGTTGCTTCGGGTTCTTACTCATCCTTTGGTAGGATTGTAACTGAGTGCTCTCTCCATCTAGTCAGTATGTCTTTGGTTTCTGTTAATGTGTCATTGATGACATGTGGAACCGGACGGAATCCCTAATATCAGTGTTCTTTTCGCATTAAAGACATATGTCTCCTTGCCTTGTTATTGTAGATTTTCTCTGTCCTTGCAAGTGTTCACTATGTATCTTCTTTTATCTTTAATTATTTCTCTTCAAACTTTTCTTGTGCAGTTTTTTATATTCTGTGTTTTTCCCCTGACTTCCCATTTGCTTTAATTGGTTTCTTTCTTCAAGGAGTTTCAATGCTTCTTCTGATATATAGCTCTGTTTCTTGTGCGACATCCTGGGAATCATTTCGTTCGCTGTCAAGATTAAAATATCCCTTGCGTACGATGTCAACTCCTCAGATGTCATCTCTTCATGTACCACAAGCAACGCCCCTCAAATTTGTTTTCTACTTTGATGTTGTATTCAGTTGGTATTACTGTTACATCGAAGCGTATTGGCTGGAAACCTCTGTTAATCCTACGTAGTCTTGTCTTGAAAACTGTAAACAGTAATTCGTGGTCCGTATCTAAGTCTGCTCCTGGCAGCGTTTTTGTTGCCAGCACATTTGACCTGCATCTTTGTTGTACCAGGATGTAATCTATTTGGTTTCTGCTGTTGCCATCAAGGGAGGTCCACGTGTATAGTCTACGTGGATGTTGTTTAAATGTTGTGTTGGCAATGGAGAGGTTGTTTTCCATGCATAATTCAACCAGTTTTTCTCCTCGCTCATTTCTTTGTCTCAAACCAAAAGGTCCCCGTACACTTCTCTCTTACCAGCTCTTTCCTCTCCAATTTTCACATTAAAATCTCGTGATGATAAAGATGTCTCGTTTTTCTCTTGTTTCCATCGTTTCTTGTAAAGTGTTCTAGAAATCGTCCATTTCGCAATCATCAGCTGCTGATATTGAATAAACTTGAATTATTGTTAAATGTCATGTCTTCCTCTTTAGTCTGATTACAATTATTCGATCGTTAACTTGATTATAACCGAGAAGTGAAGGTGCCGTCTTCTTTAACAGAATGAAGCCGACCCCGCTTTTTCCACCATTGCTAGCTTTGTTAATTAAGTCACTTCTACCATTGCTAGCTTTGTTCATTAAGCCACCATTTTCTTTGATAGCTTTGTTCATTAAGTCACCACTACCATTGCTAGCTTTGTTCAAAAAGTCACCATTACCATTGCTTGCTTTGTTCATTAAGCCACCATTTTCTTTGATAGCTTTGTTCATTAAGTCACCACTACCATTGCTAGCTTTGTTCATTAAGTCACCACTAACATTGCTAGGTTTGTTCTACAGTTGTAGTCAGTTGTGTTGATGATACTATGCTTCATTTAGACTACATCAAGCACAACTTTTGTTTTTTACATTTCTAAATTATCGAAATTATAATTGTTTATAATAGTCAGCCTAATCAAAAACGACAATTCTTTGTTTCTTGAAGACCCCATGCCGTGCCCTGCAGCCAGTGGCCTATTTCCTCACCCGAGAAACTGTCACCAGTTCCTGTTCTGCACTCACTTCCTCCCTCTGGTCCTGACGTGCCCGGATCCCCTGCTTTACAACTCCCAGACCTTGACCTGTGACTACGCCAGCAAGGTTCAGTGTTTCAGATTTGATCGTTATACTAACAAGTAGTCGGGTTTCATCATTACCGGACTCTATTTTTCGTGTCCAGTCACATTACACATATTCATGCTTGTTATTATTATCGTATCTAAATATTTAGTAACAGTTTGCCACGTGAAATTACTTATTTGAATCTCTGCGTTTCTAGCTTTGCACACCAAAAGTTTTATCTAGGAGATGAATATCTCATTCAGTGTTCAGAGCATGCCTGGTAGTTAATGTTCAGGAACCGGTGCATGCTAGAGATTGGTGCTAAGTGTTCAGTTTGAGGTCTGAACCACGTGTGTCCTCTACTCTAATGTACTGACTTGACGCTAGATCTCTTCAATATATTTCAATTAAAGTTCAAATGATACCGTCCCTCATTGGTAGGTGGGTTAAATGTTTTGTGTTCAATGAGAAATAAGGTTTATTAATGAGAGATTGGAAATAGTTTTTGTTGAAATGTAACCAGCTGAAATTTGGGAGTCTGGTTGGCATTCATTACGACAGGGTTGAGTCTGGTTGGCACACATTACGCCAGGGTTGAGTCTGGTTGGCATCCATTACGACAGGGTTGAGTCTGGTTGGCATCCATTACGCCAGGGTTGAGTCTGGTTGGCACACATTACGCCAGGGTTGAGTCTGGTTGGCATCCATTACGCCAGGGTTGAGTCTGGTTGGCATCCATTACGACAGGGTTGAGTCTGGTTGGCATCCATTACGCCAGGGTTGAGTCTGGTTGGCATCCATTACGACAGGGTTGAGTCTGGTTGGCATCCATTACGACAGGGTTGAGTCTGGTTGGCACCCATTACGACAGGGTTGAGTCTGGTTGGCATCCATTACGACAGGGTTGAGTCTGGTTGGCATCCATTACGACAGGGTTGAGTCTGGTTGGCATCCATTACGACAGGGTTGAGTCTGGTTGGCATCCATTACGACAGGGTTGAGTCTGGTTGGCATCCATTACGACAGGGTTGAGTCTGGTTGGCATCCATTACGACAGGGTTGAGTCTGGTTGGCATCCATTACGACAGGGTTGAGTCTGGTTGGCATCCATTACGACAGGGTTGAGTCTGGTTGGCATCCATTACGACAGGGTTGAGTCTGGTTGGCATTCATTACGACAGGGTTGAGTCTGGTTGGCATCCATTACGACAGGGTTGAGTCTGGTTGGCACCCATTACGACAGGGTTGAGTCTGGTTGGCACCCATTACGACAGGGTTGAGTCTGGTTGGCACCCATTACGACAGGGTTGAGTCTGGTTGGCATCCATTACGACAGGGTTGAGTCTGGTTGGCATCCATTACGCCAGGGTTGAGTCTGGTTGGCACCCATTACGACAGGGTTGAGTCTGGTTGGCATCCATTACGACAGGGTTGAGTCTGGTTGGCATCCATTACGACAGGGTTGAGTCTGGTTGGCATCCATTACGACAGGGTTGAGTCTGGTTGGCATCCATTACGACAGGGTTGAGTCTGGTTGGCATCCATTACGACAGGGTTGAGTCTGGTTGGCATCCATTACGACAGGGTTGAGTCTGGTTGGCATCCATTACGACAGGGTTGAGTCTGGTTGGCATCCATTACGACAGGGTTGAGTCTGGTTGGCATCCATTACGACAGGGTTGAGTCTGGTTGGCATCCATTACGACAGGGTTGAGTCTGGTTGGCATCCATTACGACAGGGTTGAGTCTGGTTGGCATCCATTACGACAGGGTTGAGTCTGGTTGGCATCCATTACGACAGGGTTGAGTCTGGTTGGCATCCATTACGACAGGGTTGAGTCTGGTTGGCATCCATTACGACAGGGTTGAGTCTGGTTGGCATCCATTACGACAGGGTTGAGTCTGGTTGGCACCCATTACGACAGGGTTGAGTCTGGTTGGCACCCATTACGCCAGGGTTGACGATTGTAACATGTATCGGACTTCTTGTTTGTAATTACACAAAAATAAATGTGACAATTGTTGGGCAGATGTCGAACAATGGACATAAATGGAGTCTTGTTAAAATATCTACAATTGAGTGGATTTCTTGGTTTCAAAACTTTTGTTAATGGCGACTCGACCGATATAATTTTTGTTTTCTCGCTGTAAGAAATAACTGAACAGAAAGAACATTCTGAATTAATTTACAGGGTTTTTTAAATAAAGATTTTAAAAAAATGCTATTCAACCATATGGTTTGCAAAATAGAATATTAAAATAGTAGTAGAACAAAAAATCCTCATGTGAAATAGAGCCACGGTCAGAGATGAGACATGGAGCCATGGTCAGAGATGAGACATGGAGCCACGGTCAGAGATGAGACATGGAGCCACGGTCAGAGATGAGACATGGAGCCACGGTCAGAGATGAGACATGGAGCCACGGTCAGAGATGAGACATGGAGCCACGGTCAGAGATGAGACATGGAGCCACGGTCAGAGATGAGACATGGAGCCACGGTCAGAGATGAGACATGGAGCCACGGTCAGAGATGAGACATGGAGCCATGGTCAGAGATGAGACATGGAGCCACGGTCAGAGATGAGACATGGAGCCACGGTCAGAGATGAGACATGGAGCCATGGTCAGAGATGAGACATGGAGCCACGGTCAGAGATGAGACACGGAGCCATGGTCAGAGATGAGATATGGAGCCACGGTCAGAGATGAGACATGAAGCCATGGTCAGAGATGAGACATGGAGCCATGGTCAGAGATGAGACATGGAGCCACGGTCAGAGATGAGACACGGAGCCATGGTCAGAGATGAGATATGGAGCCACGGTCAGAGATGAGACATGAAGCCACGGTCAGAGATCAGAAATGGACTCTTAACCCATTAGTGTGTCCTCTAGCCTAAATGTAAAATGCCATTCGAGGAAAATTGTATTCTTGCTATTATAAAACAAAAGTTATCGTGCAGTCTCCAAATTTGACCCAATAAATGCATGTCACGGAGTCATGTTGGAATAACATGTTCTATTGTTGTGTTGTTCTTCCCTAACAAAGAGCTGTATTGTTCTTCCCTAACAAAGAGTTGTGTTGTTCTTCCCTAACAAAGAGCTGTATTGTTCTTCCCTAACAAAGAGTTGTGTTGTTCTTCCCTAACAAAGAGCTGTATTGTTCTTCCCTAACAAAGAGTTGTGTTGTTCTTCCCTAACAAAGAGCTGTATTGTTCTTCCCTAACAAAGAGTTGTGTTGTTCTTCCCTAACAAAGAGCTGTATTGTTCTTCCCTAACAAAGAGTTGTGTTGTTCTTCCCTAACAAAGAGCTGTATTGTTCTTCCCTAACAAAGAGCTGTATTGTTCTTCCCTAACGACTTCTACTGATTTTATGTCTGTATAAAGCTGTGAATATTTTCCTACTGTAAACACTTTTTGTACGTTTGAAATATAAACATATCTTTTCATATCTTTTATACAGCTGGCATGTTTAATACATTTGTGCAAAGAATCAGCAATTGTTGTCGCTTTTATATTTGCACGTGTTCTGTAAGTGCTGTGATGTGTCATGAAACAGATGATGAATGACAGTTTGTGTTGGCTATGTCAGATGTAATCATAATTACATAGTGATGGTGTCCAGATGACGTTGATGTACGGTGCTTCCATCTTCACCAATAACAAGCTCCCAAGTACCACTTATCTGCACCCCAAACGTGTAAATACAGGCCAGAAAGATGTCATTATTGCTCACAAGTATTGGTGGGTTCTTCAAATGAAAACCGTCAATATATTTTATTGGTAAATTTGTTCTTAAATAAAGTGAATCACAACTGCATCATTATTCGGTACAATTCCCCGGCGGCTAGAAAGGTCATGGATTCCTCTGTACAATTATTTCGGTCGCGTGTAACAACTAATGTACTACCTGCTGGACCTCTTTATCGTACCGGAAAGCCTTTCCTCACAATGCCTCATTCAGTCGTCCATAGACGTGGAAATCGCGTGGGGCTAGATCTGGCTTGGCTTGGCTTCGTTCGTTCTCAATCTCCCACTGCCAAAACCTGAAATGGCTTAAGAAGCAGAATGTAGTCCAGAGAACGGAATGAGTTTGTGTCGTAGTTTACAGCTTGACTGCGATATTTGCACGTTTCGATCCAACACATCCGACTTCAGCAAGCATTTTTTGAGTACTGGGTTAGCATTCCCTCTTCGATCCCTTCTCCTTAGCCAGTCTGTTATCCAGGATTTAGATAAAATTCTACACTGGTCTGTGAAATGGCGAATGGAGGGATAGTTAAACTATATAAAGCATTAGTTAGACCTAGATTGGAGTACTGTGTACAGGTGTGGAGTACTGTGTACAGGTGTGGGATACTGTGTACAGGTGTGGAGTACTGTGTACAGGTGTGGAGTCCTTATCATAAGATATAAACATGCTGGAAAGAATACAAAAAGAACGACAAAGCTGATAGTGGGATTCCAGAATTACAGTTATGAGGAAAGAACAAGAGGGTATAGTTATAAATGAACTAAAGAGAGGTCCAGATTAGATATTACGAAATGTTTTTTTTTAGCCAGAAATGGGTGAATGCTTGGAATTCATTGACAGGGGAGGTAGTGGAGGCAGGGACAATTAATGTATTTAAAAATAAATTGAATGCGCATAGCTTTTAGAGCAGGGTGATGTAAATGTAACTGGTTGTATACAGATTATGCAAAGTCTTCTAAACCACTGTAAAGACGTTAAGTTAAGTTAAGAAAATGCCAAGGAAACGGAAGTTTCTCTTACCAAACAGTAAGGTGTATAGACCACCTTTTGAAAATGTAAACGGATCCCAATATCAAAGAAGTATTTTGATGGGTTCTGGGAGGATAGAATACTCAATATTGCTTAAAGCTATTAAAGTAAATGTAGCACACCCCTGCTAGACCAGTGCTTCCTACCTTTCTGTACAATCAGACTGTAACAAACATGAACGATATTTCGCGGACCGTCAAAATCCTATTTTATGATATTTGTTGCGAAAGTTAAATATGCGTGTCCGTCTTGATAACTGATATGTACCACGTTGGTCGTTAGAGGATATTTTTCAATATGTAAATTGCTAAGAGCCTGCCGTCTTGGAATGTGTTGCTAAATTAAAAATAGAATTTCTACATTTAGTGCACGAGTATTCAACTAACACTACGTATAACTAAATGTGACCACTTTCTAAAAATGAAGTATGCTTATGCATGTTACCGTTATAAAAAGATTAACAGATTGGATTAAACAGCTAATATTTGCATTTTTTCAGACGTTCGTTAATCGTAAAACATAACAGAAGATGCCAGAAATGAGTAACTATTATGCATTAGCAAAATAGATCTTCAAAGAAGTTGCTAACCTCAAATAATATCAGGATAAAAACTGAAGGAAAGAATATTTATTATTCATGTGCTAATTGCATTGTGGGGCTGAAACATGGACTCAAATACGGATAGAAGAAGCTTGGAGCGTGGTGTTACCGTGGGATGCAAAGATTGAGTTTGACAGAAAGGAGATATCATGACAATGTCCTCACTGACGTAAACATTGAGACAATATTGCAAATGATACAAGAACGAAGATTTGGTTGGCTGTAGGACAATGCGGTACACGAAAGTCTTCTGCCGAATATTTTAAGTAGCTAAATAATGTTGTTATTGGGGGCTAGATAATGTTGTTATTGGGGGGGGGGGGGTATAAAATGTTGTTTTCGGAGGCTAAATAATGTTGTTTTAGAGAGGGGCTAGATAATGTTGTTATTCGGGGGCTAGATAATGTTGTTATTGGGGTCTAAATAATGTTGTTATTGGGGGGGGGGGGGGTAAATAATGTTGTTTTAGGAGGCTAAATAATGTTGTTTTAGAGAGGGGCTAGATAATGTTGTTATTCGGGGGCTAGATAATGTTGTTATTGGGGTCTAAATAATGTTGTTTTAGAGAGGGATAATGTAATGTTGTTATTGGGGTCTAAATAATGTTGTTTTAGGGGGGCTAGGTAATGTTGTTATTGGGGGGCTAAATAATGTTGTTCTAGGTGGGCTAGGTAATGTTGTTATTGGGGGGCTAAATAATGTTGTTATTGGGGGCTAGGTAATGTTGTTATTGGGGGGCTAAATAATGTTGTTATTGGGGGCTAAATAATGTTGTTTTAGGGGAGGGCTAGGTAATGTTGTTATTGGGGGGCTAGATAATGTTGTTATTGGGGGCTAAATAATGTTGTTTTAGGGGAGGGCTAGGTAATGTTGTTATTGGGGGGCTAGATAATGTTGCTATTGGGGGGTAAATAATGTTGTTTTAGGAGGCTAAATAATGTTGTTTTAGAGAGAGGCTAGATAATGTTGTTATTCGGGGGCTAGATAATGTTGTTATTGGGGTCTAAATAATGTTGTTTTAGGGGGGCTAGGTAATGTTGTTATTCGGGGGCTAGATAATGTTGTTATTGGGGGCTAAATAATGTTGTTTTAGGGGGGCTAGGTAATGTTCTTATTGGGGGGCTAAATAATGTTGTTATTGGGGGCTAAATAATGTTGTTTTAGGGGGGCTAGGTAATGTTGTTATTGGGGGGCTAAATAATGTTGTTATTGGGGGCTAAATAATGTTGTTTTAGAGAGGGATAATGTAATGTTGTTATTGGGGTCTAAATAATGTTGTTTTAGGGGGGCTAGGTAATGTTGTTATTCGGGGGCTAGATAATGTTGTTATTGGGGGCTAAATAATGTTGTTTTTTGAGGGGGCTAAATAATGTTGTTTTAGGGGGGCTAAATAATGTTGTTTTAGGGGGGTTAGGTAATGTTGTTATTGGGGTCTAAATAATGTTGTTATTGGGGGCTAAATAATGTTGTTTTAGGGGGCTAAATAATGTTGTTATTGGGGGCTAAATAATGTTGTTTTAGGGGGGCTAGGTAATGTTGTTATTGGGGGGCTAGATAATGATGTTATTGGGGGCTAAATAATGTTGTTATTGGGGGCTAAATAATGTTGTTATTGAGGAGCTAAATATTGTTGTTATTGGGGGCTAAATAATGTTGTTATTGGGGGCTAAATAATGTTGTTTTAGGGGGGCTAGGTAATGTTGTTATTGGGGTCTAAATAATGCTGGTTTAGGGGGCTAAATAATGTTGTTTTAGGTGGGCTAGGTAATGTTGTTATTCGGGGGCTAGATAATGTTGTTATTGGGGGGGGGGGGGCTAGATAATGTTGTTATTGGGGGGCTAAATGTTGTTTTAGGGGGCTAAATAATGTTGTTTAGGGGGCTAAATAATGTTGTTTTAGGGGGCTAAATAATGTTGTTTTAGGGGGGCTAAATAATGTTGTTTTAGGGGGGCTAAATAATGTTGTTTTAGAGAGGGGCTAGATAATGTTGTTATTCGGGGGCTAGATAATGTTGTTATTCGGGGGCTAGATAATGTTGTTTTAGGGGGCTAAATAATGTTGTTTTAGGGGGCTAAATAATGTTGTTTTAGTGGCGCTAAATAATGTTGTTTTAGGAGGCTAAATAATGTTGTTTTAGAGAGGGGCTAGATAATGTTGTTATTCGGGGGCTAGATAATGTTGTTATTGGGGTCTAAATAATGTTGTTTTAGGGGGGCTAGGTAATGTTGTTATTGGGGGGCTAAATAATGTTGTTATTGGGGGCTAAATAATGTTGTTTTAGAGAGGGATAATGTAATGTTGTTATTGGGGTCTAAATAATGTTGTTTTAGGGGGGCTAGGTAATGTTGTTATTGGGGGGCTAAATAATGTTGTTATTGGGGGCTAAATAATGTTGTTTTAAGGGAGGGCTAGGTAATGTTGTTATTGGGGGGCTAGATAATGTTGTTATTGGGGGGTAAATAATGTTGTTTTAGGAGGCTAGATAATGTTGTTATTCGGAGGCTAGATAATGTTGTTATTCGGGGGCTAGATAATGTTGTTATTGGGGTCTAAATAATGTTGTTTTAGGGGGGCTAGATAATGTTGTTATTGGGGTCTAAATAATGTTGTTCTAGGTGGGCTAGGTAATGTTGTTATTGGGGGCTAAATAATGTTGTTTTAGGGCGGCTAGGTAATGTTCTTATTGGGGGGCTAAATAATGTTGTTATTGGGGGCTAAATAATGTTGTTTTAGGGGGGCTAGGTAATGTTGTTATTGGGGGGCTAAATAATTTTGTTATTGGGGGCTAAATAATGTTGTTTTAGAGAGGGATAATGTAATGTTGTTATTGGGGTCTAAATAATGTTGTTTTAGGGGGGCTAGGAAATGTTGTTTTAGGGGGGCTAGGTAATGTTGTTATTGGGGGGCTAGATAATGTTGTTATTGGGGGCTAAATAATGTTGTTTTTTGAGGGGGCTAAATAATGTTGTTTTAGGGGGGCTAAATAATGTTGTTTTAGGGGAGTTAGGTAATGTTGTTATTGGGGTCTAAATAATGTTGTTATTGGGGGCTAAATAATGTTGTTTTAGGGGGGCTAGGTAATGTTGTTATTGGGGGGCTAGATAATGATGTTATTAGGGGCTAAATAATGTTGTTATTGGGGGCTAAATAATGTTGTTATTGGGGGCTAAATAATGTTGTTTTAGGGGGGCTAGGTAATGTTGTTATTGGGGGGCTAGATAATGATGTTATTGGGGGCTAAATAATGTTGTTATTGGGGGCTAAATAATGTTGTTATTGAGGGCTAAATAATGTTGTTATTGGGGGCTAAATAATGTTGTTTTAGGGGGGCTAGGTAATGTTGTTATTGGGGTCTAAATAATGCTGGTTTAGGGGGCTAAATAATGTTGTTTTAGGTGGGCTAGGTAATGTTGTTATTCGGGGGCTAGATAATGTTGTTATTGGGGGGGGGGGGGGGGCTAGATAATGTTGTTATTGGGGGGCTAAATAATGTTGTTTTAGGGGGCTAAATAATGTTGTTTAGGGGGCTAAATAATGTTGTTTTAGGGGGCTAAATAATGTTGTTTTAGGGGGGCTAAATAATGTTGTTTTAGGGGGGCTAAATAATGTTGTTTTAGAGAGGGGCTAGATAATGTTGTTATTCGGGGGCTAGATAATGTTGTTATTCGGGGGCTAGATAATGTTGTTTTAGGGGGCTAAATAATGTTGTTTTAGGGGGCTAAATAATGTTGTTTTAGTGGCGCTAAATAATGTTATTTTAGAGAGGGGCTAGATAATGTTGTTATTTGGGGGCTAGATAATGTTGTTTTAGGGGGCTAAATAATATTGTTTTAAGGGGGGCTAAATAATGTTGTTTAAGGGGGGCTAAATAATGTTGTTTTAGGGGCGCTAGGTAATGTTGTTATTGGGGTCTAAATAATGTTTTAGGTGGGCTAGGTAATGTTGTTATTGGGGGGCTTAATAATGTTGTTATTGGGGGCTAAATAATGTTGTTATTGGGGGCTAAATAATGTTGTTTTAGGGGCGGGGCTAGGTAATGTTGTTATTGGGGGCTAAATAATGTTGTTTAAGGGGGGGGGCTAAATAATGTTGTTATTGGGGTCTAAATAATGTTGTTTTAGGTGGGCTAGGTAATGTTGTTATTTTGGGGGCTAAATAATGTTGTTATTGAGGGCTAAATAATGTTGTTATTGGGGGCTAAATAATGTTATTTTAGGGGGGGGGCTAGATAATGTTGTTATTGGGGGCTAAATAATGTTGTTATTGGGGGCTAAATAATGTTGTTTTAGGGGGGCTAGGTAATGTTGTTATTGGGGTCTAAATAATGTTGTTTTAGGGGGCTAAATAATGTTGTTTTAGGTGGGCTAGGTAATGTTGTTATTGGGGGGCTAGATAATGTTGTTATTCGGGGGCTAAATAATGTTGTTTAGGGGGCTAAATAATGTTGTTTTAGGGGGCTAATTTATGTTGTTTTAGGGGGCTAAATAATGTTTTAGGTGGCTAAATAATGTTGTTTTATGGGGCTAAATAATGTTGTTTTAGGGGGCTAATTAATGGTGTTTTAGTGCGGGGGGTGGCTAAATAATGGTGTCTTAGAGGGGGGGGTTAAATAATGTTGATTATGGGAGGGGGGGCTGAATAATGTTGTTTTAGGGGCTAAATAATGTTGTTTTAGGGGGGGGGGTTAAATAATGTTGTTTTAGGGGGCTGGATATATTGTTGTTGTCCTTAGTAAAATGGAGAGACACGTTCAGACAACGTTACAATGAGTTTCATAGAGGTAACATGACAAATGAAAAACTGAGCATACCTGCTACATAAAAGAATTATGCTTATTCTAAGTTAAACAAATGACAGCAGGTCGTGGTTTTCATGCTCTGCACAGGTGACAACCGACTGGAGCACCATCAATTCAATAATTTGAAGATAGGTGCGACGAATTCAAATGTGCTACTTTGAAAATGACCCCTGAAATTCTGTTATTAATTTCCCGACATACGTGGACCAATGAAAGCATATGTCGCCACCATCTGTCTCAACAATAGACAAGCTCTATTGCAGTGTCGAGCGACAGCTTCAAGATGACCGCTGCTTTCTTTGAACAAATTCAAGTCGATCTATGAAAGCGTACGATCTATGAAAGCGTACAAAGAACAAGTAGAAGAACTGATACCAGATGATGATTGTGATTAGAACTAGATGTTTTACAGAAAAAGTCTTGCGTCTATGAATGTAACATTTTTTCAGGTGTTTAGTTTTGTTTGGCAATAGTTTATCAAGACAATATGGATACATTTAGTGTTCTCACAATAGCAGATCTAATTTGACGTTCAATTAGAATTACATCTGGATTAGATAATCTTCAGATCATACATCGCAGGTTTTCATTACAACACGAAAAAAAAAAAAATATCCTGTTGATTGTGCAAAAATTGTTCGAAAATTCTAACATCTACTGTTACCTCTGACGTTTTGGATGGTTTCTTGCAAAAGGAAGAATCGGTAGACCTTTGCTCTATTCAAGCAATCTCTAAACCAAGCGAAGTCCCAATTAGAAAACACATCAAGTAGAGAGGTATGCTAATATTGATACTAATGGAGATCAATTATATATATATGTATAGTATTGTAAACATAACTAAAGAGATCTGACGAGAACAGGAGACATTGGCATGATCAAATAACTTCAATACCAGTCTCCCTACTGATTAGAATGAATAATCATTTATTTCGCGCCCCACTGTCTGGCATTTTCGAATAAAATAAGTAAATAATATGTATGTACTAAAAACCCACACATATATCTAATTAAAAATAAATACAATATTAAATTAAAATATTATATTTCAGAGTTACACACAAAAAGCATGCATCTTGAAATTGTAATGTTTTTCCTGTAAACATTTACACTGCATGACTGGGTGGCTTCATGCAAGCTGACTTGGCGAAATAATATTCACCTACAACATACTGGGTCTGCAGTCACCACAATGGGGCTAAGCGAACCACGCTTCCAAAATTTCTATGGTGCACACACACAAAAGTTATTCACACAATTGTGTCGTTTAAGTGTCGTGCCGAGGGAGGGCACATCAACACTACCCATCCAAAAATTGTACCACAGTTATAGAAAAACTTGTCGTAGAGACAACTCTTCATTCCCAGATGGATAGAAGAAGTGAAGTGACTTACAACGCTTGTATCTTAGGATTACATGTTACTTACACTTTGTTGACAGGTTAAGCGATTGTAAAATCAATCCTAACAACATACCGTAATCAATTTTTGCTGTGTCGATCTTGCAGTTTTTCAGTGGTACATTCAGAGTGCCTTTGTAATGTTTAACTTGACTACCGCATGCTCAGTAAATGTTCACCTCACATCATATACACATTTTGTTTGAAATTTGTTATGTTCAAACTTGAAAATGGTTATAATTTATTACCGTATATGCATTAAAGAATTTTCACCTAAAAAAAATTTGAAAATTCACACATCTTAAGGTGGTTTCTTGTATTTTCCCGTGGTTCTCGTGTTCAGGGAGGGTTCTCGTGTTCAGGTAGGGTTCTCGTGTTCAGGTAGGGATCTCGTGTTCAGGTAGGGTTCTCGTGTTCAGGTAGGGTTCTCGTGTTGGGTTCTCATGTTCAGGTAGGGTTCTCGTGTTCAGGTAGGGTTCTCGTGTTCAGGTAGGGTTCTAGTGTTGGGTTCTCGTGTTCAGGTAGGATTCTCGTGTTCAGGTAGGGTTTTCGTGTTCAGGTAGGGTTCTAGTGTTGGGTTCTCGTGTTCAGGTAGGGTTCTAGTGTTAGGTTCTCGTGTTCAGGTAGGGTTCTCGTGTTCAGGTAGGGTTCTAGTGTTGGGTTCTCGTGTTCAGGTAGGGTTCTCGTGTTCAGGTAGGGTTCTAGTGTTGGGTTCTCGTGTTCAGGTAGGGTTCTAGTGTTCAGGTAGGGTTTTAGTGTTGGGTTCTCGTGTTCAGGGAGGGTTCTTGTGTTCAGGTAGGGTTCTAGTGTTCAGGTAGGGTTCTAGTGTTGGGTTCTCGTGTTCAGGTAGGGTTCTCGTGTTCAGGTAGGGTTCTAGTGTTCAGGCAGGGCTCTTGTGTTCAGGTAGGGTTCTCATGTTCAGGTACAGTTCTCGTGTTCAGGTAGGGCTCTTGTGTTCAGGTAGGGTTCTCATGTTCAGGTAGGGTTCTCGTATTCAGGTAGGGCTCTTGTGTTCAGGTAGGGTTCTCGTGTTCAGGTTCTCGTGTTCAGGTAGGGTTCTAGTGTTTGGTTCTCATGTTCAGGTAGGGTTTTAGTGTTGGGTTCTCGTGTTTAGGTAGGGTTCTCGTGTTCAGGTAGGGTTTTAGTGTTGGGTTCTCGTGTTCAGGGAGGGTTCTCGTGTTCAGGGAGGGTTCTAGTGTTGGGTTCTCGTGTTCAGGTAGGGTTATCATGTTCAGGTAGGGCTCTTGTGTTCAGGTAGGGTTCTCATGTTCAGGTATGGATCTCGTGTTGGGTTCTCGTGTTCAGGTAGGGTTCTCGTGTTCAGGTAGGGTTCTTGTGTTCAGGTAGGGTTCTCATGTTGGGTTCTCGTGTTCAGGTAGGGTTCTCGTGTTCAGGTAGGGTTCTCGTGTTCAGGTAGGGTTCTCGTGTTGGGTTCCCGTGTTCAGGTAGGGTTCTCATGTTAGGTAGGGTTCTCGTGTTCAGGTAGGGTTCTCGTGTTCAGGTAGGGTTCTCGTGTTCAGGTTGGATTCTCATGTTGAGTTCTCGTGTTCAGGTTGGGTTCTCATGTTCAGGTAGAGTTGTCGTGTTGGTTTCTAACATTGAGTACTCATGTTCAGGTAGGGTTCTCGTTTTCAGTAAGGGTTCTCATGTTCATGTAGGGTTCTTGTGTTCATATAGGGTTCTCGTTTTAGGCAATGTTCTCGTGTTTAGGTAGGGTTCTCGTGTTCAGGTAGGGTTCTCATGTCCATGTAAGTTTCTCCTGCTCATCTAGGGTTTTTGTGTTCAGGTAGGGTTCTCGTGTTAGGTAGGGATCTCGTGTTCATCTAGGGTTCTCGTGTTCAGGTAGGGTTCTCGTGTTGGGTTCTCGTGTTCAGGTAGGGTTCTCATGTTAGGTAGCGTTCTCGTGTTCAGGTAGGGTTCTCATATTCAGATAGGGTTCTCGTGTTCAGGTAGGGTTCTCGTGTTCAGGTAGGGTTCTCCTGTTCAGGTAAGGTTCTCGTGTTCAGGTAGGGTTCTCGTTTCAGGTAGGGTTCTCATGTCCATGTAGGTTTCTCCTGCTCATCTAGGGTTTTTGTGTTCAGGTAGGGTTCTCATGTCCATGTAGAGTTCTCCTGCTCATCTAGGGTTTTTGTGTTCAGGTAGGGTTCTCATGTCCATGTAGGGTTCTCCTGCTCATCTAGGGTTCTCATGTTCAGATAGGGTTCTCGTGTTCAGGTAGGGTTCTCGTGTTCAGGTAGGGTTCTCATGTCCATGTAAGTAACTCCTGCTCATCTAGGGTTTTTGTGTTCAGGTAGGGTTCTCGTGTTAGGTAGGGATCTTGTGTTCATCTAGGGTTCTCGTGTTCAGGTAGGGTTCTCGTGTTCATGTAGGGTTCTCATGTTCAGGTAGGGTTTTCGTGTTTAGGTAGGGTTCTCGTGTTGGGTTCTCGTGTTCAGGTAGGGTTCTCATGTTAGGTAGCGTTCTCGTGTTCAGGTAGGGTTCTCATATTCAGATAGGGTTCTCGTGTTCAGGTAAATTTCTCGTGTTCAGGTAGGGTTCTCGTGTTCAGGTAAGGTTCTCGTGTTCAGGTAGGGTTCTCGTTTCAGGTAGGGTTCTCATGTCCATGTAGGTTTCTCCTGCTCATCTAGGGTTTTTGTGTTCAGGTAGGGTTCTCATGTCCATGTAGAGTTCTCCTGCTCATCTAGGGTTTTTGTGTTCAGGTAGGGTTCTCATGTCCATGTAGGGTTCTCCTGCTCATCTAGGGTTCTCATGTTCAGATAGGGTTCTCGTGTTCAGGTAGGGTTCTCGTGTTCAGGTAGGGTTCTCGTGTTCAGGTAGGGTTCTCGTGTTCAGGTAGGGTTCTCGTGTTCAGGTTGGATTCTCATGTTGAGTTCTCGTGTTCAGGTTGGGTTCTAATGTTCAGGTAGAGTTCTCGTGTTGGTTTTTAACATTGAGTTCTCGTGTTCTTTTAGGGTTCTCGTGTTCAGGTAGGGTTCTCGTTTTCAGTAAGGGTTCTCATGTTCAGGAAGGGTTCTCGTATTAATCTAGGGTTCTCGTGTTCTTATAGGGTTCTCGTTTTAGGCAATGTTCTCGTGTTTAGGTAGGGTTCTCGTGTTCAGATAGGGTTCTCATGTCCATGTAGGTTTCTCCTGCTCATCTAGGGTTTTTTGTGTTCAGGTAGGGTTCTCATGTCCATGTAGGGTTCTCCTGCTCATCTAGGGTTTTTGTGTTCAGGTAGGGTTCTCATGTCCATGTAGGTTTCTCCTGCTCATCTAGGGTTCTCGTGTTCAGGTAGGGTTCTTGTCTCTCAGCGTAGTTCGTATGTTTCCCAGTCGTTCTCGTGTTCCTTTGTGTTTCTTCTTTCGTGTGTGGACTTTTATGTTATGCCCGTGTTGCTGTGTGGATTCTATGATATTTAAATGTTCCTGAGTGGATCTTATGATAACTCCGTGTTCCTCTGTGGATCTCATGATATGCGCTCGCGGTTTCCCACATGCCATATGGTTACCGTTTTTCCATTTACTCGCATGTAGTTCGTCTGTTGCCACCACGATGTTGTCGTGTTTCCTGTAATACTCTCATGCTTTCACGGTGTTCCACTGTTCATTATGTGATTCTCCTGTCCCACTGTTGTTCCAGTGTCAGCGTAATATGCCTGTGTGGGTCTCCTGTTCTCGTGATTTCCCCGTGTGGTTCTCCTCTTCCCGTGATTTCCCCGTGTGGTTCTCCTCTTCATGTGATGTCCCCGTGTGGTTCTCCTCTTCCCGTGATTTCCCCGTGTGGTTCTCCTCTTCCCGTGATTTCCCCGTGTGGTTCTCCTCTTCATGTGATGTCCCCGTGTGGTTCTCTTCTTCCCGTGATGTCCCCGTGTGGTTCTCCTGCCCCCGTTTGGTTCTCCTGTCCCCATAATGTCCCTGTGTGGTTCTCCTCTTCATGTGATGTCCCCGTGTGGTTCTCCTCTTCCCGTTATGTCCCCGTGTGGTTTTCCTATCCCCGTGTGGTTCTCCTCTTCCCGTGATGTCCCCGTGTGGTTCTCCTCTTCCCGTGATGTCCCCGTACTGTCCCCGTGTGGTTCTCCTGTATCGTGTGGTTCTCCTCTTCACGTGATGTCCCCGTACTGTCCCCATGTGGTTATCCTGTCCCGTGTGGTTCTCCTCTTCCCGTGATCTCCCCTGTGATTCTCCTGTTCCTGTAACGTCCCCTTGTGGTTCTTCTTTTCCCGTACTGTCCCCGTGTGGTTTTCCTGTTCCCGTAATGTCCCAGTATGGTTCTCCTGTCCTGTGTGGTTCTTCTCTTCTCGTGATGTCCCTGTGTGGTTCTCCTGTCCCGTGTGGTTCTCCTCTTCCCGTGATGTTCTCCTGTTCCCGTGATGTCCCCGTACTTTCCCCGTGTGGTTCTCCTGTTCCGTATCGTTCTCCTCTTCCCGTGATGTCCCCGTGTGGTTCTCCTGTTCACGTAATGTCCCTGTGTGGTTCTCCGGTCCCGTGTGGTTCTCCTGTCTTCGTGTGGTTCTCCTCTCCCCGTGATGTCCCTGTGTGGTTCTCCTCTTCCCGTGATGTCTCCGTGTGGTTCTCCTCTTCCCGTGATGTCCCCGTGTGGTTCTCCTGCCGCCGTAATGTCCCTGTGTGGTTCTCCTGTCCCCATAATGTCCCCGTGTGGTTCTCCTGTTCCCGTAATGTCCCTGTTTGGTTCTCTTCTTCCCGTGATGTCCCCGTGTGGTTTTCCTGTCCTCGTGTGGTTCTCCTGTCCCGTGTGGTTCTCCTGTCCCCGTAATGTCCCTGTGTGGTTCTCCTGTTCCTGTAATGTTCCCGTGTGGTTCTCTTCCCGTGATGTCCCTGTGTGGTTCTCCTGTCCCGTGTGGTTCTCCTCTTCCCATGATGTCCACGTACTGTCCCCGTGTGGTTCTCCTGTCCCGTGTGGTTCTCCTCTTTCCGTGATGTCCCCGTACTGTCCCCGTGTGGTTCTCCTGTCCCGTGTGGTTCTCCTCTTCCCGTGATATCCCCGTGTGGTTCTCCTGTTCCCGTGATGTTCCCGTACTTTCCCCGTTTGGTTCTCCTATCCCGTGTGGTTCTCCTGTTCCTGTGATGTTCCCGTACTTTCCCCGTGTAGTTCTGTTCCCGTAATGTCCCCGTGTGGTTCTCCTGTATCCGTGATGTTCCCGTACTTTCCCCGTGTGGTTCTCCTGTTCCTGTAATGTCCCGGTGTGGTTCTCCTGTTCCCGAAATGTTCCCGTACTTTCCCCGTGTGGTTCTCCTGTCCCGTGTGGTTCTCCTGTCTGTGTGGTTCTCCTGTTCCCGTGATGTTCCCGTACTTTCCTCGTGTGGTTCTCCTCTTCCCATGATGTCCCCGTGTGGTTCTCCTGTTCCCGTGATGTTTCCGTACTTTCCCCGTGTGGTTCTCCTCTTCCCATGATGTCCTCGTGTGGTTCTCCTGTCCCGTGTGGTTCTCCTGTTCCCGTGATGTTCCCGTACTTTCCTTGTGTGGTTCTCCTGTCTCGTGTGATTCTCCTGTCCCTGTGTGGTTCTCCTGCCGTAGCAGAGTCCAGGTCTTCACTGGGGTTTTTCTATCTAGAAGTTACCACATGTATCTACATCATTAATGACCACACACAGCAAATAAGATAGCACGCAGCAGGTGGCAGATTTATTACATCATACTCATACAACAACTATTAAAGTGAGTGCAATGAGATTACAAAGAACACAAGAAATACAATCTTAACTGATTACAAAGAACACAAGAAATACATCTTAACTGATTACAAAGAACACAAGAAATACATCTTAACTGATTACAAAGAACACAAGAAATACATCTTAACTGATTACAAAGAACACAAGAAATACATCTTAACTGGTTACAAAGAACACAAGAAATACATCTTAACTGATTACAAAGAACACAAGAAATACATCTTAACTGATTACAAAGAACACAAGAAATACATCTTAACTAAATAGATACGGGGGGTTTATAAGCATAAGCTATTGAATGTTGCTCCAGACTACCCCAACACAGTTCTAGCCGCACACTCGCCTTCCCTTATCTGCGTCCTCAACACTCTCTAAAAAACTCGTCGTCACGTTTGTATTCTGTGCATTCACTCACACTCCCTCAGGCGGGTGATCTTGACATTATAAATTCAATCTATTCAACTTTACTCACTTATGATCACACACTCAATCGATCTGCGTATACACACACTCTGGAACACACATTCTTCCCTCGGTGTCTACACACCACACATACATCCAGATCTATCCTAGTCGATCTGTACACTCACGTAACTCATCAGAACATACAAATCATTCACAAGGTGTCCTGCACATACAACATACATTCTGATCTCTTCTAGACACAGGGCGCCCAACACATATTCAGATCTCTTCTAAACACAGGGCGCCCAACACACCCGTTTATTACCCGAAGAAAGAATCAGCCCACTGCATGTTACCACGAGTTTTGTAAAATATAATTAAACGGGATGATGAATGCCGATGGCAACATCATCGTGAAAAATACAATACTGTAGCAATCAGCAGTACAAGTTTCCATACATGCTTTGAGCCAGGCTTCCTGCAAAAAGCCACATGCTGTGCTAATCCTGTGCTCCTCTTGGAGCCACAATGCCAGGATGTTGAAGACAAGCTATAAGTTGATGTCCTCAATATTTATAGCGTTGATCAAATGAGAATGCCAACATCGGTGGAGAAATCATTTAACCAAACTAACACACGCAACAACAGAAGACAATAACGACAAGAGAATTGATAACACAATACATGACATTACAACTTAAAAAACAACTTCACATTCTCCACCCAAGCCTAGGGCTCGAGTTTTATAAAGCTCTATGTTTGGGGTATGTACCTGGGTTGTGAATGGTGATGATAGTTGAAAGTCTCTGGCTGTACCAGGGTACCAGTTGTAATGAATGTGTCCTTGCATTTAAGTTATTGTTTCTTTTAAAGTTCAACATTTCCATGAATGCTTTCTTTCCCAGACTCCAAATTATGTCATCGATGTATGTGACCTGGATGATCAGCAGCAGGATAGTATTGTTCGTCGTGGGATGTTCCACTATTGGCATCTTTGTCACATATTTTATCATCCCTGACATCAGTCAAATAGCCACAGCATTTGCTCTCGGCAATGCCTCGACGCGCGACTCGTTCGTTATGTATCCAGAAGAAGCTGGCAGTATTCGTCTGAGATTTAACTTGAGGAAACGATTATCTCCTTTGGCATCCATCACCCAGCGCCTGGCCTTCGCTGACCCACCTCTGAGCAAGGCTGAAATAGGCGAGTTGTATAAATGTGGTGCTGGCTTGGAGAAACTATCTTTAGACGGGGTAGACACCTGGCAGGAATATGGAGTAACCTATATCCCCCATAACATGAGCACGTATGCTCGGTCCACATTGGCTCAAGTAGTCTTTGCGGAATACGACCCATATATCCCTTACAACCACAGCATGTTCTTCGAGGGCAGGGACCACAAGCGAGTTCCAGACTCTGAGAAGAAGATCATCCTGGCTCGTTTTGCAGGGATGGATAACATACGTGAGACTCAGCCTCTCAAAGTGTGCCCAGAGTTTCCATGTGTCCAGGCCAATAACTTTGACAAATATTATAAGCTTGCTTTGGCTGTCACCTTCAACGGTAAGTTAGGTCATGTAAAGGTTATTGATGATTCTGAAAGTGAATTGGAGATATATAGTTTATCTGCAGATTGATGATATGAAGTTGATCGATGATTTTATTCCTAATCTGTTTATATGTCTTACCAAATTAAGACTGTTAAATGTCGATGTCAAGTGAGTACTTCGGTATGGAGCAGAAACTTGGAGAGCTACAGAGGAAAAACAGAGAACTCCAGTCGTTGGTCAATGATTTTGTTCGATGGATAGTGAGTCTAGGCTGGCAAGTTATGGTGAGAATCGAAGACCTGTGAGAAAGGAGCCTACAGCAGCCAGTGGAGAACACATCGCACCTAGAAAATTGGATAAGACACACGCTGCGGAAAGCACCATCATACGTGGCCAGACAGTCCCTGACATAGAATCCATAGGGGTAGAGGGGTAGACAAAGAAACATCTGGAGAAGTGACAAAATGAGCTTCGATCCCAGAACAACTGGAGAGAGGCAGAAAGGGCAGATCTAACTTTCCGGAGGGAGTGTTGTCAATGGCCTTGTTGCGAGATTGACTGCATATCTGTTGGATTTATCTTCGTGTCTGTTTATCTGTCTGTATATCTAGAGAAAAGATATCACTGCTTGTTGGATACCATATTAAACGCACTTGATAATCAATGCATCAATCAAAAACCGTCGCTCATCTCGGAACATAGAACATTGACAACATTCCACCGCCGGTCCTGGGCTTCTCTTTCTGCTTCTCTCCAGATGCAATCATTTAATCTTAGTTCCATCCCATATTCTCGTCTCTGTGTATCTTTGGGTCAACCGTCATCTCTCTCTTTCTCTCCCCCCAACCCTCCCCCAGGACTAAATGTAAAAGCCTTGCTGGCAATGTTGGACGATGCCTTCCGTTGCGTATGTTCTATCCTGCCCTAATTTCTTTGCCTAAGTTGTTGTTCCGATGGATGTTGTTGGCTCCTTTCCCACAATTCTTCATTCCTCACCATGTCCTGCCACTTTACACCCATTATCCTTGGTAGGCATCTGTTAATGAAGGCCTGGAGTCTTTGTTGTATGACCTTGGTCGTTCTCCAGGTCTCCGCTCCATACAGCAACACCGACTTGACACTGGCGTGGAATATTCTAACTTTGGAGGGAATCATATGTTGTTTATCGTCAGGAATATCTTCTCTTGGCTTTCCATTTCTGATCCTTACATCTGCATCTGTTCCTCCTGCTGTGTCTATTGTGCTGACCATATAGGTAAATGTATCACCTTGCTCCAACTGCTCTCATTCCAGCATGATTGGTCCTTTGCCGTTAGTGCTGAGGTTAAAGAGCATCTTTCTTCTTCATGTTGATATTCAGTCCCGGTCTGGCCGATTGTTCTTTCATCCTATCAAGTTTCTTATGTGTTTGGCTATGACTGTGTGAAAAAAGTACCAGGTCATCTGTGTAGTTCAGGTCCTCCAATACTGTCCACTGAATACCGGTTTTTCCATCGATTGATATCTTCATTATCCAAACTATAGCCAACAAGAACATGATAGGTGAGATCAGGCATCCTTGTCTCACCCCTGTTTGCGCCCCGAAGCTGTCAGTCAATGCACCTTCATGTATCCCTCTACTAACTGATTATTTATACATATTATGAATGAGAGTTATTATCGTATCTGGTATCCCATAGTGTCTCAAGAGTACTTCTATCCACACTGTCGAGCGCTTTTTCAGTATATAAAATGTGCGTATAAGGATGATTTCGATTCAATACGTTGTTCTACTATGATGCGTAGGATAGCTATATAATCTGTGCATGATCTTCCCTGATGAAATCCTGCCTATTCCACTCGTAACTTTCTATCTACTTCCGCGCTGTTCAAAATGAGACTGTTGAATATCTTGGCTGGCATTGATAACAATGTAATGGCTGCAACATTCCAGGTCTACCTTCCATAGCTGTTTAACCAGGTGTGATACTTGCCATTATATGGGCACTCTCTCCTCTTCTCATATCTTCTTGAGTAATCCTTAGAATGTATAGGTGCCCTTAACCCTATCTGCGACTATAGCATCTGCTGCTATTCCATCTGGTCCTGGTGGTCCATGATTCTTTTGAATTGTCCCGCTTCCTGTAGGATTCTGCAGTCTCGGCGATCTTCTATTGGTTGTAGCCCAGTCATGGCTTCCAGGTCTTTTATTTGGGTAGACTTCAGGGCTCCTGTTATGATGCGGGCTGTTTGGTTCTGGGTGCGCCTTATTTTGTCAAAGTTTGATTTAGATGCTGTGGACCAAGCTGCAATGCATTTAACCCTGTGTAAGGACTCTACTGTTCATCTATGAACCACAGAGCGCGAATTGTTATCTAAGAATCTGTGGGAGATGTTGAACATAGTTCCCTCAGTACCTCCCCATATGTTTGCCAAGCATTTACTTTCTCTTAACTTAACTTAACGTCTTTATACTGGTTTAGAAGACCCTGCAGAGTCTGTATACAACCAGTTTCATTTACATCACCCTGCTCTAAAAGCTATGGGCATCTAATTTATTCTTAAATGCATTAACTGTCCCTGCCTCTACTACCTGGCAATGTATTCCAAGCATTCATCACTCTCTGACTAAAAAAATAATTCCTAATATCTAATCTGGATATCTCTTTAGTCAACTTGTAGCTATGCCCTCTTGTTATTGTGGGTGACTGTATTTTAAAAAAACTTGTTATAGTCCAAATTTTCCATTCCTCTGATAATCTTATAAACCTGTATTAAGTCCCCACGAATTCTTCTCTCTTCTAGACACTGTAGGCCGGTTTTTCTGAGTCTTTCCTCGTAACTGTAATTCTGGAATTACACTATCAGCTGTGTCGCTTTTTTTTTGTATTCTTTCCAGCATGTTTATATCAACTCTATGATAAGGACTCCACACCTGTTCACAATACTCCAATCTAGGTCTAACTAATGCTTTATACAGTTTGACTATCACTTCCTTGCTCCTATGTTTAATATTTCTTTCTATCATACCTAACATTGCATTTTTCACTGATACCTGGACGCTCACTCACCCTGTATGATCTATTATAACCCCCTAGGTCCCTTTACTATCTATCTTTCTAATATTGTTCTCTCCCATTCTTTAATTATGTTCCATATTGGATCTACCCATGTGGCTGACTGTACATTTATCTACATTAAACTCCATTTGCCAGCTTACAGACTATTCTCGAATTTTATCTAAATCCAACCTCAATATATCTACTTCTGCTTTAGATGAGACACTACTGCATAGTTTTGTGTCGTCAGAAAATTTTGCAATCATGGATCCCATATCAATATCCATATCATTTATATATATTTCAAGAACAAAATTGGTCCAAAAACCGAGCCCTGTGGCACTCCACTTTTCACTTCCCACCACTCAGAGTACTCCTTATTTATGCCCACCCTCTGTTGTACAACTATCCTGGCTTTACGTCTGGCCTCCTTATACGATGTATAGACTTCTTCTATTTCAGGTTGTGGCCATTTCTTAAAAGACATTTTCTTGTCTTTGACTGCATCCTTTACACTTTCATTCCACCATATCGTCCATGTCTTTCTAATATCACCTATTGTACCCCACTCCTCAGACAAAACACTAGTTATAGTGAACTTGAAATGTTGCCATTGATATTACACCGTACCTCAATGTGTCATACTTTCATTTGTACCCTCTGTTTGAGGTTTTCCTGTACTAACACACCTGCCAGTCTTCTTGTATTAACTACATCAATGAGGCAAGTGCCGCGCTTAGTATGTTGTACACTCTGACCAAAGTAAAGTACAAATGAACGACGGTCAATATCTACACTCAGACAGGGAATCACCTTGCAATTGGTGACACACTGACACTTGCCTATTTTGAATAGAATGAAATCTATTTGAAATGACATCTGCGGGTCGCCTCTTTTATACCATGTATACAAAAACTATAAGCCCTACTGGAATGATGAGTTACAGAAAGTGGAAGATGCAGTAACAAATGCTAGGAACATGGCAGAACGAGAAAAATCCGTGGAGGCAAACATCGCCCTCAAAGCCGCCGCGGCGAAGTACAAACACACTCTCAAGCAAACAGCAAGAGAAAGTTGGAAAAATAAAACGGAAAGTTTAAACCTGGACAAAGAAGGGAACAAGCTATGGAAGCTAGTCAGAGCCATGAACGACGAAACCCCGTCAAATAAACAAATTACTATCAAGCAAGGCGAGAACTTGATCACAGGTAAGAAAGCCGCAAACGCCTTTGTCGATCACTATGCCAGAGCAAACCACATTGAGGTCCCTGCAGATAAGCATACAGACATTAGCGAAGAGCTAAAGGGGCACGAAAACATAAATACGGCTCCTGAAGAGCACATGATGGCCAAACTAACAATGCGCGAAATGGAAGAGGCTATGAGAACACTAAAGAGAAGGAAATCTCCCGGAAAAGACGGGATAACAAACGAAATGCTGATGGGGCTGGGCCAAACAGCGAAGAAAAAACTACTATCAGTCCTGAACCAAAGCTGGAAAAGGGGTATTGTACCCCAGGCATGGAAAGATGCAATACTGGTACCAGTACCAAAAACAGGAAAGGACAAAACAGATCCGAATGGATACAGGCCCATAAGCCTACTGAGCTGTGTCGGCAAGCTGATGGAACGGATGATAAACACCAGACTGATGTGGCATCTGGAAGAAAAACGAATACTAATTCCACAGCAAGCCGGCTTTAGACAGCACAGATCCACTGAGGACCAGGTCATCCTCATAGCCCAGGAGATAGAAGATGCCTACCAGGCACAGAAACACACAGTAGCTGTTTGGGTGGATCTGGAAAAGGCATTTGACAAAGTCTGGAAGGATGGACTTAGAGTCAAGCTAAGAAGAAGTGATGTTTGTGGGAAGATGTACAAGTGGATCAACCACTACCTCAAACAAAGAACGGCCAGAGTCCAAGTACAAAGGCAGATGAGCAAAAAGGTGACACTCGAGCAGGGAGTACCCCAAGGGGGAGTACTGTCACCCACACTCTTCCTGGTATATATAAACGATATTACAGAGAATATACCAAGAAGAGTCCATAGCTCAATGTTTGCAGACGATCTGGCTATGTGGACCTCTGAAAAGAATCTCACCATAGCAAGAAATCGGATGCAAACGGCCCTAACATCGCTGGAAGAGTGGGCGAACTCATGGCTGGTCAAAATAAACGAGGAGAAAACCACGTGCACAATATTCTCGCTCTCATTAAAACCCCAAAGTACCAAATTAAGCCTAAATGGCAAAATCCTGCAGCCAAACGACAACCCAACCTATCTGGGAGTCACATTTGATCGGCGCATGACATGGAAAAGTCAGATTGAGAGAAACCGAATGAAAGCCAGAGAAAGAATGGCGATCATGAGGAAACTTGCTGGCACAAGCTGGGGAGCAGACGAAGGCATACTAAAGAAACTGTACACTGGAAGAGTGAGACCAGTTCTCGAGTATGGCATCGCGGCATGGACAACAGCAGCGAAGGCGAACTTCGATAAAGTTAACAAACTTCAAAACCAAGCCATGAGAATCATAACAGGTGGCATGAAGTCAACGCCAATTGTAGAACTTGAAAAGATTACAAAACTGCAATCCATGACCGACAGAAGAGACTGCAGAGCCCAGCTGCAGTCAGAGAAACTCCGAAGACTGACGGACCATCCAATGTACCAGAGGCTAAACAATTTGGGAACTGGGAAACTAAAGCGGAGAAACTTTGCAGAAATAGCCAAAGCAAAGATGCACGAAGATCCCATAAACGCACTAACAACACCAAAACCCATCACTACTGTACGAAAACCTACTTGGAGGCAGGATATATTTCCAGAGGTGGTAGAAAATATACCAGGTATTGCAAACAAAAACTGCCAGACCGAAAAAGAAAGGAGAGACACTACCCTAAGCTTCATAACGAAAAGCTACCCAAGCATGGACTGGACCCATGCATACACCGACGGTTCTGTAACAAACACTACACAGAACGGAGGGGCAGGAGCATTCCTGAACCTACCAAATGGCAGAAAAATAACACTGTCATTCGCTACTGGTAAGTACACAAGCAATTTCAGAGCGGAGGCAGAGGCACTGAGGGCGGCAGTGGAAGAAATGGCAACACACAGTGAAAATGAGAGCCACATAGTCTTGCTGACAGATGCTCTCGCCGTAGTCACAGCGCTAAAAAGCCAGAAAAACACTGAGCTTAATGACTTAAGAGCAGCACTCTGCAAACTGTGCCAGCTGTCCGCACCAAAAAGGGTAGTGGTACAGTGGGTTCCGTCACACTGCAACATCCAAGGCAACGAGGAGGCAGACAGACTGGCAAAAGAAGGTGCAAGGCTACCACAAACAGATACCAGTATGACGTACGAAGAGTCAAAACGGCTTATCAAAGCCAGGTACATTACCAAATGGGAAACCGAACATACTGGTTACACCAAAAACGATGCCTATTACCAGTTGAACCGAAGAGAGCAGGTCGTTGTCTTCAGACTTCGCACTGGCCACAATAGACTGAGGTACCACCTATTCAACAAATTGAAGATAGGGTGTACCGACGAATGCCCGTGCGGTACTGGTAAAATGACCACTGAACATCTGCTGCAGAACTGCCCGACATACGGGGATCAGAGAGAGCAGATGTGGCCATTGCCAGTGGAACTGCAAGACAAGCTCTATGGTAGTGGCGAGAGTCTCAGGATGACCGCCGCTTTTTTCGAAAAAATAATGGTTACTGTCTGACTGTGTACGCAGAAGAAGAAGAAGATACCATGTATACTTGTGACGATTTTTGAAACAAATATTTTTAATAAATAAGCCATGCTCCACAAAAATGTTTAACAGTTGTTCACTATTCAAGTTAAACCCACCTCTGGTATCACTATGTGGTCCAAGATACCCCCCCCCCCCCCCACCTCTGGTATCACTATGTGGTCCAAGATGCAATTCCCAAGGATTCCCTTCCTTCTGCTACACCACCTGTTATCAACACATAATTGTCGTGTATTTCTATTATCGAATTGCCATGTTTTCTACAGTCGGCCAGCTGTAAGATGTGTATGTGGTCATGCTCCATGAAGGAGACTTGTCTCTGTAGCCTTCAGTCCCAGGCCGCACACATTTCAAGTAGTGACTTTGAATGTCAGCTTTATGTTTATGTCCTTCACACTGCTTGTCGCTTTCATCGAACGCATTCCCACCTACCTATTTACGTGAGCATATATTTTTGAAAGTTGTAAATCAGCTAAGCAGCTTGCTGGGCCGGTCTTAGGATCATAATTTTACACCATTTGTAATTCCTGTAGGTCTGACATTGGTAAAAGCTTTCTTTAAAATGTGAAGTAACAAATATTAAACAATTGACAAATACAAGACAGATGTTTATACTTCGCCATCTTGACCAGAACATCTGTGACTTCACCTGGACAAAAACATTTATTGGTAATGGCTCAGTAATTGGACCAAGACAAAAACATATTGGTAATGGCTCAGTGACTGGACCAAGACAAAAACATATTGGTAATGGCTCAGTGACCTCACCACCACAAATACATGTATAGGTCATGGCAGTGACCTCACCATCACAAAAACATAACAGTACTGATATAGATGTTCGACCATTACATCATACCATTCCTTGCAGGTATTTGATATTAGTATGCATGTTGTTTAGTTTGACCTTTCCTAAATTTGTCAGATGCGCTATATTTATATATGCTATCAGCTGTCAGTTTTCTGTTATGGGTGTTCACCTTTATGGGCAGTCCTTCAGTTGGTTAGCCCAGAGCCTCACATACCTGGTCGTATACAACATTGCTTGAGCTTCGCATACTAGGTCGTGTACGACATTGTTTGAGTAGAGCCTCATATACCTGGTCATATACAACATTGCTTGAGTAGAGCCTCACATACCTGGTCATATACAACATTGCTTGAGCTTCGCATACTAGGTCGTGTACGACATTGTTTGAGTAGAGCCTCATATACCTGGTCATATACAACATTGCTTGAGTAGAGCCTCACATACCTGGTCATATACAACATTGCTAGAGCTTCTCATACTAGGTCATGTACAACATTCCTAGAGCTTCGCATACTAGGTCGTGTACGATATTGTTTGAGTAGAGCCTCACATACCTGGTCATATACAACATTGCTAGAGCTTCTCATACTAGGTCATGTACAACATTGCTAGAGCTTCGCATACTAGGTCGTGTACGACATTGTTTGAGTAGAGTCTCATATACTAGGTCATGTACAACATTGCTAGAGCTTCGCATACTAGGTCATGTACGACATTGTTTGAGTAGAGCCTAATATACTAGGTCATGTACAAAATTGCTAGAGCGTCACATACTAGGTCATGTACGATATTGTTTTAGAGCCTCACATACTAGGTCATGTATGACATTGCTAGAGCCTCACATACTAGGTCATGTACAACATTGTTAGACCCTCACATACTTGGTCATGTACAACATTGTTAGACCCTCACATACTAGGTCATGTATGACATTGTTAGACCCTCACATACTAGGTCATGTACGACATTGTTAGACCCTCACATACTAGGTCATGTACGACATTGTTAGACCCTCACATACTAGGTCATGTATGACATTGTTAAAGCCTCACATACTAGGTCATGTACGACATTGTTAGACCCTCACATACTAGGTAATGTATGACATTGTTAGACCCTCACATACTAGGTCATGTATGACATTGTTAGACCCTCACATACTAGGTCATGTACAACATTTTTAGACCCTCACATACTAGGTCATGTACGACATTGTTAGACCCTCACATACTAGGTCATGCACGACATTGTCATCCTAGAGCCTTACATACTCGGTCATATACAACATTGTTAGACCCTCACATACTAGGTCATGTACGACATTGTCATCCTAGAGCCTCACATACTCGGTCATATACGACATTGTTAAAGCCTCACATCCTAGGTCATGTATGACATTGTTAAAGCCTCACATACTAGTTCATGTACGACATTGTTAGACCATCACATACTAGGTCATGTACGACATTGTTAGACCCTCACATACTAGGTCATGTACGACATTGTAAGAGCCTCACATACTCGGTCATGTAATCCTTTGGGATCAAGATGCTGAGCAGCGCATGAGCTGCAGAGGTCAGCGACCCATAGCTGACTGCTAGCATCAGGGCCAGCGAACCATAGCTGCCAAGACCCTTCTACACCTCCACGCGGTGATCCTGGATAACAGGCTGCAGCAGGGCAGACTGGCTAAGGAGAAGGGATCGAAGAGGGAATGCTAACCAGGTACTCAAAAAATGCTTGCTGAAGTTGGATGTAAAGGTGCAAATATTGCAGTCAAGCTGTAAACTACGACACAACACATCCCGTTCTCTGGAATACATTCTGCTACTTAAGCCCTTTCAGGGTTTGGTAGCGGGAAATTGAGAATGAATGAAGCCAAGCCAAGCCAAGCCATGTATTCCATTGTTAGAGCCTCACATACTAGGTCATGTACGACATTGTTAGAGCTTCACATACTAGGTCATGTACGACATTGTTAGAGTAGAACCTCACATACTAGGTCATGTACGACATTGTTAGAGTAGAATCTCACATACTAGGTCATGTACGACATTGTTAGAGTAGAATCTCACATACTAGGTCATGTACGACAATATTAGAGTACAACCTTACATACTAGGTCATGTACAACAGTGTTAGAGTAGAACCTTACATACTAGGTCTTGTACAACATTGTTAGAGTAGAGCCTCACACACTAGGTCACGTACAACATTGGTAATGTAGAGAGTTTGCCTTGTATATGTTATAATTCAAAATCTTGTCTTCCCAGCTCCCCTGCTAAAAGGAAAAGCCCCCCAGCGACGACCGGAACAGATATTTATTTTCTACAATTACGAACCTCTAGACCCAAGTTGGGGCTCCAAAATATCGATTCAAAAGACAGAAAATGGCTGGAGTGATGCCTTCAACTGGACTATGTCGTACCACACTGATGCTGACATCTTTATGCCTTACGGGCTGACACGAAGAAGGCGGTCTCCAGTTGTGAAAGACTATGCGTCTATACGGGCTCACAAAAGTAAACTTGTAGTCGCATTTATCAGCCACTGTCCAACCTTTTCAAAACGAGAAGAATATTTGATGCAGCTTCAGAAATACATCCCCGTTGAAGTTTACGGCAGCTGTGGTCCGTACAAGTGTCCCCGCGAGAAGAATTGTTTTAATAATGTTAGCACGGAGTATTTGTTTTACTTATCTTTTGAAAACGCCTTATGCGAAGACTATATTTCTGAAAAATTCTTTTCTTCGCTCAAGATGGATACTGTTCTAGTAGCACGAGGTGGCGGAAGTTACTATAGACACGTACCAAACGATATTTACATGAACACTGCAGATTTTGATTCTCCTGAAGCATTGGCCCAACGGCTGTTGTATTTGTCCAAACACGACGACGAGTACACAGCTATCCTGAGAAGGAAAGACAAATATTTTACCTCTCACGAGAACTATCCACATGTTGTGGGCAAGACAGTATGGGTCAAGTACAACTATGAAAATGCTCCCTTGTGTGAAGTGTGTCAGAGACTGTGGAACATTGACCTCTACTCTAATGTGTACCCGGATATACGAAAATGGTTCAATGACCACATGTGTGTGGAACCCAAGGACGTGTAGATGCAGCCTTCATCCTATGTTTGAACTGTCTGTCCTTAATCCCATCACTTCCCAACAGCAGCAACATGTAGATGACTGTCACTAACACACGGTACTATTTAATCTAACGTGTGGCAGGGTTAACCGTTATTGTATCACTTTATTTACCATCTTATCTTTCTTCCTTACCACTATCACTCCTTAACTCACACTTTAATTTAACCACTAACAATTCTTTTAACAAAAGTAAAACAAAGAATGTTTATTTCACAAACATCATATCAATACACTAGGCTCATAGATCGTATTATATTGTTCATCAATTATTAACTAATTCTAATGTCTCTCAAGAAGTTTATCATCACTTCTCTAACTGACTATAATTACTTTCAAGAACTTTGTGTGTCTGTGTGTGTGTGTGTGTGTGGGGGGGGGGGGGGGGGGGAGAGTCTGTTGTCAGTGTGTGTGCGTGAGTCAAGACATCTCCCAGAGATCCATTGGATAGCTCTAATACTGCTTGAGACTATATAATACTAGACAAAGTTTAGCTCAAGGAGACTGGCCATGGAGAGAGCGAGAGACTGAGAATTTAGCTAGGAGCCTGGATAGCTCGCCGACTTAATAGAAGAGTGACTGATAGGTTTTTTTACGAATGTGTGGGAACTGTGTCGCTGAACTAGCATACGCCTTCAAGTCTTGGCCAGTTGCTCTATGAGGTGTGTGTTGGGCACCCTGTGTCTAATCTAAGAGGGATCTGGCTGTGTGTGTGGTGTGCGTAGACACAGAGGGAACGATGTATGTTCCAGAGCGTGTGTATACTCAGATCGATTGAGTGTGTGATCACATGTGAGTATAAGTTGAATATATTGAATGCATTATTTCCAGATCACCGGACTGAGGGGATCTGAGTGTCACAGAATACGAACATGAGGTCAAATTGTTGAGAGTGTGTTGAGGGTGCAGATAAGGGGAGGGCAGTGTGCGGCTAGAACTGGGTTGGGTTAGTTGGGAGCAACATCAATAGCTTATGCTTATAAACTCAGAGTATCTATTTAGTTAAGATTGTATTTCTTATATTGTTTGTAATTTCATTGCACTTATTTTAATAGTTTTTGTAAGAATATTGATATAATAAATATGTCACCTGCTGCATGCTATGGTATTTGCTGTGTGTGGTCGTGAATGATGAGGATCAGTGTGGTAACATTACAGATAGTGGAAACCTGCACTCTGCTACACTATTCATGTACTTGTCTCCATGACATCTGTCTTCTTCTAACCTGGATTATACGTTTCAGTATTTTCAATAGCAGACCTTCACAGTCATGTTTTGTATTCTCGTGCTGCAACATTTAGCCCTACAAAGAGAAATATTGAGAAAAGTTTAAATAGAAGCTGAATTTATATTGAAGGATAATCTCACACATAATTAGTGATAATTTATTATCACCAAAGTCGTCTGACCATGTCTTTATCCTCTCATGACATCTTCACCTCTGCAAAAATCTGCACCTTCACGTTCTTGTTCTATGGTCTATATATGTATGGTCATATTGTGACTATTACTATAGTTTTATGTCAATATTCTTCATTGATACTATATTCTTGGCTGTGTTGTTGATTCTGGTGAATAGCTTTGGTAATGAATTCTGTTCCTTCAGTGATGGATTGATCATCTGCAAATGTGATGGCACATATTCTTAAAGTAAATGTAATTTACTGACATGCTGTTTACTTGGTACATTGTGGCTGCTGAATATTATTTTGTCCAGTCAGCTTTAGATGAAGTCATTCAGTTTTGCTGTTACAAAATCTAAAAGAAAACAATAACAATTGCAAGGTGCATGTATTGTGAGTGTCACTCTGAAATATAATATTTTACTTTAAATTTGTATTTATTTTTAATTATATATGTGCTTGTGCGTGTTTCGGTGTATGCATATGTCTATGGGTGTGTGTAAATGTGTGTGTTTGTATGTGTTTGTGCACATGTGTGTGGGTGTCTGTGTGTGCATGTGTGTGTGTCTGTCTGTGTGAGTGTACATGTGTGGGTGTGCATGTGTGTGGGTGTATATGTGTGTATCTGTGTGTGTCTATGTGCATGTGTAGTTGGTGTGTGTCTCTAGGTGTGGGTGTGTGTGGGTGCATGGGTATGTGTATGGGTCTGTGTGCATGTGTGTACATGTGTGTGTCTGTGTGTGGGTGTGTGCATGTGTCTGTGTGTGTCTCGGATTGTGTTTATATGTGTGTGCACACATAAATATAATTTACTTATATTATTCGTTAATGAGCCAGACAAAGCCATAGAATGGCACACACAATTCATCATATCAGTAGGGTTACTGGTATTGAAGTTGTTAGACCACATCACGCCAATGTCATATGTTCTCGTCAGATCTCTTCAGCTCAGTTTATCATATCCTTGACTGCGCCGCTGCTCCGGTTAAAGAGCTTTGGTAGTGAATTATGTTCCTTTTATTTGATGATGACTTGATCATCTGCACATTTGATGGCACATATTCTAGTGATCATAACAAAAATGTTCCAATTCTTGGTAGCTTCTAAGTTCTTCCATCATGATACCAGAATAAGGATTACAGAGGTCTTTTAATATTACCATTTCTGAAATGGTAATACTAAAAGACCTCTGGGCAGTGTCGACAGCCTCAGGATGACAGCCGCTTTTTTCGAAAAAATAATGGTTACTGTCTGACTGCCTACGAAGATGAAAAGACCTCTGTTTTCACTCTGTTTGATGTGTTTTCTTACCAGGACTGTGTTCGGTTTAGAAAATGATTGAATAGTGTAAAGACTAAAGAGTCTTTACTAAAGACTAAAGTCACTAATATTATTAGTAATAATAAAATAAAGCAAGAGACTTTACATATTCAGTGGTTAAAGTCGACGTTAGCGTGCACTAATAGATTTATCGAACTATTTTTGCGCATTCAACAGTATCCTTATTTGTTGTTAGTATTAGAATGATAACTGGTGATGTATGATGTGTAGGTTACATTCTTAAATCGCTTATCTAGATTTTAATTGAACGGCCAACTTACGTCTGCTGTTGAGGGAACAGGAAATGTGGCCAGATTTTCTTGATGAGTGATTGCTAAATAAAACAACGTTTGAAAAATGTTAATTGTGTATGTACATTCCATTCTTGGTATATTCTTTTGTATTTTATTTACGGTATATATTTTTTGTAACATGTAGTTCGCATCACCATAATCATCTGGTTTATCAGTTTTTCTACTTCTTCTTGGAACGCTCTTAGAATTCGACTTGAAATATGGAACATAAATACATAATGGGAGCGAACAATATTAGAATGATAGAAAAGGAAAGGGACCTAGGGCTTTATAATAGATCATACAGGTAAGGTGAGGGAGCAAGTTCAGGTTGAAGTGAAAAAGGCAAATGCAATGTTAAGTATGATAAAAAGAAATATTAAACATAGAAGCAAGGAAGCGATAGTCAAACTGTATAAAGCATTAGTTAGACCTAGATTGGAGTACTGTGTACAGGTGTGGAGTCCTTATCATAGAGGGGATATAAATATGCTGGAAAGAATACAAAAAAGGGCGACAGAGCTGATAGTGGAATTCCAGAATTACAGTTATGAGGAAAGACTCAGAAAAACCGGCGTACAGTGTCTAGAAAAGAGAAGAATTCGAGGTGACTTAATACAGGTTTATAAGATGATGAATATAAGACGGTTTTTAAGAGGTGAATGCTTGGAATGCATTGTCAGGGCAGGTAGTGGAGGCAGGGACAGTTAATGCATTTAAGAATAAATTAGATGCCCATAGCTTTTAGAGCAAGGTAATATAAATGGAACTGGTTGTATACAGACTCTGCAGGGTCTTCTAAACCAGTATTAAGAAGTTAAGTTAAGTTAAGATGATCAGGGAAATTAGACTTTAACAAGTTTTTTTTAAAATACAGCCACCCACTAGAACAAGAGGGCATAGCTACAAGTTGACTAAAGAGAGGTCCAGATTAGATATTAGGGAGATATTTTGTTAGTCAGAGAGTGGTGAATGCTTGGAATGCATTTCGACGGGAAGTAGTGGAGGCAGGGGCAGTTAATACATTAAAGAATAAATTAGATGCGCATAGCTTTTAGAGCAAGGTGATGTAAATGAAACTGGTTGTATACAGACTCTGCAGAGACCTCTAAACCAGTATAAAAACGATAATTTAAGTTAAGAAATTGTTCACAGAAAGAAACTGTAATTTCTAGCCTGCCGAAACTACAATAGAACTTGTAGAGTATTGACACTGGTGATGACCACATGGGCTTTCTCTGGTCCTCGTAGGTGGGATAATTTTGCAGTAGATGTGCAGGGGTCATTTTACCAGTACCACCTATCTTCGCTTTATCGAATAGATGGTACCTCGTTCTGTTGGCCATTGTGGATCTTGAATACCACCACCTGCTCTCTGCTTATTCAACTGCTAATAACCATCATCTATTTGTGTAGCCAGTGTGCTCTGTTTCCCATTTGTCCATATGATTAGCTATGAAACTGGCTGTAACGTTACCTGAGCATGTCTCTTCATTCCGCCAACAGCAACAACAACACCATGGTTATGTCCCCTAACATCTTCGGCAGAACTTTTTCATGTGTCATATTGTGCCCTAGCCAACCCAATCTTCGTTCTTCTACCATTTGCAATAATTGTCTTTGTGCGCCTAACGCAGTCAGGACATCGTCATTGGATCTGCCTTGTCGAACTCACCATATTGCACTCAACGGTAGCACCCTGTCTCAAGCGTTTCCAAGCTATTTTTCATTCATATTTGAGTCCATGTTTTAGCCTCACAGTGCAATTAGCAATTGAGTAGTGATTATTCTTTTCTTCAGTTTGTTCGTCTTTTGAAGGTCAATTTTGCCAATGTAGTCCATCTTCCTAATGTCGGTCTCATTGCGAACATCTTCGGTTATGTATTACGATTAACGAACGCCTGAAAAATGGCAAATATTTGTTTTTTTTAGTGCAGTCTGTTAATTTGTGTACAACGGTAACATGCACAGGTGAACACCTTGTTGAGAAATTAGGCATATCTAGTTCTGTGTTAGTTGCATATTCGTATACTTCTTCTTTCTTTTTTTCGCTTTTGTCCTGCTTGTGCCTTTCAGCGTCAGGTTATGAAGAGGTTTTATGAGCTGGCTCTAGCTAGTGCTTCGTGCAAGGAGAGCTTGACTGCATCTCTTAATTCTGTTATTGATCGTTTGCGCGGTCGGCCATTGGCTTTGTATCCATTAATGATACTATCTGGTGTTTGACGTATCACGTGGCCGAATCATTTGGTTTGCTGTCTCTTGATAAGGTAAAGAAATAGTGGTGTATCTATATGTTTCTTAATATCTTCGTTTCTTTTTATATCTATTATTATTACTCCATACATTCTGCGTAGTCATTTCATTTATTTTGTTTCAATGTTTCTTTTATCGTGAGGTAGTGATAGGGGGCTTCATCGCTAATGTAGGCGTGGGGAAGGTGACATATGTCACGTGAGGTAGTGATAGGGGGCTTCATCGCTAATGTAGGCGTGGGGAAGGTGACAGATGTCACGTGAGGTAGTGATAGGGGGCTTCATCGCTAATGTAGGCGTGGGGAAGGTGACAGATGTCACGTGAGGTATTGATAGGGGGTTTCATCGCTAACGTAGGCTTGGAGACTTTGTTAAACCAATTGATCACATGTGTACGACCTTAGAAAAGTCCACGTTGGAAAACAAACAGCTTCTAAATTAGAATAACATCAATCGATCATATCTCGGGGGATGACATGCCAGTGACTATCTTCTCGAGGGTTTTTGTTCAACTGTCATCAGGCCGTTCTGTTTGTCAGTTCTTTTCACGATTGTATTTATGTGTAAGTATGTGTATATGTGTGAGCATGTACGGGTATGTACGTGTGTATATACATCTGTGTGTATGTATATATTTATATAAATAATTTATGTATTCGCATGTGTATGAATGTGTGTACACAAATGTATGATATTCATGCATGTAAACTTATATATATGTATGTATATACGTGTACATATATCCTGTGAGACATGGACAGTGTATAGGAGACATACCAGACATCTCAATCGTTTTCATTTGAGCTGTCTGTGTAGGCTACTCAGGGTCAGGTGACAGGGCAAAGTGCCTAACTCTGAAATTCTTTGCAATGCATGCTAACATGTTAAGCATCCATACACTTCTGAAACTGGCTTGGCTTGGATGGCCGGGAAATTTTTTTTGCATGCCAGATAAACGTATCGACAAACAACTGTTATACGGTGAACGTGTGCTCACAACCGGCAGACGCTCACCAGAAGGGCAGACGCTTACCAGAAGGGCAGACGCTCATCAGAAGGGCAGACGCTTACCAGAAGGGCAGACGCTCATCAGAAGGGCAGACGCTCACCAGAAGAGCAGACGCTCACCAGAAGAGCAGACGCTCACCAGAAGAGCAAACGCTCACCAGAAGAGCAGACGCTCACCAGAAGAGCAGACGCTTACCAGAAGAGCAGACGCTAACCAGAAGGTCAGACGCTCACCAGAAGGGCAGACGTTCATTAGTCAGAAGGGCAGAAGAAACGTTACAGAGACTCATTGAAAGTGTCTATGAAATGCTTCAATTTTAATGTCACTCCTTGGAGAGGCTTGCAGAAGACCGAAACACCTGGCGAGCTAGTATCACCGCAGGTGCTCAGATCGCAGAGAGAACAACCATCGTGGAGGATCAGTGAAAACTTGTTGCCCGAAATAACAATCCTCACAAGGATTGCACAGCCAGAATCCCGCATGGGTGCCTGAATGTCTCAGGGTGTGTCGTTCGCAGCAATAGTATAATGGTTTCGCCATCTTCGCTTGCGATGACTAACTATTGTTATTATTATATGTGTGTGTGTTGTGTGTATGAATAAATATGCATGTATGAGTATGTGTACATGAGTATGTGTACGTGAGTTTGTGTACATGAGTATGCATGTTGTTTCCATATATGTACTTCACAAATATCTCAGAAAATAAAATACATTTTTGTCAAATTTGTGTTTGTTTTGAAATATCCATGCCAGTGTATGTCAATGCGTGCAAGTGTACGCTGGGCAGTAGTTTACAATACTTCCTGAATGGTCCTTTCAACATTAGCTTTGGCGGTCTTGTACCAGGCAAACTCACTGGGGAAGGGAGGAGGATCGAAAGAGAATGCATCTTTATCAGAACACTTGGCTTCCTAATTGTTTCCTCCTTTTCTTATATCCCCCCCCCCTCCCCCCTTCTCCCCAGACGTTGCCCTGTAGGAGAGTTAGAATAGACTATGAAACACTTCTTTAATACTCAACTAAAGAATGGTCTCTCAAAAGTCAAACGGGGAACTAATATCACCAATTACCTCACCTACTACAGTTAACATCCACCATCTTATGTTTCATCTCACAGGAGATGTTCACTTCATTTCAAATCACGTTCCACAAAGCTTGGATTGACATTTAAAAAAAATTATTATGTACAATGAAGGACTTTCAAAACAAATACATAATGGAATAAATTCTTCCCATATAATTGTGTATTAATATATATATATATATGTGTGTATACATTGTTTCTATATTTATTCTGCCATTTTACTTTCGCTACATATACATACATTTTTATGAGGAGATACGAGGAGACAAATGTTCGAAGCACATACTAGGGCCCGGTCAAGAAACCTCTTCAGAAGATCGTGCTGAAAGACAAGCACATACTAGGGCCCGGTCAAGAAACCTCTACAGAAGATGGTGCTGAAAGACAAGCACATACTAGGGCCCGGTCAAGAAACCTCTTCAGAACATGGTGCTGAAAGACAAGCACATACTAGGGCCCGGTCAAGAAACCTCTTCAGAAGATGGTGCTGAAAGACAAGCACATACTAGGGCCCGGTCAAGAAACCTCTTCAGAACATGGTGCTGAAAGACAAGCACATACTAGGGCCCGGTCAAGAAACCTCTACAGAAGATGGTGCTGAAAGACAAGCACATACTAGGGCCCGGTCAAGAAACCTCTTCAGAAGATGGTGCTGAAAGACAAGCACATACTAGGGCCCGGTCAAGAAACCTCTTCAGAAGATGGTGCTGAAAGACAAGCACATACTAGGGCCCGGTCAAGAAACCTCTTCAGAACATGGTGCTGAAAGACACAAGTAAGACATTCAAGCGAAAGGAAAGAGACGAATAAAGGTTGACAGGTTATTTAACAAGTGTAGATGTTTTCATATTTGGAACAAATTATTAGATACACTGCCCGCTGTGAGGTTGAAATTAAAATGTTGCGTGTGCAAGAAAGGCTTTCCGTGAGCAACACAAACATCTAAATACAAATAACACCAATATTGAGCTTCGCAAATGTATCGGATATATCCGGTCTGTCGGGCGGCTCTGAATGCTGGTGGATGGCGAGGAAAAACTTTGTCCCCACACAAACTGGACCAGATGAACCGGCTTCGTTCACCCCATAAATCAGACTAAAGACATCCACTTTGTCCTCCACATAAAGCAGACTAGAGACAGCCACTTTGTCCTCAACATAAAGCAGACGACTATGGACATCCACTTTATCCACCACATAAAGCAGACTAAAGACAGCCACTTTGTCCACCACATAAAGCGGACTAAAGACATCCACTTTGTCCTCCACATAAAGCAGACGACTATGGACATCCACTTTGTCCTACACATAAATCAGACTAAAGTCATCCACTTTGTCCACCACATGAAGCAGACGACCAAAGACATCCACTTTGTCCTCCACATAAAGCAGACTATAGACATCTCCACTTTGTCCTCCACATAAAGCAGACGACTATGAACATCCACTTTGTCCACCACATAAAGCAGACGACTAAAGAATCCACTTTGTCCTCCACATAAAGCAGACTAAAGACATCCACTTTGTCCTCCACATAAAGCAGACCAGAGACAGCCACTTTGTCCTCCACATAAAGCAGACGACTATGGACATCCACGTTGTCCTCCAACAAAAAGCAGATTAGAGACAGCCAATTTGTCCTCCACATAAAGCAGACGACTATGGACATCCACTTTGTCGTCCACATAAAGCAGACTAAAGACATCCACTTTGTCCTCCACATAAAGCAAACTAAAGACATCCACTTTGTCAATGACTATCTGTCCACTAAACAAAGACAGCCAAAGTGAATCAGGTTGTCAATGATTGTTTGTCCATCACAGATCCCGGACTAACGAAGAATGTTTATCCGTAACAGATGTGGACAATTATGGCCTGTTCACCTCCATGTCCCCCTCTCCCCACATGTGATTGACCCTTCCACCCCATCTGTTTGCAGACTCGTTGGTGAGTATTAGAAAGAGCCCTATACACCTCTGCAGGGATAGCTGGAGATGGAAGTGCCCTATACACCTCTGCAGGGATAGCTGGAGATGGAAGTGCCCTATACACTCTGCAGGGATAGCTGGAGATGGAAATGCCCTATACAAATTATATCCATTGTTACAGGTCATCCACACTTTGCTGAAGGGTGAAGTCTATCTAAATCACTTCTGACAATATAATCGATTTTTGTTGGGATGTGCTGGTTTGACCGTTTATCTACTGACACTGTTCAGCTATCATTTAAACACATTTCTTATTATACTGTCGATGAGTGTGCATACAAGTTTTTAAGAGAAGTTAGTCTTTGATGATCTGTATTGGATGTAAAGGTTCTGTATTGATATATTCACGTTCACGTGTTGTCAACGACCTTTAGACTGAACTGTGAGTTGTAAATATTGCTATAAAAGTCCGTGTATCATTATAAACGTATCGACCTGATGGAAACAGAAACAATACCTGTCATAGTAACAAGGACATGAGTGTTGGTGGTGTCGACCATCTGCTCAAGAGGCAGTACAGACACATCTGACAATACCCTGTTACAGTACAGACGATGTGCCTCTGTTACAGTACAGACTATGCGCCCATGTTACAGTACAGACGATGTGCCCCTGTTACAGTACAGACTATGCGCCCATGTTACAGTATAGACTATGCGCCCATGTTTCAGTACAGACGATGCGCCTCTGGTACAGTACAGACGATGCGCCCCTGTTACAGTACAGACGATGCCTCCCTGTTAGAGTACAGACAACTTAAAGTTATTGCGCAGTTGTTGCTGTTGTTATTGGTGTTGTTGTTGTCGACCAACTCGGTGGGACCCAAGCTGCAGTACAGTGAATACACTGACAGCAGGCAGCAACTCACATCTAGTTGCTTGCCTCAGGGTCTCCCAATCAATTTTGTTGAATGTGCTGTCGGTCAACAAATGCTGCTCTTTTATATAAGGTGTCTTGGTAACCGTGTACGGTTTACTGCACAAAATGAAAAAAAAAAAGGAATCGGTTTTGCAGCCTTTTTTGGCTATCTTTCATTATTTTGTTTGATCACCATTCATTCAGCAAGTTTCCAGTCACCAGTACAGTCTGTGGTTCACATTTCGTTCAGCAAGTTTCCAGCTACCAGTACAGCCTAAGGTTCACTATTGGTTCAGCAAGTTTTCAGTCACCAGTACAGCCTAAGGTTCACCATTGGTTCAGCAAGTTTTCAGTCACCAGTACAGCCTAAGGTTCACCATTGGTTAAGCAAGTTTTCAGTCACCAGTACAGCTTAAGGTTCACCATTCGTTCAGCAAGTTTTCAGTCACCAGTACAGCTTAAGGTTCACCATTCGTTCTGCAAGTTTCCAATTTATTGAGATTGATGAAACTGGTCTGCAGTTTCTCGGGTCATCAGCTGGGTTTTTTTCTCTTCTATATTATCTTCATGTTTGCAGTGAGTCATGTTTTTGGAGCACGTTTTTTGACTATGCTCTTTTGATAGTTCAGGTGGACAGACTTTGCTATTAGGTCGACGTTCACTATCATTTCATTAGTAATTTTGTCAGTACTTTGTGCCTTTCTGTCGTAAATTTTCGTAAAGCATTGTTCATTTCCTGGGTGGTGTTCTCAATCCCAAACAGTGCAATGTTTGTTTATTGTGTTCTTTTTGTGTTTTTAATTGCTTTGTGTAGCTGTTCACTGCATTTCGCTCTGCTGATTTTGGAATATAATTTGTTGAACATTTTTGTCTCTTACTTATTTTTTGCTGTGATCTGTCCACCAGATCTCAATGGTTTTGGATTGGTCTTCTTCTCTTTCCCATAGAGACGGTTTAAAAGATTCCACGCTTTGTGACCTTGACTATTTAAAACCACGTCACTGCATGTTTTTTTGTCTATGCTTCTTTTTTCTGTCTTTTTCTTTACTTTCTTGATGTGGTGCTGTGTTTCTGCCTGTCGCTGTTTTTAAGCAATTGTTCTAGACGTGAAGTGCAGATCGGGCTGAAGAGTTCGTGGTTGTCTCTTGCTGTCGACATCTGAGCTATTTCCAGGTTGGTATTTGTGATGTTGCTGTATGTGTTCTCTTAAGTGTCTGTTCAGACAATGTTGGTACCTGTCACAACAAGGGAAAATCTTTGTACAAACAAATTAATAAGTTCTTATGTTTAGGAAAAGATAGATATATAATATTAAAACAATGGACACTTTATACGATAATAAAAGCCTGGGTTATTACAGAAACAGTACTGTGAATTATTACATGTAATATGGTCTATGTTATTACAGGTAATGTGGTCTGGGTTATTACAGGTAATGTGGTCCGAGTTATTACAGGTAATGTGGTCTATTTATTACATGCAATGTGGTCTGAATTGTTACAGGTAATGTGTGTTTGTCATTGCTAGAATATTTCACCGACCGAGTAAAATGAATGAAAGTCAAGGTGGGAGCTAAGAGTAGTCATGTGTAAGTGTACATACTGATCAAGGTGGGAGCCGAGTAATCAGGGTCAAGTGTACATACTGATCAAGGTGGTCGTCAAGAGTAGTCAGGGTCAAGTGTACATACTGATCAAGGTGGTCGTCAAGAGTAGTCAGGGTCAAGTGTACATACTGCTCAAGGTGGTCGTCAAGAGTAGTCAGGGTCAAGTGTACATACTGATCAAGGTGGTCGTCAAGAGTAGTCAGGGTCAAGTGTACATACTGATCAAGGTGGTCGTCAAGAGTAGTTAGGGTCAAGTGTACATACTGATCAAGGTGGGAATCAAGAGTAAACAGAGTAATCATGGACAAGTGTATATACTGATCAAAGTGATAGCTAAGAATAATCAGGGTCAAGTGTACATACTGATCAAAGTGATAGCTAAGAACAATCAGGGTCAAGTGTACATACTGATCAAAGTGATAGCTAAGAATAATCAGGGTCAAGTGTTCATACTGATCAAAGTGATAGCCAAGAGTAGTCAGGGTCAAGTGTACATACTGATCATAGTGATAGCCAAGAATAGACAGGGTCAAGTGTACATAATGATCAAGGTGGGAATCAAGAGTAATCAGAGTAATCATGGACAAGTGTATATACTGATCAAAGTGATAGCTAAGAATAATCAGGGTCAAGTGTACATACTGATCAAAGGGATAGCAAAGAATAATCAGGGTCAAGTGTACATACTGATCAAAGTGATAGCTAAGAATAATCAGGGTCAAGTGTACATACTGATCAAAGTGATAGCCAAGAGTAGTCAGGGTCAAGTGTACATACTGATCAAAGTGATAGCCAAGAATAGTCAGGGTCAAGTGTACATACTGATCAAAGTGATAGCCAAGAATAGTCAGGGTCAAGTATACATACTGATCAAAGTGATAGCCAAGAATAGTCAGGGTCAAGTGCACATACTGATCAAAGTGATAGCCAAAAGTAGTCAGGGTCAAGTGTACATACTGATCAAGGTGGTCGTCAAGAGTAGTCAGGGTCAAGTGTACATACTGCTCAAGGTGGTCGTCAAGAGTAGTCAGGGTCAAGTGTACATACTGATCAAGGTGGTCGTCAAGAGTAGTCAGGGTCAAGTGTACATACGGATCAAAGTGATAGCCAAGAATAGTCAGGGTCAAGTGCACATACTGATCAAAGTGATAGCCAAGAGTAGTCAGGGTCAAGTGTACATACTGATCAAGGTGGTCGTCAAGAGTAGTCAGGGTCAAGTGTACATACTGATCAAGGTGGTCGTCAAGAGTAGTCAGGGTCAAGTGTACATACTGATCAAGGTGGTCGTCAAGAGTAGTCAGGGTCAAGTGTACATACTGATCAAAGTGATAGCCAAGAGTAATCAGGGTCAAGTGTACATACTGATCAAAGTGATAGCTAAGAATAATCAGGGTCAAGTGTACATACTGATCAAAGTGATAGCTAAGAATAATCAGGGTCAAGTGTACATACTGATCAAAGTGATAGCTAAGAATAATCAGGGTCAAGTGTACATACTGATCAAAGTGATAGCTAAGAATAATCAGGGTCAAGTGTACATACTGATCAAAGTGATAGCCAAGAATAATCAGGGTCAAGTGTACATACTGATCAAAGTGATAGCCAAGAATAATCAGGGTCAAGTGTACATACTGATCAAAGTGATAGCCAAGAATAATCAGGGTCAAGTGTACATACTGATCAAAGTGATAGCCAAGAGTAGTCAGGGTCAAGTGTACATACTGATCAAAGTGATAGCCAAGAATAGTCAGGGTCAAGTGCACATACTGATCAAAGTGATAGCCAAGAGTAGTCAGGGTCAAGTGTACATACTGATCAAGGTGGTCGTCAAGAGTAGTCAGGGTCAAGTGTACATACTGATCAAGGTGGTCGTCAAGAGTAGTCAGGATCAAGTGTACATACTGATCAAGGTCGTCGTCAAGAGTAGTCAGGGTCAAGTGTACATACTGATCAAGGTGGTCGTCAAGAGTAGTCAGGGTCAAGTGTACATACTGATCAAAGTGATAGCCAAGAGTAATCAGGGTCAAGTGTACATACTGATCAAGGTGATAGCTAAGAATAATCAGGGTCAAGTGTACATACTGATCAAAGTGATAGCTAAGAATAATCAGGGTCAAGTGTACATACTGATCAAAGTGATAGCTAAGAATAATCAAGGTCAAGTGTACATACTGATCAAAGTGATAGCCAAGAATAATCAGGGTCAAGTGTACATACTACTTTGTCATAAAGGGATCAGAGGAAGAAGATGACGACATCAAAAATCAACCTCCTGTCCTTCAGGGCAGCCAAAGCAGGTGAGACGTCTAGGTAAGACACAAGGTTCAGCTTCCAAGTGCATGGTGGTTCAATTTTTTTCTCCATTTTTTTTCTGATTAACTACTATCTACTATGTAGTCATGTGTGCCCTCTAGTAATTGAGAATGAAGCTACTATCTGGCGTTCGTCAGGCCTGCGTTGTGTAATAACAGCTTCTTGCTATTATTGTGGGTTGCTACCTGAGGATTCCGGTTACAACTCACTTTCGATCAGAGTGCTATGGCCGATCCGACTGACCTTAATAGTGCGTACGATCAGTTTGTTCTCATTCTCAGCACAACGTCAAGAATTGATGTCTGTGAGACTGCCACTTTAGACACACTATCATGGAGATAGACACACTCTCATAGAGATAGACACACCCTCATGGAGATGGTCACATCCTCGTGGAGATAGTCACACCCTCATGTAGATAGTCACACCCTCATGGAGATAGTCATATCCTCATTGGCACAAACTCAATCCCATACACATACACAAGCACATACTTTCACACACACATACACACATACACATACATAAAAAGAAACACAGACACATACATATATACATGTATAAAGACAGACGCACAAAGGATAGGTTGGGTTACAGACACAAAGCTTGGTGCACACACTTGTATACATTGTACATACAGAGACATACACACGCACACACACACACACACACAATGGCATACATACATAAAGTTGGGTGACAGAATTACGTATTTACATACACACAGAGAAGCACACATACCTAAAACACACACACAAACTCATACAAACACACGCAAAAGCTCATACAGACACACTCAAAGACAGGCGAATACAGACACACTCAAAGACAGGCAAATAGAGACACACTCAAAGACAGGCAAATAGAGACACACTCAAAGACAGGCGAATAGAGACACACTCAAAGACAGGCGAATAGAGACACACTCAAAGACAGGCGAATAGAGATACACTCAAAGACAGGCGAATAGAGACACACTCAAAGACAGGCGAATAGAGACACACTCAAAGACAGGCGAATAGAGACACGCTAAAAGACAGGCAAATAGAGACACATTCAAAGACAGGCGAATAGAGACACACTCAAAGACAGGCAAATAGAAACACACTCAAAGACAGGCGAATAGAGACACACTCAAAGACAGGCAAATAGAGACACACTCAAAGACAGGCGAATAGAGAGAGACACACTCAAAGACAGACAAATAGAGACACACTCAAAGACAGACAAATAGATACACACTCAAAGACAGGCGAATAGAGACACACTCAAAGACAGGTGAATAGAGACACACTCAAAGACAGGCGAATAGAGACACACTCAAAGACAGGCAAATAGAGACACACCCAAAGACAGGCGAATAGAGACACACTCAAAGACAGGCGAATAGAGACACACTCAAAGACAGGCAAATAGAGGCACACTAAAAGACAGGCGAATAGAGACACTCAAAGACAGGCGAATAGAGACACACTCAAAGACATGCAAATAGAGACACACTCAAAGACAGGAACATAGAGACATACTCAAAGACAGGCGAATAGAGACACACTCAAAGACAGGCGAATAGAGACACACTCAAAGACAGGCAAATAGAAACACATTCAAAGACAGACAAATAGAGACACACTCAAAGACAGGCAAATAGAGACACACTCAAAGATAGGCAAATAGAGACACACTCAAAGACAGGCGAATAGAGAGAGAGACACTCAAAGACAGGCAAATAGAGACACACTCAAAGACATGCAAATAGAGACACACTCAAAGACAGGCGAATAGAGACACACTCAAAGACAGGCGAATAGAGAAAGACACTCTCAAAGACAGGCAAATAGAGGCACACTCAAAGACATGCAAATAGAGACACACTCAAAGACAGGCGAATAGAGACACACTCAAAGACAGGCGAATAGAGAAAGACACTCTCAAAGACAGGCAAATAGAGGCACACTCAAAGACAGGCAAATAGAGACACACTCATCGACAGGCAAATAGAGACACACCCAAAGACAGGCGAATAGAGACACACTCAAAGACAGGCGAATAGAGACACACTCAAAGACAGACAGATAGAGGCACGCTCAAAGACAGGCGAATAGAGACACACTCAAAGACATGCAAATAGAGATACACTCAAAGACAGGCGAATAGAGACAAACTCAAAGACAGGCGAATAGAGAAAGACACACTCAAAGACAGGCAAATAGAGCCACACTCAAAGACAGTCAAATAGATACACACTCAAAGACAGGGAATAGAGAGAGACACACTCAAAGAGTGGCGAATAGAGACACACTCAAAGACAGGCAAATAAAGACACACCCAAAGACAGGCGAATAGAGACACACTCAAAGACAGGCGAATAGAGACACACTCAAAGACAGGCAAATAGAGGCACACTCAAAGACAGGCGAATAGAGACACTCAAAGACAGGCGAATAGAGACACACTCAAAGACATGCAAATAGAGACACACTCAAAGACAGGAACATAGAGACATACTCAAAGACAGGCGAATAGAGACACACTCAAAGACAGGCGAATAGAGACACACTCAAAGACAGGCAAATAGAAACACATTCAAAGACAGACAAATAGAGACACACTCAAAGACAGGCAAATAGAGACACACTCAAAGACAGGCAAATAGAGACACACTCAAAGACAGGCGAATAGAGAGAGAGACACTCAAAGACAGGCAAATAGAGACACACTCAAAGACATGCAAATAGAGACACACTCAAAGACAGGCGAATAGAGACACACTCAAAGAGAGGCGAATAGAGAAAGACACTCTCAAAGACAGGCAAATAGAGGCACACTCAAAGACATGCAAATAGAGACACACTCAAAGACAGGCGAATAGAGACACACTCAAAGACAGGCGAATAGAGAAAGACACTCTCAAAGACAGGCAAATAGAGGCACACTCAATGCCAGGCAAATAGAGACACACTCATCGACAGGCAAATAGAGACACACCCAAAGACAGGCGAATAGAGACACACTCAAAGACAGGCGAATAGAGACACACTCAAAGACAGACAGATAGAGGCACACTCAAAGACAGGCGAATAGAGACACACTCAAAGACATGCAAATAGAGATACACTCAAAGACAGGCGAATAGAGACAAACTCAAAGACAGGCGAATAGAGAAAGACACACTCAAAGACAGGCAAATAGAGCCACACTCAAAGACAGTCAAATAGATACACACTCAAAGACAGGGAATAGAGAGAGACACACTCAAAGACAGACAAATAGAGACACACTCAAAGACAGACAAATAGATACACACTCAAAGACAGGCGAATAGAGACACACTCAAAGACAGGTGAATAGAGACACACTCAAAGACAGGCGAATAGAGACACACTCAAAGACAGGCAAATAGAGACACACCCAAAGACAGGCGAATAGAGACACACTCAAAGACAGGCGAATAGAGACACACTCAAAGACAGGGAATAGAGAGAGACACACTCAAAGACAGGCGAATAGAGACACACTCAAAGACAGGCAAATAGAGGCACACTCATAGACAGGAAAATAGAGACACACTCAAAGATAGGCGAATAGAGACACTCTCAAAGACAGGCAAATAGAGACACACTCAAAGACAGGAACATAGAGACATACTCAAAGACAGGCGAATAGAGACACACTCAAAGACAGGCGAATAGAGACACACTCAAAGACAGGGAGTAGAGAGAGACACACTCAAAGACAGGCGAATAGAGACACACACCGGCTCACATGTTCAGAATGATAAGCTGATAACACATGCATGACAGGAAAGACGCGATGTGTGTAATGAAACGTATTTGTGTTCAATACTAATTTGCGGTTCACACCTATCTCGTGCGCTAAATTGATATTTCTGAAGTTTAAAAGTTTCTCACTTTGAACTTAACGGTCAGTCTCACGTGTCGGGTGAAGATGGACAAGTCAAAGTGAATGTTGTAAAGTTTCTCTGGGATATAGGCTGTCCGGACCAGGTAAACAGCGTCTTATTCTGGCTATATTTGGGGGGAAAGGTGGGTAGGTGAGGGTGCATGTGGGTAGGATGGGGGTCAGATGGGGGTAGGATGTGGGTAGAATTGGGGGGGGGGCGCTAGAATGTGGATAGGATTGGGATAGAATGGGAGGTAGGATGAGGGGTAGAATTGGGGGGGGGGGGGTTAGAATGTGGATAGGATGGGGATAGAATGGGAGGTAGGATGAGGGGTAGAATTTTTTTTGGGGGGGTTAGAATGTGGATAGGATGGGGGTAGAATGGGAGGTAGGATGAGCGGTAGAATGTGGGTAGGATGGGGATAGAATGGGAGGTAGGATGAGGGGTAGAATGTGGGTAGGATATGGGTAGGATATGGGTAGGATGTGGGTAGGATGTGGGTAGGATGTGGGTAGGATGTGAGTGGGAAGTGAATCGGATTTGAATGTGTGCAATCAAGAATTGCATTAGCTGGTTTGGAGTTAAAGGTGAAATGGTTGCAATTCGTAGAGCTTTGAATACATCCCATACTTGACCCCTGGCATGCAATCAGGCATGTCCATTTGTTCTGCCAATCAGAACGTATAAAACACAGTCCACGCCATCCTTAGCTTGCGTATCAGACTTCGCCTGTCTATTACTAGAAATTACTTTACTGTGGGTGCTTTCCTTCAAATACGGAAATTCACTTGAAACGGCCACATATCTAGGGCAAATACGATCCTCTATGGAAAGCTGAAAGGCAGACGACAAAGAGGTCCTTACAAAAAGAGATGGGATGACAAAATACTAAAAAAAAAGACTAACTTCCGACCTCATGAAGCACATGTAGCGACTTCTGACAAAGAGTGGGTGGCGTGGGGTTGTGGGGGTGTGAAATGCAACAACGACCTCACCAGTTACGGGATGACTTCACTTGACTTGACTTTCCTTCCTGCCGTTTACTAGGCCTGGGGAACATGCAGATGTGGGCTTCCAGATTCGAGGATCTTCACCACTGACGTTCAGCTTGCCGAGCATATAGGACCTACACCCTGCATGTGACGGTGCAGGCAACCGTCAGGCTGTCATTGTCTGAGGTCGTGCTGCAGAGTGTTTCATGCCATCATCTCCAAGAGGTTTGTCCGTCAAGCTGTCATTGTCTGAGGTCGTGCTGCAGAGTGTTTCATGCCATCATCTCCAAGAGGTTTGTCCGTCAAGCTGTCATTGCGTGGTCTTGCTACATAGTGTTATGGGCCATTATCTCTAGGAGGGTGTCTTACATTTGTCTTACTTTTTTTTTCAAGAATAAATAATGTTGATATGACCATCTGGAAACATGTTGATATGACCATCTGGTAACTTGTTGACATGACCATCTGGTAACATGTTGATATGACCATCTGGTAACATGTTGTTATGACCATCTGGTAACATGTTGATATGGTCATCTGGTAACATGTTGATATGACCATCTAGTAACATGTTGATATGACCATCTGGTAACATGTTGATATGACCATCTGGTAACATGTTGATATGACCATCTGGTAACATGTTGCGCAATTAACGAAGCTAGAAATTACATAACTAATACGTTGGCGTCGTGCCAGAGAATATGCACGTGTAATTAAGTAGCATGGCATGTGAATACATGAAACTACTGTCGAATGCACCTGTGGTACTAGGACAATGACCCCTGACGAATGTACCTGGGGTACTAGGATAATGACCCCTGACGAATGTACCTGGGATACTAGGACAATGACCCCTGAACCGCTGCTGCTTAATTGCCAGACAAACGAGGACAAGAGAGAACAAGTGGCCATCACCAGTGGCAACAAAAGACGGGCTTCATGGCAGTGTCGACAGCCGCATAATTACCGCTGCTTTCTTTGAACAGATTTAAGTCGATGTCTGACAGCGTACGAAGAAGAAGAAGGCGAAGAAGAAGAAGATGAAGAAGAAGTAGAAGAAGAAAATGAAAAAAACAAGTATATATAGAACATAGGCGAGAAGGTGAAGGTGAGATGTGTGGGTTGTGAAGGTGGAGGTGAGGTGTGTGAGTTGTGGAGGTGGAGGTGAGATGTGTGTGAGTTGTGATGGTGGATGTGAGATGTGTGAGTTGTGAATATAGAGATGAGATGTGTGAGTTGTGAAGATGGAAGCTGTAGTGTCCATATGATACATGAACATTAAGAGAGGTTGAGCTGCCCATGACTTGACGGCAAGATGTCCAATGTAAAGTTGGTAGGATCTTCAGAAATTGTGAACGTGACATATTTACAGGCAGTACAAGCCAAACTGGAACAAACATTACGAGCTAGTCAACGGGGTGCTAACAGAAGTACCACGTGACTAACGGCCATGTTGGATAGGAAGGACTGACGGCCATGTTGGATAGGAAGGACTGACGGCCATGTTGGATAGGAAGGACTGACGGCAATGTTGGATAGGAAGGACTGACGGCCATGTTGGATAGGAAGGACTGACGGCCATGTTGGATAGGAAGGACTTCGGCAGGAGCAGGAGTGGACGATAACGACTGAAACTCAAGTCATTACAGATAGAGATAGAGCCGACCAGAAGGTCCGACTGTGAGTTTTATGGATATGGAACGATATTGTCTGATAGAAGAGGAGAGTTGGCTGACCCCAGAGAACTAGGGAGTTGGGGATGTAAGGTTTGTTTGTAGATTTGACAGATATGGCCCATAATGGCATCCTGGAAATGACAGTAACATCGGCTGGGATTTTACAGCCATAGGCCTTGCCTTCTAATAAATACAGTAAGTTGTAATCAAGAACATCAGAGATGTCCTAACAACTATGAATCATTAAGATGACAGACAAACAACAGGGACCACGCCCAAAGAGCACGTGCAGAGTTTCTAAAGTAAGTTAAAAAAATCTTTAGTTTCACAGCGGAAAATAGTCGGACGGAATCTGCCAGAGGTCAGTTACATCACCAGCGACGAAGTCCACAAGACTCAAGATGTTAATATAGTTTATTAGTTGCTATTGTTAGAGATAAGAGGGACAAAGGCTTCGAAACAAAATTTGTAACAGTCCAAAGGCATGTTCAGTTACTTATTGACACACTTTGAAAAGGGAATTTAGTCACAGTTAGGTTGGAAGATAAATTATATGTATGACTTGATTACGCAATAAATTATTAACTTTGTTTTTATTATGAAAGAATCCGTTTTCAGCGTTTCCTTTGTTAAATGGGAAGCAATTAATGTAGGGGATATAAGTTGGCTATACGACACGGTAAATTCAAATTTGTTGAAGTAAGAATAAGGGATACACATAACGTTAATTAATACTGTTTCCCAAGGATTTCTAGTTGGATACAAATGAATGCACATTTACTAGCTTCACATTCTGACTGGGCCCTAAGCCTTTGACCATAGGGTCCCTATGTTTGTGAAGCTCTATGTTTTGGTAGCATCTTGTCACTTTTCGAGAAAAACCTGGATTGTAAATGGTGCTGCAAGTTGAAAGCATATATCTGTACCAGTGTACCAGTGTACCAGTATACCAGTTGCAAGAATGTGTCCCTGCACATTAGTTATTGTTTGTTTAAAGTTCAACATTTCCATGAATACTTTCTTTCCCAGACTCAAAATGATGTCATCAATGTATGTGACCTGGATGATGGGCCGCAGGAAAGTACTAATAATCTCGGTGTGTTTCGCTATATTCCTCTTTGTCACCTTTCCTATCATCTTTAACATCAGTCAAATAGCCACATCATTTGCTCTCGGCAATGCCTCAACGCGCGACTCGTTCGTTATGTATCCAGAAGAAGCTGGCAGTATTCCTCTGAGATTTAACTTGAGGAAACGATTATCTCCTTTGGCATCCATCACCCAGCGCCTGGCCTTCGCTGACCCACCTCTGAGCAAGGCTGAAATAGGCGAGTTGTATAAATGTGGTGCTGGCTTGGAGAAACTATCTTTAGACGGGGTAGACACCTGGCGGGAATATGGAGTAACCTATATCCCCCATAACATGAGCACGTATGCTAGGTCAACATTGGCTCAAGTCGAATATGCGGAGTACGACCCATATATCCCCTACAACCACAGCATGTTCTTCGAGGGCAGGGACCACAAGCGAGTTCCAGACTCTGAGAAGAAGATCATCCTGGCTCGTTTTGCAGGGATGGATAACATACGTAAAACTCAGCCTCTCAAAGTGTGCCCAGAGTTTCCATGTGTCCAGGCCAATAACTTTGACAAATATTATAAGCTTGCTTCGGCTGTCACCTTCAACGGTAAGTTAAGTCATGTAATGGTTCTGTTAGTGATTGATGGCGGGATTGGGGATCGATAGTTTATATGTAGATTAATTGATTTAAAGATGATTGATAGCATGATTGGGAATCGATAGTTTATATGCAGATTGATTGATTTAAAGATGATTGATCACATGATTGGGGATCGATAGTTTATATGCAGATTGATTGATGTAAAGGTGAATGATTTTTTTGGTTCTATGATTGACCATCTATTAAGGATGAAAAATGTATTTTGTCATTGATGATTTTCTTGGTAATCTAATTATCTGTTTATGTATCAATGTGTCTATATATCTGTCTAATGTATATGTCCAATTTATTTGCCTGACCATCTGCCCCTCTATTTGTCTGTCTGTTTATCTAAGTGCCCATTTCTCTGTCGGTGTGTTTGTCTGTCTCTTTGTCTGTATTTATGTAAATGTGTCTGTCCGTTTGAATGTATGCCTTTCCACGTGTCTGTGTGTATCTCGATATGTGTGTTGGTGTGTTTGTTTGTCTGTTTGTACATCTAAAGAATTCACAGGTTGTTGGAAACCATGTAAAACACGTTCGATAATCACAATCAATCAATCAATATATCAATCAATCACAACCATTGAACTCCCTAGGGAGAAGACTTCCCAACAACAACTCGCCAAGTCAGCCTGCGATGCTCCACGTATTTCCTGCCGTTGTTAGGTTCGTCTATGCCCCTCTTCTCCGCGAGTGTTTGGTCTGCCTCTACTTCTCCTGTCCTGGGGATTCTAGAACAGTGACTGTCTTGTAATGTTATAAGCTGCTTTCTATAATGTCCCTTGTCTTTCCTAGCAACCTCTCGCTCCTTTTCTATAATGTCCCTTGTCTTTCCTAGCAACCTCTCGCTCCTTTTCTATAATATCCCTTGTCTTTCCTAGCAAACTCTCGCTCCTTTTCTTTGCTTCTTGTCCCACAGACATGTTTCCTGTTCATTCACAGACATCTTTGATTGTGACTTTATCATCCCATTTCCTTCCATCTATTGAGGAAAGCTTAGACTTTTTAAGTTGCTATTTTCTTTGTACTCACATCACAGAGCAGTCATACATTAGGACGGACTTGGCATTGGAGTTGTTCTACATCTAGTAGTTCCGTGCCTCACAATACAATCTCAATTTCGCTAGGTGCTTTTTATTCTCAAAATGTGTCTTTAAATAGGTGCCCCTGAATTACTTCCTCTCTTATAACAACCAATTCAACACGAAAACTCTGTGACTTGTGAAGTTTGGTCGACTCTGCTCGTTCAGATTTCACTGTGGAATAACAAGGTTTCTAGGATTCGTACTTAGGAACACGATCCCTAGTGTTTTGCTAACACCTTTTCTCTCTCAAGACACAGGATAGCGAATGAAAGTGTTATTCGAGAATTTCTTACCTGAGCCACCAATTGGTTTTGACCGACCTCGAGAAGCACTGATTACGATCACACAATCTGTGTCACCTGGTGGCATTTGTGTGCACACCTGAGTCATCTGTTGAGGCCCCCAAATGTCAACTTAATAGTTATCGCTGCAAACTAATAATCCACCTCTCTACCAATCTCCGGAAACATCACTTTGAATCTTCTTCAAAAGATCATCTTCCTTCCATTGTTACTGAGTAAAGCTAATTACGTGATCCTAAATGTTTCTACTGAATGGACAATTCTTGTGACTTCTTGTGTCCATTCAAAATCTATTGCGCATTGTCTGGATCCCTGGTTCCATTCCAACTCCCCTACTTTCACTACTTAAGCCCTCGCATTATTAAAAGAGATGGATGACATTAAGAGGCCCATCAACAGAAATACAAGGGAAACAACAAACAGGAGCTGGTTTACAAAGAACATATTTTATCTTGCGAATAGAGAAGGACATTTAAGAGCTCAAAGCACACCATGGTAAGAGTCAACTAGGTATAGGTTGAACAATGGAGAATTAGATTCACGATGAAAGAGGCAAAAGAGGGGTCAATCGCTGAGCAGTGTAAAGATATGCAGCACAAACTGGGCAGAATGAAACCAAGGGAGCGTGAAAGATTGTCAAAGATCTAGTTAAAGATCTAGTCAAAGATCTAGGCCAAGGCAAAGTCACAGTATGATAATACAGGGCAAGAATGGAAAATGCGTTACAAAAAACCAAGACGAATTGATTGACACGCATACAATCGCGAGAGGCGGGTGAGCCAAACAAAGTACTCACGAGGGGCGGGTTGAGTCAAACAAAGTAATCGGGAGGGGCGGGTTGAGTCAAACAAAGTAATCACGAGGAGCGGGTTGAGTCAAACAAAGTAATCACGAGGGACGGGTTGAGTCAAACAAAGTAATCACGATGGGCGGGTTGAGTCAAACAAAGTAACCACGAGGGGCGGGTTGAGCCAAACATCACGAGGGGCGGGTTGAGTCAAACAAAGTAATCACGAGGGGCGGGTTGAGCCAAACAAAGTGATCACGAGGGGCGGGTTTAGTCAAACAAAGTAATCACGAGGGACGGGTTGAGCCAAACAAAGTAATCACCACTTTGGATTTACGAAAATCAACCGATAACTTAAGAACAGGTGGTTGCAGCGGTGAAGAGGTGGCTGCAGCTGTGAAGACGCTGAAGAAGGAAGAAGTTGCTGGAGGGGATAATATACCACCACATCTAATACAGGCGGGTGGTGATGCAATAATATACATCCTGACACCCATCTGCAATATAATAAGGCAGACAGAAAAATAGCCGACCATCTCGTCCAAATCAATGGTCTTGCCGATTACTGACATGAAGTGAAAGAAAGTGGTAGTCAAACTGTATAAAAACTGAATAAGTTCGGCCAGTTTCCCACCGCCCAAATTGTGTTGCAGATGTGTGTCAGACCTTCCACTACTATCTCCACACCTGCCTGTAAGAGCTCTGCTGGTATATCGTCCACGACGGTCGCATTCCCTCTTCTCAATGCCTTTACCGCTGCAGCTACCTCTTCCTTCGTTATCAGTTGGTTATCCTCTACAGTTGTTGGTGTTGGGGGGAATGTTTTCTCAGGTTCGTTCCGTCCCTCCTAGTTGTATGACTCGGAACAGTACTCTGTCCATCGTGCCAGTACGTCATTGTCCTCAATTAGGCACTTGCCCATTTTATCTATCTTGGATCATAATGTTCCTGCCTTGTCTTGGTATTACCATGATGTGACTTTAAGAAATGAAATTATTTGTCTCAAGAGTAATTCCAGTCCGACATCCACTATACATTGTTCTAGGTAAGAGGTCACAACCTCTAAACCAACCGGAACCTGGAGGATGTCCCGATATATGAATATGCTCAGTTACAGGCCGGACAACGGTATAGATGGGCCACGGATACCTCACAGAATACCTTTACCGGATGCAATGCTCTAGGTGTTCGTGTTAGTGCGTGTTTGCTGTTTGATTTTACCTTTCATGAACTTGTCAAATGCTATTATTTATTTACATGTACAAAGTTAGGTACGACATTGTTAGAGTAGAGCCTCACACACTAGGTCATGTACGACATTGTTAGAGTAGAGCCTCACACACTAGGTCATGTACGACATTGTTAGAGTAGAGCCTCACACACTAGGTCTTGTATAACATTGTTAGAGTAGAGCCTCACACACTAGGTCATGTACGACATTGTTAGAGTAGAGCCTTACATACTAGGTCATGTACAACTTTGGTAATGTAGAGAGTTTGCCTTGTATATGTTATAATTCAAAATCTTGTCTTCCCAGTAATCCGGTTAAAAGGAAAAGCCCCCCAGCGACGACCGGAACAGATATTTATTTTCTACAATTACGAACCTCTAGACCCAAGTTGGGGCTCCAATTTATCGATTCAAAAGACAGAAAATGGCTGGAGTGATGCCTTCAACTGGACAATGTCGTACCACACTGATGCTGACATCTTTATGCCTTACGGGCTGACACGAAGAAGGCGGTCTCCAGTTGTGAAAGACTATGCGTCTATACTGGCTCACAAAAGTAAACTTGTAGTCGCATTTATCAGCCACTGTCCAACCTTTTCAAAACGAGAAGAATATTTGATGCAGCTTCAGAAATACATCCCCGTTGAAGTTTACGGCAGCTGTGGTCCGTACAAGTGTCCCCGCGAGAAGAATTGTTTTAATAATGTTAGCACGGAGTATTTGTTTTACTTATCTTTTGAAAACGCCTTATGCGAAGACTATATTACTGAAAAATTCTTCAAGTCGCTCAAGATGGATACTGTTCTCGTGGCGCGAGGTGGCGGAAGTTACTATAGACACGTACCAAACGATATTTACATCAACACTGCAGATTTTAATTCTCCTGAAGCATTGGCCCAACGGCTGTTGTATTTGTCCAAACACGACGACGAGTACGCGGCTATCCTGAGAAGGAAAGACGAATATTTTACCTCTCACGAGAACTATCCACATCTTATGGGCAAGACAGTATGGGTCAAGTACAACTATGAAAATGCTCCCTTATGTGAAGTGTGTCAGAGACTGTGGAACATTGACCTCTACTCTAATGTGTACCCGGATATACGAAAATGGTTCAATGACCACATGTGTGTGGTGCCCAAGGACGTGTAGATGCAGTCTTCATCCTATGTTTGAACTGTCTGTCCTTAATCCCATCACTTCCCAACAGCTGCAACATGTAGATGACTGTCACATCAATCGCTAATTGGTCAATGATCTTATATCTCTGTGTATGTACGTGTGTGTGTTTGGGTTTCTGTATATCTCTGTGTATGTACGTGTGTGTGTTTGGGTTTCTGTATATCTCTGTGTATGTACGTGTGTGTGTTTTGGTTTCTGTATATCTCTGTGTATGTACGTGTGTGTGTTTGGGTTTCTGTAATTCTCTGTGTATGTACGTGTGTGTGTTTGGGTTTCTGTATATCTCTGTGTATGTACGTGTGTGTGTTTGGGTTTCTGTATATCTCTGTGTATGTACGTGTGTGTGTTTGGGTTTCTGTATATCTCTGTGTATGTACGTGTGTGTGTTTGGGTTTCTGTAATTCTCTGTGTTTGTGTTTTTGCAAGTGCCCGTGTATTTTGGCAATTGTATGTGTGTTTCTGCAACATACTGTGTGTGTTTGTGTATCTGCTACTGTCAGTGTACCTGTCTGTGTGTGTGTGTGTGTGTGTGTGTGTGTTTCTGCAAATGTTAGTATGTGAATGTGTGCATGTTCTGTAAATGTATGTATATGGGATTCTTCAACTGTTTGTGCGAGCACGCGCGCGTGTGTGTTTGAGTTGTTTTTTTAAATTTTTAAGTTGTGCTAAGCTAAGACCCCTCAGTCAGACTGACATGTGCAGAAACATAACCACTAACTTCATCTGCACTTTTATTAGGTCAAGATCAAATTTGCTTTCCAACATTTTCCTGAAAGGAACATTCCCTGAAACTAGAAAAATAGATTTGACCGATTATGACTGACTGGGCAAATGTTAATTGAGCTCATTGCACTGCTCATGTGGTATATATCAGGGCCCAGCAACGCAATGACATTGAGATTTTGATAGTTAAGTTGTCCGTCCTTTCGCTTAGTAATTGCATGATAATGAGATTTTGGCTGTCAGCCATTTTTGTAAATTATTGTAACCGATCAACTGCCACTAAATATTGAAATGAATGACCTTTTTTTCTCTTCAAATTTGTGTGCGAAAGAAAGCCAAATTATTTGTAAGTAGCATATTCCCCAGTAAATATAAGTGTTAAATTAATTATATTATGCTATGTTGCACAAATGCGTGTATTGATGTTTTTGACGCAATTCTGGGATTTTTATACACTTATAATTTTGACACAATTCTGGGATAACGCTTACAATGTTGACACACTTATGACTATGATACACTGATGAGCTTGCACATGCACAGCAAATTGAAATTGCATTTAAAGACACAATCTACAAATAGTGCTCACATAAATATACTTTCATTAATACGAATTTTAACAGAAAGTTCAATTAAATGTATGAAGTAAACTCCTCCCCCTCCCCCCCCCCCTCCCCTCTCGACCCAGTCTATTGAACCGAGACAGTGCTACTGATTAAACCTAGTCACGTGACCGAAGATCGGTATATGTTATGCGTTGACGTTTTCAACTAAGAACTGTTATGTTATGTTTGTATATGTTATGTCATTTGATTTATAAGTTAAAAAAATGAAAGTCTTCGCAATAATCTAATTTTATGTTTTAATCTATTTATGTCCGTTGTGTCTTCAGTTTCTGAAGGTTAATGTCCGTTGTGTCTTCAGTTTCTGTAGGTTAATGTCCGTTGTGTCTTCAGTTTCTGTAGGTTAATGTCCGTTGTGTCTTCAGTTTCTGTAGGTTAATGTCCGTTGTGTCTTCAGTTTCTGTAGGTTAATGTCCGTTGTGTCTTCAGTTTCTGTAGGTTAATGTCCGTTGTGTCTTCAGTTTCTGTAGGTTACTGTCCGTTGTGTCTTCAGTTTCTGTAGGTTATAATATTCGCTTCAAGTAGCTCATTCCCATTTTTATTCCAGATAAGCTGGTTCGACATGGTATAGATTATGTCTTTTGGTTTTCTGTATTCTGTTAATTCAGAATCTGCTCTTAACCTAACGTCTTTATACTGATTTAGAAGACTCTGCAGAGTCTGTATACAACTAGTTTCTTTTACATTTACTTTCTCTAAAATCTATTCAATCTATTCTTAAATGAATTAATGTTCCCTGCCTCCACTACTTCCTGTGGCAATTCATTCCAAGTATTCACAACTCTCTGACTAAAAAAAATATTTTCTAATATCTAATCTAGTCCTCTCTTTAGTTAATTTGTAGCTATGTCCTCTTGTTCTTGTAGGTGGTTGTATTTTGAAAGAATTTGTTATAATCTAATTTATCAGTTCCTTTGATTATCTGATAAACCTGTTTTAAGTCACTTCGAATTCTTCTCTTTTCTAGACACTGTAGGCCGGTTTTTCTGAGTCTTTCCTCATAACTGTAATTCTGGAATCCTACTATCAGCTTTGTTGCTCTTTTTTGTATTCTTTCCAGCATGTTTATATCCCCTCTATGATAAGGACTCCACACCTGTACACAGTACTCCAATCTAGGTCTAACTAATGCTTTATACAGTTTGACTATCACTTCCTTGCTCCCATGTTTAATATTTCTTTGTATCCTACCTAACATTGCATTTGCCTTTGTCACTGCTACCTGGACTTGCTCACTCACCTTACCTGTATGATCTATTTTAACCCCTATATCCCTTTCCTTATCTATCTTTCTAATATAGTTCTAGGCCATTCTGTATTTATGTTCCATATTGGATCAATCCGTGTGGATGACTGTACATCTGTCTACATTAAACTCCACTTGCCAGCTTACAGACCATTCTTGAATTGTATCTAAATCCGACCTCAATATATCCACTTCTGCTTTAGATGAGACACTACTGCATAGTTTTGTCTCATCAGCAAATTTGTAATCACGGATCCTATATCAATATCCAAATCGTTAATTTATATCAAGAACAAAATTGGTCCCAAAAACCGAGCCCTGTGACACTCCACTGTTTACTTCACACCACTCAGAGTACTCCTTATTTATGCCCACTTTCTGCCTTCTTACCGTTAACCAATTGTCAATCTATTTGGCAACTTCTCCACCTATTCCATGCGATTTTAACTTCGTAAATAATCTTTGACGAGGTACTCTTTCAAAGGCCTTTGCAAAATCTAGATACATAACATCCACTGGCTCCCCTTTATCTATCATTTTAGTAACCTCCTCCATGAATTCTAATAGATTTGTTAAGCACCAGCTCCCTCTAGTAAACACATGTTGTGTATTTCTAATTAGATTAAATTTGTCTAAATGCATTACAATGTTTTCTTTGATTATTGACTTTAACAATTTACAGATTATGCTCGTTAAGCTCACCGGTCTATAATTTGCCGGATCTGATTTTTTGCCCCTTTTGAATAAGTGGATCACTCCTGCATCTTTCCAATCCCGTGGAACAATCCCTTTTGCAAGTGATTGAGAACCTAATATAGCTTGTGGTGACGTCCTCAACAAAGAAGTTTTATATTATGAATGTATGTTTTGTTATTTAATGTGTCATTTCTGAATAAATGAAATACAGTTTTCGGCAATAATCTATGCAGAAGGTTTATGTCTTGCGAAGACATAGCTGCAGACCGATCCAAATGGAGATGTAACCTGAAGAGTCACCTCAGACTGGGAGAAAATAAGCTGATGCTGGGAGAAAATAAGCTCATGCAACACAGGGAAGTGAAGAGACAACAGAGGGAAGTGAAGAGACAACACAGGGAAGTGAAGGGACAACACAGGGAAGTGAAGAGACAACACAGGGAAGTGAAGAGACAACACAGGGAAGTGAAGGGACAACACAGGGAAGTGAAGAGACAACACAGGGAAGTGAAGAGACAACACAGGGAAGTGAAGGGACAACACAGGGAAGTGAAGGGACAACAGAGGGAAGTGAAGAGACAACACAGGGAAGTGAAGGGACAACACAGGGAAGTGAAGAGACAACACAGGGAAGTGAAGAGACAACACAGGGAAGTGAAGAGACAACACAGGGAAGTGAAGAGACAACACAGGGAAGTGAAGGGACAACAGAGGGAAGTGAAGAGACAACACAGGGAAGTGAAGAGACAACACAGGGAAGTGAAGAGACAACACAGGAAAGTGAAGAGACAACATAGGGAAGTGAAGAGACAACAGAGGGAAGTGAAGAGACAACTCCGAAAGGAAAAGGAAAACCAAAAACTCAGTGGAGAGTTGCTACTCCAAGGTCGCATCAACCTATAGTCAGACATGACCTAAAAAGGGTAACTCGTTAAATAATGGGACTGACAAAGCTGCAGAGTGTTTCAGGCCAGGAGCCAGCTTATTCTACACAGTATACACATCATACATGATATGTTTTGGGGCAGCCAATCAACATTATTTACCTAATAAATATTCAGTGTGTGTGTGAAATGTGCTAAATATTGTGTAGCCTGTAAGTAGAAACCTACAAAGTCATTGAACTTTTCTGTTACTGCAAATAAGATTAGTTTGAAGAAGTTTTCAAGTGACGTTGGTTAGTTGTGTCAACAGTAAAAGTTCTGTTATAGCCTCAGCTTCAAACCAAATGTCATTCTTTCTGATCTCTCAAAGGTAAGTGTATGCTATTTAGCTTGGCAGTGACATGATATTCTAGTGTACAAGATACATTTAAGATGGGGAATTGAAATAAGATAAATTAAAGGTGGCAAATATCTGGGGTAGTTGTTTCGCCGCCGCGATTAAATTTCAACCAGTGTTCGTAAAGCGATCTCAGTCCCGCCAGGCGGAGCGATAGCGCGGACTTGCGGAAAACGCTTGCTCGCCTTTCCCCGCAGAGGTATTGGGATGCGGTTTTTTTTTTGGCGTCTCCTCCGCCGAGGTGCGCTGCTCTGTTCCGTATCGAGAAACGTTGTCAGTCGGTGGTGATTTATCTAAGGCTTATAGCAGAGCTCGACAGTTCATCTCGCTGGTGGTCAGACTCTCGCAAAGAGCTTGTGACCGGAAAATGGAAAGCAGCAATCGTGCCTGAAGACCCTGTGTTCTCCCGGGGACCAACCCTCGGGAGAAGGGCAGGCCGGCAAGCCAAATTGTCTCTAGTCCCAGTGAAATTCATCGCCGGGGTCGTTGGGATCAGTTCTGCACAGAGCGCTGCCATCCCTCCTCGAGCGAGCCCGGTCGGTCGGTCGTCTGGTGTGTGTAGGGGCCTCTGTCAGGCGGTCCTTGGTCGACGGAGTGAGGGACGGGGGGAACAACCGTCCGTCCGTTCGTCAGTCGGTCCCTGCGGCCGTCCCAGTGAGGCTTTTTACACACTTGTCCTCCGCCGACCGGTGTGTGCGGTACGTACGTCTCCGACAGATATCTGGTTGATCCTGCCAGTAGTCATATGCTTGTCTCAAAGATTAAGCCATGCATGTCTAAGTTCACACTGTCTCACGGTGAAACCGCGAATGGCTCATTAAATCAGTCGAGGTTCCTTAGATGACACGATCCTACTTGGATAACTGTGGCAATTCTAGAGCTAATACATGCTTACCAAGCTCCGACCCTCGCGGAAAGAGCGCTTTTATTAGTTCAAAACCAATCGTCGTTTCCCCTCGCGGGGTTGCGGCGTCCCCACTGGTGACTCTGGATAACTTTGTGCTGATTGCATGGCCTCATGTGCCGGCGACGCATCTTTCAAATGTCTGCCCTATCAAATGTCGATGGTACGTGACATGCCTACCATGTTTGCAACGGGTAACGGGGAATCAGGGTTCGATTCCGGAGAGGGAGCATGAGAAACGGCTACCACATCCAAGGAAGGCAGCAGGCGCGCAACTTACCCACTCCCGGTACGGGGAGGTAGTGACGAAAAATAACAATACGGGACTCTTTCGAGGCCCCGTAATTGGAATGAGTACACTTTAAACCCTTTAACGAGGATCTATTGGAGGTCAAGTCTAGTGCCAGCAGCCGCGGTAATTCCAGCTCCAATAGCGTATATTAAAGTTGTTGCAGTTAAAAAGCTCGTAGTTGGATCTCAGGCGCAGGCGGGCGGTCCGGCTTACTGTCCGTTGTCTCCTGCCCTACCGTCTGCCGGCTCTCTCCCACGGGTGCTCTTCGTTGAGCGTCCTGGGTGGCCGGCGCGTTTTCTTTGAAAAATTAGAGTGTTTAAAGCAGGCCTCGGCTGCCTGAATAATGGTGCATGGAATAATGGAATAGGACCTCGGTTCTATTTTGTTGCTTTTCGGAACTGGAAGTAATGATTAACAGGGACAAACGGGGGCATTCGTCTTGCGGCGTTAGAGGTGAAATTCTTGGATCGCCGCAAGACGAGCTACTGCGAAAGCATTTGTCAAGAATGTTTTCATTAATCAAGAACGAAAGTCAGAAGCGCGAAGACGATCAGATACCGTTGTAGTTCTGACCATAAACGATGCCGACTAGCGATCCGCAGGAGTTGCTTCGATGACTCTGCGGGCAGCTTCCGGGAAACCAAAGTGTTTGGGTTCCGGGGCAAGTATGGTTGCAAAGCTGAAACTTAAAGGAATTGACGGAAGGGCACCACCAGGAGTGGAGCCTGCGGCTTAACTTGACTCAACACGGCCAACACTGAAATGACTGACATGCCGAGACCACTTTCCTTGGGTCTAACTAATATGGAACGGGCGCTGGATTTAGACCCTCGAAAATCTGGGGTTATGCCCTCTGTGGCTGGGCTGGTCTGTATTCAGTGGTTGATAAAGGAATTGACGGAAGAGCACTACCAGAAGTGGAGCCTGCGGCTTAAATTGACTTAACACGCCAATACTGTTGAATGACTGTCAGATCGAGAGCACCTTCGTGGGGTCTAATAGTGAACATGTGCTGGTATTAGACCCACGGAAGACAGGTCTGTCTCATAACCCCCTAATGAAAGAGCGTCTGCTATGGTAATCTGGTCTTAACCCTGCAGAAATCGCAGGTTCCAGAAACTTGGCCATTGACAAACTAAAAAGCCTTCTATTAATACGTCCGGTCTAATATTCAACGGGTGCTGGAAATAGACCCTCGGAAGACAGGTCAGTTTTACCCTACTAATGACAGGGGTTGGTACGGAAATTCTGCTCAACTCGAGAGGAGCCGCAGATATTTGGTTCACGTACTAGGCTGATAAGCCAACGGCGCGAGGCTACAAGGTGAGGGATTACGGCCGAACGCCTCTAAGCCAAAGTCCCGCCCTAAAGCTCAGCACGATTGCAAAGGGAGGCTTCGACATGGTGGGGACCTGGGGCTCCCGCTCCAGCCCCGCCCGGTCGAGCCGCAGAATGAGGTCTCTGCCGTCCGCCGATCAAAGCGGGTGGGAAGCTGCTCGATATTCACCCCATACGGCGATGAGGTATGAAACCCTTTGTAGAAGACTTTGTTCTCGGTCGGGGTGCCTAAGCAGTAGATCAGCTACCTCACTGCGAACTGCTGAGACTCAACCCATGACCATGAGATATGTCCGCACACCAGGCGAACAACATCTCCGTGCAATGACCAGGCTTGTCCCCTGGTCAAATGCACTATTTCGAGAGGAATCACAGGTCGCTGACATTTGGTCCCCGTGCTTGGCTGATAAGCTAACATCTGAGGGACTTCGGCCGAACGCCTCTAAGCCAGAATCCCGCCCTAAATCTCAGCACCGCTGTGATGGGAGGCTACGACATGGCTGGGGCTTGCGTCTCAGCCCGGCCCGGTCGAGCCGCAGAAATGCACCTGGTAAAATGCACTCCTGCCTCTCTCTTTACCTCTGTCTGCTATCAGTCATCCCAATGGACGCAGAAGAGATGCAGCCCAGCGGACATTGCACCTCTGCCCTATTGTGACAACCTCCCGGGTGGCGGGGAATGCTAGGCGTACCATCACTGCAGATGAGCCGAGAAAATAGAGGGAGCAAAGAGATACCTCACTCACATGCATATGCTACGTTTCTGGCAAGACGTGACGATCCTGGGACAAAGTCACACTGGACTGCCTCTCTTCCGGGATAGTACAAACTAGTACATAGTCCATCATATCATTGCCAAACCCTATAGACACTAGTATGGAAGACTCGATAGTCCTGCAAGACAACTTCCTAAGAGAGACAACTCTGACCAAAAACAACTGCTGCCTTGCAGTTAGGCTGGGGACAGCCAAAGGCTAAGGAGGGCAACCCTACAGAAACGCCTGTTGAAATCGAATGCACTGAGCCACAGGCTTAACAAAATAAAACAGTGCAACGTAAACTTCGCTGTAAACAGCGTACGAAGAAGAAGAAGAAGAAGAAGAAGAAGAAAGGTGGCAAATTGAAATAAGATACAAGTTTACATTAAAGGTGGCAGATTGAAACAAGATACATTAAAGGTGGCAAATTGAAACAGGATACATTAAAGGTGGCAGATTGAAACAAGATACATTAAAGGTGGCAAATTGAAACAAGATACATTAAAGGTGGCAAATTGAAACAAGATACAAGTGTACATTAAAGGTGGCAGATTGAAACAAGAAACATTAAAGGTGGCAAATTGAAACAAGATACATTAAAGGTGGCAAATGGAAACAAGAAACATTAAAGGTGGCAAATTGAAACAAGATACATTAAAGGTGGCAGATTGAAACAAGAAACATTAAATGTAGCAGATTGAAACAAGATACACATGTCAACAAAGTCAACTGCACATATGACTGATTAACAAAATATATATTAAAATAGTATCATAGAACTACCTTGACTCCACCAGAACAGAATTCACTCAACCAGAACCGACTTGACTCCACCAGAACCGACTTGACACCCCCAGAACCGACTTGACTCCATCAGAACCGACTTGACACTACCAGGACCGACTTGACTCCACCAGAACCGACTTGACTCCATCAGAACTTTTATGACACCACCAGGACCGACTTCACTCCACCAAAACCGACTTGACTCCACCAGAACCGACTTGAACTCCACCAGAACCGACTTGACTCCATCAGAACCGACTTGACTCCATCAGAACCGACTTGACACCACCAGGACCGACTTTGCTGCTCTAGAACGGCCCTAGGTATGCTCGGGCTCTTTTATTCCTGAAAGTACCGGCGACAGAGTAGAAAGTAAGCAGCTCCCGTGTTGGCTTGCAAATGTCCACCTCGCTTGTTCTTGTGTTACGGATCAAGCTGCCTCCGGGCTCTTGTCCTTCGGTCCAGTGCAATGTAATGATATCTGCACGTGTTTATCAGCTGTTGTGTAGTGCCCTACAAAGTGTTCTATGTATTAGGCAGCGGAGGAAGAAGCATTTTCCTAAAATAATTGAGCGCTGAGCACTCAAAGAGAGGCTGACCAACCTTTTCTTATGTGTGTGTACACAGCTGACACTCAAGAGTATGTTGTGGTTGGATTCTGTTCAGGTGCTTGTTTAGTTGGATGTTTTGGGTTCTCATCCAGAAAATGGTGCTCTGATCCTTGCTTGTGAGCTGATTTACGCTGTCATTTGAGCTGGGGCTTGCCGTATGTCAGTAGACCTCACTTATCGTGTTTCCTATGGCCAATCTGTTCACCAAAGTTTCTTTATTTTCTGATCTTATTAGCTGTTTGTTTGTTTGTAAAGTTGTTGCTGTGTGTGGCTCTTCTTGTCTTGACCCCTTCTTTGGTAGTCTGTTTGTCTTGTCATTGCCAGGTGTGCTTGAGTGTCCATTGATCCACTGCAGAACTATTTTGACAGCACTGGAAGTGGTAATGTGGTCAATGTCTAGAGATATTTGGATCAGGTCAGGTCTACAATGACCAGCAACTTCTAATGCTTGAAGAGCTGACATTGAAACTGTGAAAACAATAATGTTTTATGCCATTGTAGGAAAGACACAAAAACCTATTCTCAGATGGTGCAAAGCGGCTTAAAGTGCGGTGATTTCAACTTCATAGTTTGGAGAAATCCTCTCCGCAAGCATTAGACAGTTCATCAGAGGATCCGTTCGAGTATTTTATATTGTTTGCAAATGCCCACAATGAGTAGGTTACTCTTTTGTGTGCCCTGAAAAGGACGTTAAGTGGCGGGTTGCAGTAGCTTTCCTGACATCCCGAGCGTGCTGATGAAGGTAGATCTAGGTCCTTCAGGCAATTGTACTATGGTTTGCTTTATCTGCGTGGCCAGGAGAGCGTGAGAAGTGAGAGTGAAAGGGCTGAAAGTCAGTGACGGCCAAAAATGGAAAACAAAATAGTGATGGGGCTGGGGTGGGGTACAAAAGGAAAGTAATATAAAGGGGGGGGGGGTCGGGGTGGGGGCTGATTTAAGAGGGGGGAAAAGAAGGCAGATGGATAGATGGGGCCTAGTATGAGATTCCCAAAGCATGAAGGAATACACATATAGTGTCAATATTGAAAAACAAAAAAACAAAAAACCTTTGAATGAACCAAACAGCTATCGGCCCATCTCCCAAACATCGTGTCTGTATCATGTATTACTGTGTCTGTAATTCTAGTGTTTTAAGGATTATTTGGGGTTTTTCACTACTCTCTGTAGCTCGTGTCTTCTTTCTGATAGATGGTATCTGTCTTTGATTTTACTAACATGGTGAAGTACAGACTTTTTGTTTAATTCAGCTTTTTGGCTGCCAGTTTTCCACAAGAAGTATGTTAAGATGATCCCGTTTTATTCTGCTACTTCGCTCATAAACTTCCATAACTGCTTTATCCCTCCGCGTCTCAAGGGGTTCCACTTGTGTGTGGATTTCGCAAGCTGCAGTTGGTGTTGTCCTCATTGCTCCACTAATGAAGCGATGACCACTATTTTGGACCCTGTCCAGGGATATCAAGTTAGGTTTTTAACACATTGTAATAGGTGTACTATTATATTATATTGCTGTTTGCACATAACCAAGGTATAAGCGTCTCAAAGTGTCCTTGTCTGATCCCCATGATGTACTAGCAAGCCTCTAAGAGCTATAGAACGTCTCACAGCTTTTTTAAAAATATTATTGCTTGAGGCTGAGTTGTCGGTCAAGCATGACTCCAATATATATGGGTTGTTTGAGGTTGAGTTGTCGGTCAAGCATGACTCCAAGATATGTGGGCTGTTTGAGGTTGAGTTGTCGGTCAAGCATGACTCCAAGATATGTGGGCTGTTTGAGGTTGAGTTGTTGGTCAAGCATGACTCCAAGATATGTGGGCTGTTTGAGGTTGAGTTGTCGGTCAAGCATGACTCCAAGATATGTGGGCTGTTTGAGGTTGAGTTGTCGGTCAAGCATGACTCCAAGATATGTGGGGTGTTCTTATCTAATCAATTGGTCTTCCTCTAATGTTAAAATTATAATTTGTTTGGTAACGTTGTGGCTCTTGGTGAAGATGGTATACACTGTCTTTTCACAGTTGATTTTTAGTGTCCATGTTTGGCAGTAGTCATGTAGTAGTCTCCTCAGGTCTCCATGTTTGGCAGTAGTCAATCAGTCTCACCAGGTCTCCATTTTGCCTTCCTGCCCCATTGTCTATGTCTTCATGGCTCAGCCATATTGCCAGATCATCAGCATACACAGCTTATCAGCTTTGATCTGGTCAGCCAAGTCATTGACATAGATCAGGAAGAGAGTACAGATTTGATCTGGTCAGCCAAGCCATTGACATAGATCAGGAAGAGAGTACAGCTTTGATCTGGTCAGCCAAGTCATTGACATAGATGAGGAAGAGAGTACAGCTTTGATCTGGTCAGCAAAGTCATTGACATGGATCAGGAAGAGAGTACAGCTTTGATCTGGTCAGCCAAGTCATTGACATAGATCAGGAAGAGAGTACAGCTTTGATCTGGTCAGCCAAGTCATTGACATAGATCAGGAAGAGAGTTCAGCTTTGATCTGGTCAGCCAAGTCATTGACATAGATGAGGAAGAGAGTACAGCTTTGATCTGGTCAGCCAAGTCATTTACATAGACCAGGAAGAGAGTACAGCTTTGATCTGGTCAACCAAGTCATTTACATAGATCAGGAAGAGAGTACAGCTTTGATCTGCTCAGCCAAGCCATTGACATAGATCAGGAAGAGAGTACAGCTCTGATCTGGTCAGCCGAGCCATTGACATAGATCAGGAAGAGAGTACAGCTTTGATCTGGTCAGCCAAGTCATGGACATAGATCAGGAAGAAAGTACAGCTTTGATCTGGTCAACCAAGTCATTGACATAGATCAGGAATAGAGTACAGCTTTGATCTGATCAGCCAAGTCATTGACATAGATCAGGAAGAGAGTACAACTTAGGGATGAGCCTTGTGGTAATCCTTCTTCTAAGACTTCTTTAGAAGAGATCACATCCTTCACCTTCGTCTGGATCGTTCGCTCAGTCAGGAAGTACTTTATCCAATTGTAGAGCTTGCCATGACTTCCCACATTAACCATTTTTATCAGAAGACCTACCCTCCAAATACGATCGTAAGCCTGTTGTAGGTAACAAACAATATCCACTGCATGCTTAAAGTTCTGGAAGCCATCATGTATCCGTTGTGTTAGCCTAAGAAGCTGGTTTTCTGTGCAGCTACCAATTCTGAACCCTGCTTGTTCCTGGCATAAGTTGTTGGATTTGTCCAGGAACCAATAGAGACGTGTGTTTATCATTCTCTCTACTAAATTTGCCCAGGCACGATGTTAGGGAGATGGGTCGATAGCTGTTTGGTTCGTTCGGAGGTTTTGTTGTTGTTTAATATTGGCACTATATGGGCATTCCACCACGTTTTGGGGAGCTTGCTATTTCCCCATGTCATGCTGATCAATCTGAGGACAGCTACCCAGATAAAGCAGCATTTCATTGTGGATCTTGTCTGGTCCTGTAGCCTTTCTAGGTTTAAGTTTCTTCAGGGCCTGCTGGAGCTCTTGTATGTTGAAATCTTCTTTAAATATGGAGTCATTGGCTTGTGGAACTTTCCCTTGGCACTTCAGGTAGCTCAAATGCTTCCTGTCCTGTTATGTCCTATCCTGTCCTGTCCTATCCTGTTCTGCCCTGTCCTGCTTTGTCCTAAACTGTCCTGTCCTATCCTGTTCTGTCATATCCTGTCCGGTCCTATCCTGTTCTGTCCTATCCTGTCCTGTCCTATCCTGTTCTGTCCTATCCTGTTCTGTCCTATCCTGTTCTGTCCTATCCTGTCCTGTCCTATCCTGTCCGGTCCTATCCTGTACTGTCCTGTCCTATCCTGTTCTGTCCTATCCTGTCCTGTCCTATCCTGTTCTGTCCTATTCTGTCCTATCCTGTCATGTCCTATCCTATTCTGTCCTATCCTGCTCTGTCCTATCCTGTTCTGTCCTATCCTGCCATGTCCTATCCTATTCTGTCCTATCCTGCTCTGTCCTATCCTGTTCTGTAAGTTGTCCTGCTCTATTCACCGTTGCGAAGTAGCGATTAAAGTGTTTTCCTTTCTTTAGATCTTCAGTCTCTGATCTTTCTACGCCTATCACTGGCTTTGGGTTCACTCTGCTGTTGTACTAGCAAAGGAGGGTGGAAGGGGTGGGGGCCGGGGGGGGGGGGGGGGTGAGTATGCTGTATATGTTGAATAAAGTTGATTTTAATCTTGTGTGCCAGATTATGATTTTCTGTATATCTATGAAATGGGCTGTTATACGTGGAACATATCCCTGAATTTCATTTCGTATATAGGTAGCTATGCCACATCAGTTATGTGACAGAGTTAGTCTTACCAGACAAATCTTGTCTCCGTATTGACAGCTCTATTTTTTCTAAAATTACTAGAATAGTAATTATATATTTTCTGTGAATTTAGAGGTGGACTTTCCACACGACCTGAAAACTCACGTCAGCAGATACCGCGGCAAGGTCAGATTAATATCGGCTCTTAGGACGCCATTTTGAAAGTAGGGCCGTCAGAGAAAATAGTCAAGGGGTTTATAAAAGCCGAAGCGGGCCGGAAGTCTGTAACATTTCCAGAGAGACGATTCAGAGAGAGACAGCATTTCAGAGATACATTTTCCAAAAGAGATTTCGAGAGTGAACGACGATTTCCAAAGAGACATTTAGAGAGAGATTCAGAGAAACGCTTCAGAAAGACGATTCAGAGAGGGACGCATCTCAAAGACTCATTCAGAGAGTCGGCCTTGAGAGTCAATTCAGAGAGACATTCAGAGAAACAATGAGAGAGTAACATGCTGGAACGTCGCATTGACTGTATTCCTGTTTACAGAAGTAACGTTTTACTTATTTTCATTTGTGAGTAATTAGAATTTAACCAGGTTAACATTTTAACCAGCTTCAGGCACGTGGGCGACCTTTCATGTTTATAGGCAGAGATCTCAAAAAAACAGCCTAGATCAGTCACAGCTACCCGCTTTAGGAGAGAACAGGCTTCCTGTTAGATCTAGATCAGCTGAGATAAAACTACCATTTTGCACATGTGTCGACCTGCGCCAGATTACCCCGTGGTCAGCCTGCCTTTGTTTAACAAGCGCCAGTTTAAACACGTGGCTGCCTTCACTAAGTTTGTAGTCATCGTATATTCATAGCAGTAGCCTTGTCTTTCGACATCCACCACGCAGATCGACATTCGTCGCTAAGGAACTGAGCCAAGGACGTTTACCTGGGTTGGGTTTAAACCACGAATCAACTATCGGCGTCAATACGCCATAATTCGGATTCACGTTACAGCAGGCCAAGTACGGAAGGTGGACTGTGGACAATAGTTTTATGTTTAGCTGTAGTGAGTGATTTAAGTTAGATAACCGTTAGATAGGAGCGTGTAGGAAGTTGTGTAAGGTAGAAGAGTGATTTAAGTTAGGTAACCGTTAGATAGGAGCGTGTAGGAAGTTGTGTAAGGTAGAAGAGTGATTTAAGTTAGGTAACCGTTAGATAGGAGCGTGTAGGAAGTTGTGTAAGGTAGAAGAGTGATTTAAGTTAGGTAACCGTTAGATAGGAGCGTGTAGGAAGTTGTGTAAGGTAGAAGAGAGGAAGCGTTGTAACGTAGAAATGAAGAATTTGTTTTTATTGATTTGAAATAGTGTCCTTAGTTTATGGAAGTGTTAGTTGATGTGATAGAGTTTTAGACTATAAAGGTAGATAGTCAAGGTGCGGCCTCAGTGAGCCGGGAGAGCAAAACCGCGTTCCGTCTGCTACAGTTAGAGCACTCACAGGCATAGCTAGTGTATCCTGTCAGGCTCAGGTCAATGACCTTGTAAAGAGTTTCTTGCAGGAGAGCCACATGAACCCCGTCCAAAACCTGGCAAGCTCAAGCTTCTCAGGCCACAAATATTTAACTATAGAACATTCTCAGGCCACAAACATTTAACTGTAGAACATTCTCAGGCCACAAAAATTTAACTGTAGAACATTCTCAGGCCACAAACATTTGACTGTTTAACATTCTCAGGCCACAAACATTTAACTGTAGAACATTCTCAGGCCACAAACATTTAACTGTAGAACATTCTCAGGCCACAAATATCTGACTGTAGAACATTCTATGAAAGCTGATTATCTTGTTTCTGTACGTGCTTCCTCCTGAGCACTATAGACGTGGACCTTGATGATCGAGGCGTCGTCCGAGCTCGTTTGTAAAACTTGTAAAGGCTGTGCTTCCCCTGTTGTGGCATTGTTGGGCTGGTGAGTCTGTGGATTTTCTTGACAATCCAGGAGGAAGTCAGAAATGTACTATCCTGACATTAAGTAATTGAGAGGGTACATTAGCAACGCTCCAAGTTACAAAAGGTAGGGTTCACTGCAGCCATTCCCCGCCACCAATTGTCTAGTAGTTAGGCTGAGTTCTCCAAGGCTCTAGACATGGGACTAAAAGTTTCAGACAAATGGATCGTCACGTCCCTGGCCACTGTGCCTTTACGATTGGCATCGAGTTTCTTGGTGCGGAGAATGCAGGTTCTCTTTTCCCATGTCTGTTCAGCATGGTGTTGGTTCCTTCCTAACCACAGAGGGTGATGGTTCCTTCCTAACCACAGAGAATGCTGGTTCCTTCCTAACCACAGAGGGTGCTGGTTCCTTCCTAACCACAGAAGGTGCATGCACATTGTCCAATAGAAGACCCGTTTGTACAGATGGGTTACTGGTAAGGTTTTAAGAATAAAATTATCATTATGTAGTACCTCATCTACTAAGTTATACTGTAGCATAGTGTTAGGTATGATAGGTCATGGGAGAGGCCGTCAGAGCTGACTCTACTGTAGAATAGTGTTAGGTATGATAGGTCATAGGAGAGGCCGTCAGAGCTGACTCTACTGTAGCATAGTGTTAGGTATGATAGGTCATGGGAGAGGTCGTCAGAGCTGACTCTACTGTAGCATAGTGTTAGGTATGATAGGTCATGGGAGAGGTCGTCAGAGCTGACTCTATTGTAGCATAGTGTTAGGTCTGATAGGTCATGGGAGAGGTCGTCAGAGCTGACTCTATTGTAGCATAGTGTTAGGTATGATAGGTCATGGGAGAGGTCGTCAGAGCTGACTCTATTGTAGCATAGTGTTAGGTCTGATAGGTCATGGGAGAGCTGACTCATGCTGACCTCGCTTCTTCAGGTAGCCATTAACAACTGTGGACTGGAAGAATCGGTCATACCAAGAAATAACCCACGACACGCCTGGTAGCGAAGCCGAGGGCGAGGTGATTTGAACCTGGCCCATCGTGACTGTACACCAAGCAGACAATCACGTGCTCCCCGACTGATAAATTAAGATGTGGAATGCTTTATATAGTAACATGTTAATGGAAAGGAGTGAGGACATTGTAAAGCAAAATGAAGAACTAGAAATGTGTCATAGATTTATCGAATTGCAAACACCAAATAGTTATTAGAAACAAAAATGTAAAAAACCAAGGAAATGATGTACATGCAATATTGTATGTGAAGTGTCGAGCAGGAATCATAACAGCAACATATCACGTGTGTGAAATAGGAAACATTTATTATGAATACGGCGGTGAGTTGTATGATCCCATATAGATGTGTCTACCTATGAGACTATGTGTCTCTGCTACAGTTGATCACTGACAGCTGTGTCTACCTTTCAGACTACGTGTCCTTTCTACACCTGATCACTGACAGCTGTGTCTACCTATCAGACTACGTGTCCTTCCTACACCTGATCACTGACAGCTGTGTCTACCTTTCAGACTACGTGCCCTTCCTACACCTGATCACTGACAGCTGTGTCTACCTATCAGACTACGTCTCCTTCCTACACCTGATCACTGACAGCTGTGTCTACCTATCAGAATACGTGTCCCTGCTACACTTGATCACTGACAGCTGTGTCTACCTATCAGACTACGTGTCCTTCCTACACCTGATCACTGACAGCTGTGTCTACCTATCAGACTACGTGTCCTTCCTACACCTGATCACTGACAGCTGTGTCTACCTATCAGACTACGTGTCCTTCCTACACCTGATCACTGACAGCTGTGTCTACCTATCAGACTACGTGTCCTTCTTACACCTGATCACTGACAGCTGTGTCTACCTATCAGACTACGTGTCCTTCCTACACCTGATCACTGACAGCTGTGTCTACCTATCAGACTACGTGTCCTTCCTACACCTGATCACTGACAGCTGTGTCTACCTATCAGACTACGTGTCCTTCTTACACCTGATCACTGACAGCTGTGTCTACCTATCAGACTACGTGTCCTTCCTACACCTGATCACTGACAGCTGTGTCTACCTATCAGACTACGTGTCCTTCCTACACCTGATCACTGACAGCTGTGTCTACCTATCAGACTACGTGTCCTTCTTACACCTGATCACTGACAGCTGTGTCTACCTATCAGAATACGTGTCCTTCCTATACCTGATCACTGACAGCTGTGTCTACCTATCAGACTACGTGTCCTTCCTATACCTGATCACTGACAGCTGTGTCTACCTATCAGACTACGTGTCCTTCTTACACCTGATCACTGACAGCTGTGTCTACCTATCAGACTACGTGTCCTTCCTATACCTGATCACTGACAGCTGTGTCTACCTATCAGACTACGTCTCCTTCCTACAACTCACGAGAACTGTTTGAACTGAAGTGAGAGACATTTATATGACAGTCCTACTGCTCGGGGTAGTTGTTGTTGCTGTTATTGTTGGTGCGGTTGTTGTTACAGATGTTATTGGTTTTGCTGTTGTTGTTGTTGCTGCGGCTGTTGTTATTGTTGCTGTTGTTGTGCTGATATTACTGTTGTTGTTGCTGCGGCTGTTGTTGTTGCTGTGGCTGTTGTTGTTGTTGCTGTTGTTATTCTTGCTGTTATTATTGCTTTTGTTGTTGTTGCTGTTGTTGTGGTTGCTGCGATTGTTGTTGTTGTTGATGTGGCTCTTTTTACGGTTGTTGTTGCTGCGGCTATTGTTATTGTTAGTGCTGTTGTTGTTGCTGTTGTTGTTGGTGTTGCTGTTGTTGTTTTTGTTGGTATTGGTCTGGTTGTTGGTGTTGATATTGTGGTTGGTGCTGTTGTTTCAGTGGATGCGGTTCTAGCTGTTATTGTTGTTGTTGCTGTTGTTCTTGTAGCTGCGGCTGTTGTTGCAGATGCTAAAGCTGCTGTTGTTGCTGTTGTTATTGTTGCTGTTGCTGTAGATCCACCCCACTGAGGTCAGTTAACTCTTCAGGACATTTGTTTGGTTGCAGGTTACAGTGGCTCGTCTGAGGAGTACTTAAGAAGGTTAACAGGTGACATCCTTGCTGTAGTGCAGTACGAGGCTCCTTAGTAAGCTCCCCACTTTAGTGATTAGAGTGTCGCTCCCTGTCATGTTGGTTAAGCAGCTACGACAGAGCCTGTACCAGGAGCCAGAGTGTCGTTCCCTGCCTTGTTGGTCAAGCAGCTACGACAGAGCCTGTACCAGGAGTCAGAGTGTCGTTCCCTGCCTTGTTGGTCAAGCAGCTACGACAGAGCCTGGTACCAGGAGTCAGAGTGTCGTTCCCTGCCTTGTTGGTCAAGCAGCTACGACAGAGCCTGTACCAGGAGTCAGAGTGTCGTTCCCTGCCTTGTTGGTCAAGCAGCTACGACAGAGCCTGGTACCAGGAGCCAGATGAGCAACTGAAGTGCTCTCAAGATTATTATGTCTGATATGATCCAGATGTAATTTTTCGCACTCTAGAGCTCGTGGTAATCATACTTTTATAGCCATAAACAAATGCCAGACTCGTGAAAGCTGACCTTGACATCCCAGATTACAAGATGATTTCGGACCAACCTTGTATAACTGACCGGGTCAAGGATATACAGCACAATGATGGCTTAGGTTGACAGGCGTAGTGAAGCACTGACAGAGTGCGTGCCTAGTTCCATGTAACAGATCAAGGGCTAGGCTACTGGATGCACGAATGTGAGTCACTGAAACCCTTATCAAGATGGTTTCCTACACAAACAGTCTTTTCACTTGTCGTGTCCCATGTAATTGAGGAATTAGTTCGTCTTATCAGATTCTTCTTACTTCCGTACTAATTTGTTTAAATAATTATTTAAAATATAGAATTTACATACTCTGTACGAGTCACAAGCCCAATAGGTCAATGTTCCAATTATAGGACCTAATTCGGCTACATGCAGACCTTGTGGTTGGACATATGTTGGCTACATACAGACCTTGTGGTTGGACATATGTTGGCTACATGAAGACCTTGTGGTTGGACATATGTTGGCTACATGCAGACCTTGTGGTTGAACATATGTTGGCTACATGCAGACCTTGTGGTTGGACATATGTTGGCTACCTGCAGCCCAATGACTTGACATATGTGGACTACCTGCAGCCCAGTAACTGGGCATATGTGGCCTACCTGCAGCCCAGTGACTTGGCATATGCGGACTACCTCCAGCCCAGTGACTGGACATATGTTGGCTACCTGCATCCCAGTGACTGGACAGACATATGTTGGCTACATGCAGCCCAGTGACTGGACATATGTTGGCTACATGCAGCCCAGTGACTAGACATATGTTGGCTACATGCAGACCTTGTGGTTGGATATATGTTGGCTACATGCAGACCTTGTGGTTGGACATATGTTGGCTACATGCAGCCCAGTGACTGGACGTATGTTGGCTATATGCAGCCCAGTGACTGGACATATGTTGGCTACATGCAGTACAGCGCTGGTGCTTTAACATATGTGCACTATGTGCAGCCCCTGAAGAGACATATGTTAGCACCTGCAGCCCAGTTACTGGACATATGTGGACTACCTGCAGCCCAGTGACTGGACATATGTGGACTACCTGCAGCCCAGTGACTGGACATATGTTGGCTACCTGCAGCCCAGTGACTGGACATATGGAGACTACCTGCAGCCTAGTGACTGGACATATGTGGACTACCTGCAGCCCAGTGACTGGACATATGTGGACTACCTGCAGCCCGGTGACTGGACATATGTGAGCTACCTGCAGCCCGGTGAATAGATTATTCAAACTTGTTAGTGTATTTGTTTCATGTAAAATGCTTCACTTAAATAGTTGTGTGTGTGTTTGTGTGCGTGGGTGTTTGTGTGCGTGGGTGTTTGTGTGCGTGGGTGTTTGTGTGCGCGCATGTTTGTAGGTGTGTGTGTGTGTTTAGGTGTGTGTTTGTGGGTGTTCGTGTGTATGTGTGTGGGTGCGTGTGTTGGTGGATAGAACCAGGGAGTGGCTGACATAACAGAAAGGGCATTCACCTAGTGATGAACCAAAAACAGAAAATGAAATAGCCTGCAGAAGATCAGCTAGTAATGGAAGCTCAGGATTAAGGAAGTGGATTTCATATTTCGTTTGAACACGAAAATCTCAGCAATAGATTAATGATGTTGGTAAAGCCCCACAGAAAGGTCAACAATTTGTGTACATACATGTACATACATGTACATACATGTACCAGTCAGAAACTACTTCTCATTCATATTGCCAGCCTTACTCCATCGTAAAATGAGAGTTTAGTCTGAATTACCAACTTGTAAAACAAATCCCTTTACACGCATTGCCGGCATACACTAACACACCAAATATGGCTTTAAGGCTATACATAGACTGATGGCAGTCTTTCTTCTGACCAATCACGTTTCATCGCCAAAACACAAATGTCAGCAGGCCACCAGAATGCTTGCAGACATTCTTGAGGCTCACAGAAAACCAATAATAATTCCGATTTCCCACGTGCCCTTCCTTCTATGCAACAATAATAACATACCACAGCAACTTCATCTAATGACAATCGCTGCACATGAATTCAGACCTAACAGTCGTACAGATCAATCAGGACTCGCTAAATCACATTAAACAACACAAAGTCATTCATCTTTTATAGTTGCCCGGGGCAGCAGCAGATTAGTCAGTCCTTCTCGAGGATAATACAGACGTCAATGCAGAGACATGAGATAAAAATGTCTTAGAGGAATGTCAAGGACACTTTGGATGTGGGAACTTGAGATGTCTCAGCACATATAGCACCAACTTTAAGGCCTGTCTCAGCACATATAGCACCAACTTTAAGGCCTGTCTCAGCACATATAGCACCAACTTTAAGGCCTGTCTCAGCACATATAGCACCAATTTTAAGGCCTGTCTCAGCACATATAGCACGAACTTTAAGGCCTGTCTCAGCACATATAGCACCAACTTTAAGGCCTGTCTCAGCACATATAGCACCAACTTTAAGGCCTGTCTCAGCACATATAGCACCAACTTTAAGGCCTGTCTCAGCACATATAGCACCAACTTTAAGGCCTGTCTCAGGACATGGAGTAACAACTTTAGGGCGTCTCTCGGGACATGGAGTAACAACTTTAGGGCGTCTCTCGGGACTTGGAGTAACAACTTTAGGGCGTCTCTCAGGATATGGAGTAACAACGTTAGGGCCTGTCTCGACACATGGAGTAACAACTTTAGGACCTGTTTCAGAACATAAAGTACCAATGCACGGAGGATGTAACGAAGAAAGTTTTCTTTTAAAATCTATTTGGAAACTTACAGCAACAATCTCCCTGCACGCCACCACAGACAGCTTCACCACCCTCGGCCGCCACCACAGACAGCCTCACAACCACCACCACAGACAGCCTCACCACCACCACCACAGACAGCCTCACCACCCTCGGCCACCACCACAGACAGCCTCACCACCACCACCACAGACAGCCTCACCACCACCACCACAGACAACCTCACCACCACCACCACCACAGACAGCCTCACCACCACCACCACAGACAGCCTCACGACCACCACCACAGACAGCCTCACCACCACCACCACAGACAGCCTCACCACCCTCGACCACCACCACAGGCAGCCTAACCACCCTCGACCACCACCACAGACAGCCTCACCACCCCCCACCACCACCACAGGCAGCCTCACCACCACAGACAGCCTCACCACCTTCGACCACCACCAGAGACAGCCTCACCACCCTCGACCACATCCACAGACAGCCTCACCACCCTCGACCACCACTACAGACAGCCTCATCGCACTCGACCACCACTACAGGAGGTCTCACCACCACAGACAGCCTCACCACCCTCGAACACCACTACAGAAGGTCTCACCACCACAGACAGCCTCACCACCCTCGACCACCACCACAGACAGTCTCACCACCCTCGACCACCACCACAGACAGCCTCACCACCCTCGACCACCACTACAGACAGCCTCACCGCCCTCGACCACCCCTACAGACAGCCTCACCGCCCTCGACCACCACTACAGACAGCCGCACCGCCCTCGACCACCACTACAGACAGCCTCACCACCCTCGACCACCACTACAGACGGTCTCACATCCCTCGACCACCACTACAGACAGCCTCACCACCACAACAGACGGTCTCACCGCCCTCGACCACCACTACAGGAGGTCTCACCGCCCTCGACCACCACTACAGACAGCCTCACCACCCTCGACCACCACTACAGACAGCCTCACCGCCCTTGACCACCACTACAGACAGCCTCACCGCCCTCGACCACCACTACAGACGGTCTAACCACCCTCGACCACCACTACAGACAGCCTCATCACCCCTACAGACGGTCTCACCGCCCTGGACCACCACTACAGGAGGTCTCACCACCACAGACAGCCTCACCACCGTCGACCACCACTACAGGAGGTCTCACCACCACAGACAGCCTCACCACCCTCGACCACCACCACAGACAGCCTCACCACCCTCGACCACCACCACAGACAGCCTCACCACCCTCGACCACCACTACAGACAGCCTCACCGCCCTCGACCACCACTACAGACAGCCTCACCGCCCTCGACCACCACTACAGACAGCCTCACCGCAGTCGACGACCACTACAGACGGTCTCACCACCCTCGACAACCACTACAGACAGCCTCACCACCACTACAGGAGGTCTCACCGCCCTCGACCACCACTACAGGAGGTCTCACCGCCCTCGACCACCACTACAGACAGCCTCACCACCCTCGACCACCACTACAGGAGGTCTCACCACCACAGACAGCCTCACCACCCTCGACCACCACCACAGACAGCCTCACCACCCTCGACCACCACCACAAACAGCCTCACCACCCTCGACCACCACTACAGACAGCCTCACCGCCCTCGACCACCACTATAGACAGCCTCACCGCCCTCGACCACCACTACAGACAGCCTCACCGCCCTCGACCCCGACTACAGACAGCCTCACCGCCCTCGACGACCACTACAGACGGTCTCACCACCCTCGACCACCACTACAGACAGTTTCACCACCACTACAGACGGTCTCACCGCCCTCGACCACCACTACAGCAGGTCTCACCGCCTTTGACCACCACTACAGACAGCCTCACCACCCTCGACCACCACTACAGACAGCCTCACCACCACTACAGACGGTCTCACCACCCCCGACCACCACTACAGACGGTCTCACCGCCCTCGACAACCACTACAGACGGTCTCACCGCCCTCAACCACCACTACAGACGGTCTCACCGCCCTCGACCACCACTACAGACGGTCTCACCGCCCTCGACCACCACTACAGACGGTCTCATCGCCCTCGACCATCACTACAGACGGTCTCACACCCTCGACCACCACCACAGGAGGTCTCACCGCCCCCGACCACCACTACAGGAGGTCTCACCGCCCTCGACCACCACTACAGACGGTCTCACTACCCTCGACCACCACTACAGACGGTCTCACCGCCCTCGACCACCACTACAGACGATCTCACCGCCCTCGACCACCACTACAGACGGTCTCACCGCCCTCGACCACAACTACAGACAGCCTCACCACCCTCGACCACCACTACAGACAGCCTCACCGCCCTCGACCACCACTACAGGAGGTCTCACCGCCCTCGACCACCACTACAGACAGCCTCACCACCCTCGACCACCACTACAGACAGCCTTACCGCCCTTGACCACCACTACAGACAGCCTCACCGCCCTCGACCACCACTACAGACGGTCTAACCACCCTCGACCACCACTACAGACAGCCTCATCACCCCTACAGACGGTCTCACTGCCCTCGACCACCACTACAGGAGGTCTCACCACCACAGACAGCCTCACCACCCTCGACCACCACTACAGACAGCCTCACCGCCCTTGACCACCACTACAGACAGCCTCACCGCCCTCGACCACCACTACAGACGGTCTAACCACCCTCGACCACCACTACAGACAGCCTCATCACCCCTACAGACGGTCTCACCGCCCTCGACCACCACTACAGGAGGTCTCACCACCACAGACAGCCTCACCACCCTCGACCACCACTACAGGAGGTCTCACCACCACAGACAGCCTCACCACCCTCGACCACCACCACAGACAGCCTCACCACCCTCGACCACCACCACAGACAGCCTCACCACCCTCGACCACCACTACAGACAGCCTCACCGCCCTCGACCACCACTACAGACAGCCTCACCGCCCTCGACCACCACTACAGACAGCCTCACCGCAGTCGACCACCACTACAGACGGTCTTACCACCCTCGACAACCACTACAGACAGCCTCACCACCACTACAGGAGGTCTCACCGCCCTCGACCACCACTACAGGAGGTCTCACCGCCCTCGACCACCACTACAGACAGCCTCACCACCCTTTACCACCACTACAGGAGGTCTCACCACCACAGACAGCCTCACCACCCTCGACCACCACCACAGACAGCCTCACCACCCTCGACCACCACCACAGACAGCCTCACCACCCTCGACCACCACTACAGACAGCCTCACCGCCCTCGACCACCACTATAGACAGCCTCACCGCCCTCGACCACCACTACAGACAGCCTCACCGCCCTCGACCCCCACTACAGACAGCCTCACCGCCCTCGACGACCACTACAGACGGTCTCACCACCCTCGACCACCACTACAGACAGCCTCACCACCACTACAGACGGTCTCACCGCCCTCGACCACCACTACAGCAGGTCTCACCGCCTTCGACCACCACTACAGACAGCCTCACCACCCTCGACCACCACTATAGACAGCCTCACCACCACTACAGACGGTCTCACCACCCCCGACCACCACTACAGACGGTCTCACCGCCCTCGACAACCACTACAGACGGTCTCACCGCCCTCAACCACCACTACAGACGGTCTCACCGCCCTCGACCACCACTACAGACGGTCTCACCGCCCTCGACCACCACTACAGACGGTCTCACCGCCCTCGACCATCACTACAGACGGTCTCACACCCTCGACCACAACCACAGGAGGTCTCACCGCCCCTGACCACCACTACAGGAGGTCTCACCGCCCTCGACCACCACTACAGACGGTCTCACCGCCCTCGACCACCACTACAGACGGTCTCACCGCCCTCGACCACCACTACAGACGGTCTCACCGCCCTTGACCACCACTACAGACGGTCTCACCGCCCTCGACCACTACTACAGACGGTCTCACCGCCCTCGACCACCACTACAGACGGTCTCTCCGCCCTCGACAACCACTACAGACGGTCTCACCGCCCTCGACCACAACTACAGAGACGGTCTCACCGCCCCCGACCACCACTACAGAGACGGTCTCACCGCCCTCGACCACCACTACAGAGACGGTCTCACCGCCCCCGACCACCACTACAGACGGTCTCGCCGCCCTCGACCACCACTAAAGACAGCCTCACCGCCCTCTCCCACCACTACAGACAGCCTCACCGCCCTAGACCCATACTACAGACAGCCTCACCGGCCTCGACCACCACTACAGATGGTCTAACCGATCTCGACCACCACTACAGACGGTCTCACCGCCCTCGAACACCCCTACAGAGATGGTCTCACCGCCCTCGACCACCACTACAGAGACGGTCTCACCGCCCCCGACCACCACTACAGAGACGGTCTCACCGCCCTCGCCCACCACTACAGAGACGGTTTCACCGCCCCCGACCACCACAACAGAGACAGTCTCACCGCCCTCGACCACCACTACAGAGACGGTCTTACCGCCCTCGACCACCACTACAGGAGGTGTCACCGCCCTCGACCACCACTACAGACGGTCTCACCACCCTCGACCACCACTACAGACAGCCTCACCACCACTACAGACGGTCTCACCGCCCCCGACCACCACTACAGAGACGGTCTCACCGCCCTCGACCACCACTACAGAGACGGTTTCACCGCCCCCGACCACCACTACAGAGACAGTCTCACCGCCCTCGACCACCACTACAGAGACGGTCTCACCGCCCTTGACCACCACTACAGAGACGGTCTCTCCGCCCTCGACCACCACTACAGGAGGTCTCACCACCCCCGACAACATCTACAGACGGTCTCGCCGCCCTCGACCACCACTAAAGACAGCCTCAGCGCCCTCGACCACCACTACAGACAGCCTCACCGCCCTAGACCACCACTACAGACAGCCTCACCACCCTCGACCACCACTACAGACGGTCTAACCGACCTCGACCCCCACTACAGACGGTCTCACCGCCCTCGACCACCACTACAGAGACGGTCTCACCGCCCCCGACCACCACTACAGAGACGGTCTCACCGCCCTCGACCACCCCTAAAGAGACGGTCTCACCGCCCCCGACCACCACTACAGAGACGGTCTCACCGCCCTCGACCACCACTGCAGAGACGGTTTCACCGCCCCCGACCACCACTACAGAGACACTCTCACCGCCCTCGACCACCACTACAGAGACGGTCTCACCGCCCTCGACCACCACTACAGGAGGTCTCACCGCCCTCGACCACCACTACAGACGGTCTCACCACCCTCGACCACCACTACAGACAGCCTCACCACCACTACAGACGGTCTCACCGCCCTCGACCACCACTACAGGAGGTCTCACCGCCCTCGACCACCACTACAGACAGCCTCACCACCCTCGACCACCACTACAGACAGCCTCACCACCACTACAGACGGTCTCACCGCCCCCGACCACCACTACAGACAGCCTCATCGCCCTCGACCACCACTACAGACGGTCTCACCGCCCTCGACCACCACTACAGACGGTCTCACCGCCCTCGACCACCACTACAGACGGTCTCACCGCCCTCGACCACCACTACAGACGGTCTCACCGCCCTCGACCACCACTACAGACGGTCTCACCGTACTCGACCACCACTACAGACGGTCGAACCACCATCGACCACCACTACAGGAGGTCTCACCGCCCTCGACCACCACTACAGGAGGTCTCACCGCCCTCGACCACAACTACAGGAGGTTTCACCGCCCTCGACCACCACTACAGGAGATCTCACCGCCCTCGACCACCACTACAGACGGTCTCACCGCCCTCGACCACCACTACAGACGGTCTCACCGCCCTCGACCACCACTACAGGAGGTCTCACCGCCCTCGACCACCACTACAGACGGTCTCACCGCCCTTGACCACCACTACAGACGGTCTCACCGCCCTCGACCACTACTACAGACGGTCTCACCGCCCTCGACCACCACTACAGACGGTCTCTCCGCCCTCGACAACCACTACAGACGGTCTCACCGCCCTCGACCACAACTACAGAGACGGTCTCACCGCCCCCGACCACCACTACAGAGACGGTCTCACCGCCCTCGACCACCACTACAGAGACGGTCTCACCGCCCCCGACCACCACTACAGACGGTCTCGCCGCCCTCGACCACCACTAAAGACAGCCTCACCGCCCTCTCCCACCACTACAGACAGCCTCACCGCCCTAGACCCATACTACAGACAGCCTCACCGGCCTCGACCACCACTACAGATGGTCTAACCGATCTCGACCACCACTACAGACGGTCTCACCGCCCTCGAACACCCCTACAGAGATGGTCTCACCGCCCTCGACCACCACTACAGAGACGGTCTCACCGCCCCCGACCACCACTACAGAGACGGTCTCACCGCCCTCGCCCACCACTACAGAGACGGTTTCACCGCCCCCGACCACCACAACAGAGACAGTCTCACCGCCCTCGACCACCACTACAGAGACGGTCTTACCGCCCTCGACCACCACTACAGGAGGTGTCACCGCCCTCGACCACCACTACAGACGGTCTCACCACCCTCGACCACCACTACAGACAGCCTCACCACCACTACAGACGGTCTCACCGCCCCCGACCACCACTACAGAGACGGTCTCACCGCCCTCGACCACCACTACAGAGACGGTTTCACCGCCCCCGACCACCACTACAGAGACAGTCTCACCGCCCTCGACCACCACTACAGAGACGGTCTCACCGCCCTTGACCACCACTACAGAGACGGTCTCTCCGCCCTCGACCACCACTACAGGAGGTCTCACCACCCCCGACAACATCTACAGACGGTCTCGCCGCCCTCGACCACCACTAAAGACAGCCTCAGCGCCCTCGACCACCACTACAGACAGCCTCACCGCCCTAGACCACCACTACAGACAGCCTCACCACCCTCGACCACCACTACAGACGGTCTAACCGACCTCGACCCCCACTACAGACGGTCTCACCGCCCTCGACCACCACTACAGAGACGGTCTCACCGCCCCCGACCACCACTACAGAGACGGTCTCACCGCCCTCGACCACCCCTAAAGAGACGGTCTCACCGCCCCCGACCACCACTACAGAGACACTCTCACCGCCCTCGACCACCACTACAGAGACGGTCTCACCGCCCTCGACCACCACTACAGGAGGTCTCACCGCCCTCGACCACCACTACAGACGGTCTCACCACCCTCGACCACCACTACAGACAGCCTCACCACCACTACAGACGGTCTCACCGCCCTCGACCACCACTACAGGAGGTCTCACCGCCCTCGACCACCACTACAGACAGCCTCACCACCCTCGACCACCACTACAGACAGCCTCACCACCACTACAGACGGTCTCACCGCCCCCGACCACCACTACAGACAGCCTCATCGCCCTCGACCACCACTACAGACGGTCTCACCGCCCTCGACCACCACTACAGACGGTCTCACCGCCCTCGACCACCACTACAGACGGTCTCACCGCCCTCGACCACCACTACAGACGGTCTCACCGCCCTCGACCACCACTACAGACGGTCTCACCGTACTCGACCACCACTACAGACGGTCGAACCACCATCGACCACCACTACAGGAGGTCTCACCGCCCTCGACCACCACTACAGGAGGTCTCACCGCCCTCGACCACAACTACAGGAGGTTTCACCGCCCTCGACCACCACTACAGGAGATCTCACCGCCCTCGACCACCACTACAGACGGTCTCACCGCCCTCGACCACCACTACAGACGGTCTCACCGCCCTCGACCACCACTACAGGAGGTCTCACCGCCCTCGACCACCACTACAGGAGGTCTCACCGCCCTCGACCACCACTACAGGAGGTCTCACCGCCCTCGACCACAACTACAGGAGGTTTCACCGCCCTCGACCACCACTACAGGAGGTCTCACCGCCCTCGAACACCACTACAGACGGTCTTACCGCCCTCGACCACCACTACAGACGGTCTCACCGCCCTCGACCACCACTACAGACGGTCTCACCGTACTCGACCACCACTACAGACGGTCTCACCGCCCTCGACCACCACTACAGACGGTCTCACCGCCCTCGACCATCACTACAGACGGTCTCATTGAGTGAGGATAAAAAGTAGCGCAGTTAATCCTAACTAAAAATAGCGTTACAAAAAATAATTATGTCATCCTCGTGTACGATGGACGGCAGACTTTGCTTTTTTTTAAAAAGAGACTTCGAAACCAGTCTAATTAAGTGATGTTAAGTTGAACATCGACTAACGTCACAGGTTTGAGAGTCCAAGTAAGCCCTCCCTATCTGGTCTAGATCGAGAGCCACATCTCTTTCTTGTCACGAAGTCGCTGCTCGTTCGAGTTTGATTAAAAAATATGGCTTTCAAATCGGATAGCTACCTTTCATGTCCCTAACTGTTTGAAGGTCAATTTCTTCCCTCGCTACAGTAGTGATTACGGCTGCATTAATTGTACCTAGATCATGGCACACAATTGTGAAAATGTTCCCCAAAACTGTATCCCAGATACATCTCTGGCAGCGGCCGGCTCGTCTCAACTATTCGACAAATAATCTAAACCATGGACCTAACTTAGCCCGACTGATTTGACAGGGGGTGGTTGCCGAACGTTCTAGCTGATGTGAGCAGTAACAACGATAAACACTTAGGGAATTGGTAATAGTAAATGTTGCTGTCATTGACATGGCATGAGGAGTGATATGGCATGAGGAGGGACATGGCATGAGGAGTGATATGGCAAGGTTATTCACCTATCATCCACACATTCAACACATTTACTCAATCAGATTAAGGGAATGAATCCCGTGGATAAATATCATAGAGAGAGAGACAGAGAGAGAGATAGAGTGAGAGAGAGAGAGAGAGAGAGAGAGAGAGCAATTAATGAGCATGTGGCTGTCATACTGACTCACTCGCTCGTCTCTGACTCATTCGCTCGTCTCTGACTCTGGAGTGTCGAGGTTAGCTAGAAACAGTCCCAGACTGTTCTGTCCTGGTCCCAGGCTAGTTGTCGGTCCCTAATGAACGTTTCCAAAGGCAACGAGCGTCGAGCAACCGCCATCATGTCCAAGCGTGGCATTCGCCGTGAATTCGTCTGTGCCGACTGCTTACTAGAGGCCGGATACTTTGTGGCCGGCGACGGGATCGAAGAATTGATGTACGAGTCCATCGCTGGCCTATAAGAATATGTCCTATCCACACCAAAAGTGGTATTATCAGCAAACAGGTAGATGGGCACCAAACTCGTCAAGTTCAGCCATGTGTCTGGACAGTGGAAATACGATACAAGGTAACCGAATTAGCAGATACTGTTCCAGGATAATCAAAGTAAAAAAACAACACAAATTGAACGAACTAATTAGTCCAAATTAAAAACCCCCATCGCACCTCAGGGACACATGTGTAAGTCGTCGACTTGTATGAATTGTAGTCAAATCTGTGCCCCGGCGTCAAACCACGATACACTCAAACACGAGAGAAAAATAGACCCGCAGCCAGTTAAACGCCATCTCTGCTGTTCTGGTAGACTGTCTTTTATTGCTTTCCGAGAAGATAACTGGCGTCCTTGTAGTCTGAATCCTTGAATTTTGCTTAACAAAGTTGAGAGTGGGGTGTGGTCTTATGTCACAGCGGAGCTTGTCGCTTCTTGTTACTTGAATCACTTGTCTTAGATATTTCATTTCAGAAGCTTGAAGCAGGATTTTCTTGATTGTGGTCATTGTCCATGATTAACATTTGTAAGTGGAAATTGGTACATATGTGTATTCTTAGTGTTCTTATATTCTTTTCTTTCTTTTGTGGAGCTGGGTTCTGTGAAATTAAGAACATCCAAGTACCCTTAAACTGCCACCTTCCAGTATCTGTAAATCCTCTAGAAACTAAGCTAGGATATGAAACCAAAACCTTTGCACGTTTAAGAACAAGAGACGTAAGACATGGCGGTATTATATGGTCCTACTTTTTCATTCTACTCAAGGACGACGTCATCAAAGCATATAAGGAGATGGCCAGACAGTTCTCAGTGGGTTACTGGAAGATGAGACCAGTCTATTTATCGGAGCTGACGTTTGCCGATGATGTAGCCCTAGTTACAAGATCAAAGATGCGTCTCCAAATCAACCTTTACATCTGTCGAGAGAAACAAGAGAGGAACAGGATGACTATTCAGTCAAGTATGGGGGTCTCGACAGTGAAGAGCAGATGCATCACATTGTGCCTGGAAAACTGCCGTTGGAACAGGTGAAGCAGAACAAATACCTTGGAACTAACAGGCCAGAATGGAGGTCCCATTTAATAGTTGGCTGGTCAATGAGCTGCTACTGCCAGGTTTTTCCTGCTTTGAACCCAGGTCCAGGAACCCAGCTTCATGAACCCAGCTCCAGGAACCCAGCTCCACGAACCCTGCTCAATGAACCCAGCTCATTCAACCCAGCTCCACGAACCCAGTTCCAGGAACCCAGTTCCATGAGCCCAGGTCCAGGAACCCAGCTCCAGGAACCCAGCTCCACGAGCCCTGCTCAATGAACCCAGTTCATTCAACCCAGCTCCATGAACCCAGCTTCACAAACCCAGCTTCACGAACCCATCTCCAGGGAATCTTATCGAATGATCTTTCCAGGACAAGAAACATAAGTCCATTTCTTTAAAATACTCATTTGTCTTCCCAGAGTGTAAAGACAAGGTCATGAGCATTAGAGCTCGTGCATTTGTGAGTCAGCCGTACGTCTCGGTCCCTTCTCCGGTATCCTAAAGTCAGCCGGACGTCTCGGTCTCTTCTCAAGTATCCTAAAGTCAGCCGGACGTCTCGGTCTCTTCTCCAGTATCCTAAAGTCAGCCGGACGTCTCGGTCTCTTCTCAAGTATCCTAAAGTCAGCCGGACGTCTCGGTCTCTTCTCAAGTATCATAAAGCAGACTTTGTCGTCGATCTGCATTATGTGGCTAGCTGTAGTGTCGTTATCATCAGAGCACGAGATCACTAGATTAACTGCATTTAAGACGGCTTTAACTCCAGCATGAATATCTTTAACAAAGTTTTTGACTTAAACCAAGAAAATTGCTGGAGAATAATTTCCGGCTTGAGGTTTCTGCTGATAGAGCAATAATCTGCTAACCAACTATAGTGACTCTTCTTCTATTGTGCAACTACATCTCAGTACATCAATGCCTTGATTTTCACGTCTTATTTGTTTTGAAGTTAGGCCGTCTCTACAGCTTGTCAAAGACTTGATTTAAAAAGACCCATAACGCGAGAACCCTTGCTTTCATCGAATCCATCTTCTGCTGCTTTGGACAGGAGCGTAACTTGGTCTTCTCTTCTGTAGCATTCTCTAAATAAAGCTTGTTCTGTCAGAAGGATTTCATCAGACTTGAACATTTAATCCCATGATGAACTATTTGCTTCATGATCTTCGTCGTGAAGCTTGTGAACCTGATTGACAGGTAACTTGATACATTGGTCTGACATTTTGCATGCTTTATTATGTGTATTGTGATGGTCTCTCTCCAAATATGTGGTCATGTCGCCTTCAGCCAACTTAGGCTGAACATCTCAAGCAGTTTTGACTTTGGAGTTGGGTAAGATTAATCAGTATCTCATTGTAAATTACACCTGAGGAAGATTACATTGAAGTGGTTAGCTCGGCTACAGTGTTTTGCTTCTCTCCTAATGAGATCTCATTGGTCTTGTCCCTTGATGGCCTGTATATCTATATGTCCCGCAACGGGAACAAAATAACGTTTTCAGAAAAATGTTTACAAACTAAATTAATGTAGACAATATGTTTTTGATTATTTCTGAGAGAGAGAGCAGCGAATGCACACGCAAATGCACTTGCTCTTTCTCTCTCTCTCTCTCTCTCTCTCTCTCTCTCTCTCTCACACACACACACACTCACACATACACACATCCACACACACACACATACACACACACAAACAAAAAACCACAGACACAAACACACACAAAAACACAAACACATACACACGCAAACACAAACCTACAACCCCCCCCCCCCCCCAACCACACACACACACAATAAGAAAGTCAAATAGGATGTCGATGTAGAATGCCCACAGTGAGTAAGATTTCCCTTTCGTGTCCCTGAAAAGAGCGGTAACGGCGTGTTGCAGTAGCTTTCCTCACATCCCGAGCGTGCTGATGATGGTAGACCAAAGACATCAAGGAGATTGTGCTATGCTGTGCTTCATCTGCCTAACGCTTACTGCTACTGGGATCCCGTCCATTCCCCCACCTCGTTGGCCAGGCTGCCATGAAGCCAACCCGTTCCCAGAGACACGCGTGGAAGTGAGGTGGTGTCTTGTCTAGAATATTTGATCTGTCCCTGACAACCATTCCTGACCAGTGTGTTTATCCTTCCTGACCAGACGATAATCTTCTCTCCCCAAGAGAGTAAGAAAGACAGACAGAATGAAAGTGGAGAACAATATTGAAGATAAGCTGAGACAAACGTGAACTGTTTTGGTTCACACGGCCTGGTCAGTTTATCTCAAACCGTCCACACCTGACCTGCATGTAAGGACTAATTACTATTGATACAACACAAGTCGGCCATGATGTCAGCAAATCTTGTACCCGTTATTAAGTTGATTAGTCAAACATGCCCAGATTCCGTGCACATTTTTTTACCTCAATTTCAATCTGACACGATCTTACTACAGACCTGTTTGTGCTTTCTTCTGGACCAAGTAACAAACTCTGATCACTATAAAAGTCAGTGCAGACAAGAACCAGCACAGATTCTCCAGGGATCTCCAGTCAGGCTCCTATTTCAGTACAACTACTCCCACGCCACTCCACCATGAAGATCGTGCTAGTCTTGCTTGCAGTGTTCATTGGCTTGGCTGGTGCCCATTGTAAGTCGTTGTTTGTTGTTACCATGACTACGCTAGACTAGCTGCCGTCTTGTGCTGACACGTGACTAGAACATCAGATCATGTAGTCTCTCAGAATAGAACGGATGTGGATGTCAACAAATTTAATGTACCATCAGTTTAGATTGATTTGACAAAATTCACCTTTTTTGGTTGTCAATGGTTCACTCCAGCACACATTCATACCATTCTCTTGCTCGTCTGTCAATCAACTATCTTTCCACTATAGATGTCAGAAGATGTTAAATCACTTTATCTATATAATAACGTCCACCATTTCTTGCTTGTTCATCTCCTTGCTGGGAAACTTGTTTGTCCCCTCGGAACTGCTGCTTTCAGGTTTAATATTTCTTTAATGTCAACGATGCTACAATTTAGTATCATCCGAGCAAATTATATCATAGATCCGATATTACTTTTCCAAATCATTTATATATATATATATATATATATATACCAGGAACAAAATTAGTTCCAAAACCGAGCTCTGTGGCACGCCACTTGTAATCTCACACCACTAGGCAGTGTAAGCCTACAACTTATCTATGCCCACTCTCTGCCTTCTTTTGGTCAACCAATGTTCAATGAATTCGACAACTTCACATTCTATTTCATGAGATGTCAACTTTCTAAGCAGTCTTCGATGATGTATTCTATCAAATGTCTTAGCAAAACTAGATAAATGACACCCACGGGCTCCCCTTCCCCTTTATTATTATTAACCTCCTCCGTGAATTCTAATTGATTTGTTAGGCATAATCTCCTTTTAGTAAACCCATCCTGACTATTTCTGATTAGATTAAATTTGTTCAAGTGCATTTCTAGGTTTTCTAGACTCACTGGTCTATATTTTGCGTGATCTAATATTTTGCGGTTTTTGAACAAGTAATCTCTCCTGTATCTTTCCATTCTTCTTCAGCGATTCCTTTGGCAAATGGTTGATATCAAAATATATCCAATGATTTTGTCAACAGGTTTCTAATTTGAAACATCAATTTTGGATGAATACCGTCTTGACCAGGCAATTAACCCACATTGAACCCTAAGAATTGTTTGAAAACCATTTTCTCCGTAATGCAAACTGATCTTAATTCATTTGTATCCATGTACCTTGGAAAATATATACGGGCTCTCGAATCTTGGTGTAGCTTTTTTTTGTGTTTAATGACAAATTATTGAAGGGTTTATTTTCCTTGAACAATGGCTTGGCCACATAATCTTTTTGCTTCATAATCACCATTAAATGTGAACATACTGTGAACCAGTTGAGCGGCGAAGAACTCCGGACCGACTATTTTCTGCAAGATGGAGTCACATGTCACACCTCAAATGTCAACATGGGTGAAATTACTTTCGTCTTTAAAGATCGTGTCATTAGTAAGGGATTTTATCCACGAAGATCTCTGGACCTTAGCCCAGCTGATTCCTTGTAGTGGGACATGCTGAAAGGGAAATGTGCCCCAACCAGGCAAGAAACCTCAAAGAACTGCAAGAAAACATTCGGCTGGAGTCAGTGACTCCTGATGTGTTGTTGAATACCTTCAGTAATATGAAGAAACTCGTGCAAGTATGGATTGATGTTAATGGCGACCACTTAACAATTTGCTATCAGCTTCTCACATAACAAAGTATGGCCATGACAAATCCCATTGAACATCTATCAGCTGGTTCAACAGGTGTAAGGAAAACCAAGTCCAGGTATTGAGGCATTGAATATTCGTCACGTAGTGCATGGCTCTAGTATAACTATTGTGATCTCTTAATTTCTCTCCAGTCTAACATACCATTTCTCTGTTATCAAGTTGAAAGATTTATAAAAAAATACTATCTGAGAATAACAACTGCATATTATACTTACTTCTAAAAATGAAGTGAATGTTTCCCTAACATCTCAAATGTAAGTCGTTTCATTTATAGCACGTGCTTCTACTACATGAAATATAACAGCAGTACATGTTCTGGCCTCAAATGAATGGATACCTGTTTTATAATCTATAACACAGATGTGAAACGCCAACATCACCATCATCACCACCAAGACAACCACACCACCGCTGCTCCTAGTGATAGTCCAGTGAAACGACAAGATCACCATCATCACCATCACCATCATAACCATACAGCACCAACTCCTGGAGACAGCCCAGACAAACGCCAAGAACATCACCACCAAGATCACCACAATCACCCAAATGGCTCTCACCCAGATCACCCCCAACACCTCAACCACACTGGCCCTGCCCATCCTCCTACACCCCCATCACCTGGTAACGGACCAGCCAAGCGCCAACACCACCACCACCATCACCACGACAACCACACCACCGCAGCTCCTGGTGATAGCCCAGTAAAACGCCAAGAACATCACCACCAAGATCACCACAATCACCCAAATGGCTCTCACCCAGATCACCCCCAACACCTCAACCACACTGGCCCTGCCCATCCTCCTACACCCCCATCACCTGGTAACGGACTAGCCAAGCGCCAACACCACCACCACCATCACCACGACAACCACACCACCGCAGCTCCTGGTGATAGCCCAGTAAAACGCCAAGAACATCACCACCAAGATCACCACAATCACCCAAATGGCTCTCACCCAGATCACCCCCAACACCTCAACCACACTGGCCCTGCCCATCCTCCTACACCCCCATCTTCTGGTAACGGACCAGCCAAGCGCCAACACCACCACCACCATCACCACGACAACCATACCACCGCAGCTCCTGGTGATAGCCCAGTAAAACGCCAAGAACATCACCACCAAGATCACCACAATCACCCAAATGGCTCTCACCCAGATCACCCCCAACACCTCAACCACACTGGCCCTGCCCATCCTCCTACACCCCCATCACCTGGTAACGGACCAGCCAAGCGCCAACACCACCACCACCATCACCACGACAACCACACCACCGCAGCTCCTGGTGATAGCCCAGTAAAACGCCAAGAACATCACCACCAAGATCACCACAATCACCCAAATGGCTCTCACCCAGATCACCCCCAACACCTCAACCACACTGGCCCTGCCCATCCTCCTACACCCCCATCACCTGGTAACGAACCAGCCAAGCGCCAACACCACCACCACCATCACCACGACAACCACACCACCGCAGCTCCTGGTGATAGCCCAGTAAAACGCCAAGAACATCACCACCAAGATCACCACAATCACCCAAATGGCTCTCACCCAGATCACCCCCAACACCTCAACCACACTGGCCCTGCCCATCGTCCTACACCCCCATCACCTGGTAACGGACCAGCCAAGCGCCAACACCACCACCACCATCACCACGACAACCACACCACCGCAGCTCCTGGTGATAGCCCAGTAAAACGCCAAGAACATCACCACCTAGATCACCACAATCACCCAAATGGCTCTCACCCAAATCACCCCCAACACCTCAACCACACTGGCCCTGCCCATCCTCCCACACCCCCATCACCTGGTAACGGACCAGCCAAGCGCCAACACCACCACCACCATCACCACGACAACCACACCACCGCAGCTCCTGGTGATAGCCCAGTTAAACGCCAAGAACATCACCACCAAGATCACCACAATCACCCAAATGGCTCTCACCCAGATCACCCCCAACACCTCAACCACACTGGCCCTGCCCATCCTCCTACGCCCCCATCACCTGATAACGGACCAGCCAAGCGCCAACACCACCACCATCACCAACACCATAACCAAACAACCGCCGCCCCTGGTGATAGCCCAGTCAAACGCCAAGATCACCCCCACGGCCACCCTCACCACAACCACACCACCGTCGACCCTCCTGTCGGACGTTAAATCCTCTAGCTGTGACGTCCAGTGAAACACCCTAGCCACATTCACCTTGATAACCCTGACAATATAACTAACTACCACAACTCCCATCTCTCGGTTACTCCCTCAACAACCGACACCATGTAACATTATCTGCCTCCCTGTCCGCTAGAGACCTACAATGGCCAAGGCCGTCCACTCTATTCTACATGATGTCAATTTTGTTCCTGGTTACAATCCTCGCTACCTTGGAACAACCCCGGTCTGTTCTGATCACCACACCATCAACAACCAGCCTGGTGGATATAATACCAGTCCCTGAACCGGAAGTCTCTGTCTTAAATTATGATGAAGTGGCTTGTTTCAAACTGAACTGAAATGCAAAATAAACTATTGTGATATATTACAATTGTCTTTGAAAGTATATTTTTGTCTTGGCTATTTGTAATGCGACTGTTGTAATGTATTATTATCTTCTCATTATCCTAAACCAAAGAATTACTTACATGGATATCACATCCTGACAACTGATTGATGTGGCCTAGATTTATGAAGAAACAGATTGAGGATGACACTAGGGAATAACTCTACCTTCAGGCTTGTCTTATATCTCAATGCAGCTATTGGTTTTTATAGCAGCGTGTGTGTGTGTCTGCTGGATAAGTCAGGTAACGGTTAGCATAGTTCTCACGACTCTTCAAATGACGACATAAAATCCCAAGATAGGAAAGAACAGATCACAACAACGACACAGCAAAAATGAAAATGTTAAAGAAATTGATATGGTACACAATAAACTTCTTGGATACTTGGGAGACAAGGTGATATAAATAAAAGGAAGTTGCTGATAAAAGAAATATAAAGTACTTGTGACGTCAATTGGAAGTTGACGTCATCCTGTAGGTCGATCACAGATATATTACCAAAAGCAGCCAAGAGGACACTCATATCAAATGATAGAAATCAATTTTGTTGTAGCAGGTTTGCTGATAACCTGGTCACATGCACCAATGTTATTATCATTCTGTAGAGCCGTCTTGGTCATGGCTACAAAGGATATAAGTAAGATTTCTTTGGGACTGTTAGATTAGAGGTACGACATGGACTATATACTTTGAACATAGAAAACACTTGCGTTAACCACAACACAAGATAATTCATTTATTTACAAGAATATAAGTTACAACAATATCACACCAAAAAAAACAGCTGCTAATTTAAATAATGTAATTAACTAACTAACCCAAAGGATTCCAACATGAGCTGTTGGTGTAACCTCTGTAACTAATTTACCCCGGTTCTAAGTCTCCTGTCTGAACTAACCCAAAGGATTCCAACATGAGCTGTTGGTGTAACCTCTGTAACTAATTTACCCCGGTTCTAAGTCTCCTATCTCAACAAACTTGAAACCTAACATTAATCTAATCCAATCTTGTAACAAATTAGTGGTCAACTAGCTCTTGTAATCTTCTGTCGTCCCTCTGGCTCGTCTGTATTGTGGATTCAATCCGCCGTCCATAGTCCGGATTGGCTATATTAGGCTGGGGAACGTATGAACAGGGATTAGAATGAGCTACCGAAAGAGGCTTCAGCTACAACTCATTCTCAGACTGTCGAACAATGGACGTGTCTTTCTGTTGTCGAACCAATGCAAATATTATATATCGCAAGTGATCTGATCTCTCTCTTATATTATTTAATAGATATTTATCATTCTCACCTGTGAGTGAAGTGTAATTCTCTCCGCGTAGAATGGCATACCCCCCCCCCCCATCCGCCCCCTCCCAGTTTACAATCACTCTCTCGAGTGTCAAAACTAGCATCATTGTTTTCTTTTATAGACCTTCTTTAACACTGGAAATCAAAATTGCCTGGCGGATGGTCCTCCCAGGTGGTTGGTTAGCCATCAATCTCATTTGGCAGGTCCCTTCTAGAGTATCATTGACTCAAATCTCTACCTGTCACTGTCACTACAAATGTGACGGCCTGACGTGTGAATCCTTGTCGCCAATCGTCTCACTCTACTATCTCTTGTACCAGTCCGATACTAAGAATGGTTAGATCTAACACCTACGTTCAATCCAGACAAGTTCCAATTTATAGTAAACAATAAACGATCACTTCGGACTGCGCGTCTTGGTGTTGACACAGACGTTGTGCTGACCCTGGATTGACCTGGCGTTGCTAGTTATTACTCAGGCAATGTTGACTCATAGAGAATACAGTCGCCAGCCGCTATTGCTTCTGCTCTAAACGCTTATGCTCTTCGGGGACCTGTTAAATTGTGTTTAAATTATATAAGAACGTTATTTCATTAGTTGCAGATTAATGTATACCCCGCCTAAGTCACTCTCTACGTAATCTCAAACCACCTCGCTATTTACACCCCAAACCGAACATCAAACGATTCCAATCATGTCTAAGAGACCGCCTTACTTATCTCTTCTTGTCGTGTAGTGGATTCTTTCCCTTAGTTTATCTTTCTGACATACGAGAACATCAACATAGGAAAACACTCAAACGTATGTGAGTAATAAAATACAAGATAATTCAGTTATTACAAGTATATATGGTTTACAACATTATCAAGGCTAAACTAACTAAAAATAAATAAATCTTCCAAACTCAGAAGTTGCAAACGTGAACATGACAGGAATCTAATAATCTAATAACCGAGCTGTGTCTTCATCATATACTTCTGTGTTAAACACACATTTCACTTAGACTAAAACTATATTTTACATGTTCAATAATTGACTAACTAACTGTCTAGTTTCGCCTTTCGGCAGCTGGTGATGAAGTTCATCTCTGGCGGCCCTGCGCTGCGTAATAAAAGCTTCTTACCACGTTTGTGGGTGAGCACCATTCAGGTTACAACTCTCGTTCCGTCTGAGCTAACTTCTGAGGCTAATTGGATAGAATGTCTTCCCTCCACAGCTTCTGAGACTAATTGGATAGAATGTCTTCCCTCCACAGCTTCTGAGACTAATTGGATAGAAAGTCTTCCCTCCACAACTTGTGAGACTAATTGGATAGAATGTCTTCCCTCCACAGCTTCTGAGACTAATTGGATAGAATGTCTTCCCTCCACAGCTTCTGAGACTAATTGGATAGAAAGTCTTCCCTCCACAGCTTCTGAGACTAATTGGATAGAATGTCTTCCCTCCACAGCTTCTGAGACTAATTGGATAGAAAGTCTTCCCTCCACAACTTGTGAGACGGATTGACCGTTAACTTGAGACATTAGTCCTATATTTACCAATCCTTAATATGTGTTTTGTGATTGTCTCTCTCCAAACATGGGGGACTGTTTCCTTCGGTCAACTTAGACTGAATATCTCAAGCGGTTTTGTCTTTGTGATGGATAAGATTGATAAGTATTTCATTGTAATTTACACCTGTGAAAGGTGACATTTTAGTGGTAACCTGAGGTACAACGTTCTGCATGTCTCCTAATGTGATCTTCATGATCTTAATATTGATGACCAGATCCTCAGCCAGCTGTGAGTCCTAACTTGTTTCCAGCGGAACCTGTATTGTGTCAACGAAGTCAAAGGCGTGGTAAGCTCTTCCCCAGAAGCATCTCTCATGTGCTTGTATACTGCAAGGTATCTGACGCATTGATGGTCTTTCCCGTGTTTTCTTTTTACCTGGTCGTGCTCCTTCGACCGTAAAGTTCGTCGCAACATCTGATCTGCCCATCCATGTTTTGCATTGTCTGCATAGATTATGGCATCGTTCACCGAAGACACTCGTTGTATTTCGGAATTGTGGTACTTTGGTATACATTGGTTCGAAAATTATAATGTGATGGTTTCCCTCATTACAGCAGGGATATCTGTATTACCGTTGATTGCACACATTTTTTTTACATAGATGTCTCTCTTCGTCTTTGTTGATGTTGAACTTTCTGAACTGTATCTTCTAGCAAAGATATCTGCAACTTGTTTCTCTACATGAATGTGTGTCTCTCATGTCTAATGTGATGGTTTGTCTAGGTCTTTTCAACATGTGAAGTTCTGTCTAGGTCTTGTCAGATGTGATGGTTTGTCTAGGTCTTGTCAGATGTGATGGTTTGTCTAGGTCTTTTCAACATGTGAAGTTCTGTCTAGGTCTTGTCAGATGTGATGGTTTGTCTAGGTCTTTTCAACATGTGAAGTTCTGTCTAGGTCTTGTCAGATGTGATGGTTTGTCTAGGTCTTTTCAACGTGTGAAGTTCTGTCTAGGTCTTGTCAGATGTGATGGTTTGTCTATGTCTTTTCAGCATGTGAAGTTCTGTCTAGGTCTTGTCAGATGTCATGGTTTGTCTAGGTCTTTTCAACATGTGAAGTTCTGTCTAGGTCTTTTCAGATGTGATGGTTTGTCTAGGTCTTTTCAACATGTGAAGTTCTGTCTAGGTCTTGTCAGATGTGATGGTTTGTCTAGGTCTTTTCAACATGTGAAGTTCTGTCTAGGTCTTTTCAGATGTGATGGTTTGTCTAGGTCTTTTCAACATGTGAAGTTCTGTCTAGGTCTTTTCAGATGTGATGGTCCGTCTAGGTCTTTTCAACATGTGAAGTTCTGTCTAGGTCTTTTCAACATGTGAAGTTCTGTCTAGGTCTTGTCAGATGTGATGGTTTGTCTAGGTCTTGTCAGATGTGATGGTTTGTCTAGGTCTTGTCAGATGTGATGGTTTGTCTAGGTCTTGTCAGATGTGATGGTTTGTCTAGGTCTTTTCAACATGTTAAGTTCTGTCTAGGTCTTGTCAGATGTGATGGTCTGTCAAGATGTTGTCACATGTGAAGGTGGGGCTAGATCTTATCATCCCCTTAGAGTAGTCATATGTTCGCGAGCTTATGTTTGCTTCTTTCCTTGCTATAAGATCACAAGGAACGATCTAATGGTCCCTTGAGCCAAACAGTTTCTCAAAGAGTAACGGTTTCATTGTTTTCCTCTGTAGTAAATACCAAGTCGAGTGTGTTTTGCCTGAGGCAGCTGCTTTTACATGATGAATTCCAAAAATTGTCACATGCACTTACAGAAAAGTTTTGACTCTACAAGTGCTTCTGCCATATCCCATTGTATTTCTGGAAAGTTGAAATCCCCTATCAGTAATCATTTCCCTGTATTTGCCTTTTCTATACTACTAATCAGCTCCTTTTCTTCTTCTTTAGGACCTGAAGGACATGTGTAGCAGACTTCAACCACAGTTTTTTCACTCCCAAATACCTTTTCTCCCATACATTTTCATTTTTGTTAGGACTTGATAAATCATCTTTGATCATTTTGTTAACAGAATTTGAACAGTATAATAAAACGGCACCTCTCTTAGCCTTGTCTCCAACTACCCAATCTTTCCTTGATATTGTATATCCCTCTATTTCAAGTTCACTATCTGCAATGTTCTCATATGTCCATGATTCTGCTAACCCTAATGTATCTGGTTTTTCTTCTTGTGCATACAGTTCCATGTTTTCTCGTTTATTAACTTTGCTTCTCACATTTGCATAAAAACAGTTTAGTTTGTTATTTTGCTGCACTATTTCTATTTTATATACGTTATTTTGCAGTACAGTTTCTATTTTATATACGTTATTTCGCTGCACTATTTCTACTTTACATATATATGTTATTTTATTTCTCCCTGTTTTACGCCTATCTTTAGTCTCATACTTTAGAGCCTTACTAGGAAACATTTTTAAGGGTAACATTTTTATTACAGTGATGAAACATATTTTTACCTACCACATACTACCCTATCTTATTAATATGTAAACCTCTCCTATCTAGCATTTTACGTTTGTCTATTTTCACATCAATAAATTCAATACCCACATCTGTACACATCATCTGCATCCTGAGGTTGATACCTATTTCCTTACTGTCCAGATAGGCTGACCCTGTGATCGGTCTAAAATATCCATCATGGTGACCTTCATGGTTTTTTTGTTTTCCTTAAGTGCTCTAATCAGACACTTGTATCTTTGCATAATTATTTCGGTACCATCTCTCTTTACATCATGACAGTTTGCTCTGTCACCTATCATCATTTTTTTCTCCTCTATATCCTCAATTTTAGCTTCCCCAATGTCCATTTTGTCTAACATTTTATGTTGTTTTCACAAATGTCTGCCAACCTCCCGCACCATTGAATCCCCTACTCTCAACACTGAACCATCACTTACATTTGCATACGTATCTGGAACGATCTCTGTCCAGTCTAGGTTTTGTCAGATGTGCTGGTCTGTTTAGGTCTTTCAGGTGTGACGGTATGTCTAGGTCTTGTCAGATGTGACGGTATGTCCAGGTCTTGTCAGGTGTGGTCTGTTTAGGTCTTGTCAGATGTGATGGTCTGTTTAGGTCTTGTCAGGTGTGATGGTATGTCCAGGTCTTGTCCGATGTGATGGTATGTCTAGATCTTGTCAGGTGTGATGGTATGTATAGGTTTTGTCAGATGTGATGGTATATCTAGATCTTGTCAGGTGTGATGGTATGTCCAGGTCTTGTCCGATGTGATGCTCTGTCTAGAACATGACAGACCTAATCGTTAGTTTATGACTCTACTATTGTGATGGTTTGTCTAGGAAATAGTCTTCGCTGAAGGATGTGGCTCACCTCCATAATTTACTCGTCTATTTTCCATAATTCACTGCCGCAATTTCATTCCCCTGGCTCTCAAGTTTTATGCTAGTTTTATTCTCTGAGATTCTACTACAGCCTTTTTCCATTTTCTGTTTTTACCGAACCAAGGGTAGGAGTGTCAATTTACTCCAATCAGTTATCCATCTGATGTTAGGAGTGACAATGTTCTCCAGACAGTCAGTTATCCATCTGAAGTTAGGAGCGACAATGTTCTCCAGACAGTCAGTTATCCATCTGAAGTTAGGAGTGACAATCTACTCCAGACAGTTAGTTATCCATCTGATGTTAGGAGTGACAATCTACTCCAGACAGTTAGTTATCCATCTGATGTTAGGAGTGACAATCTACTCCAGACAGTTAGTTATCCAAATAAAGTTAGGAGTGACAATCTACTCCAGACAGTTAGTTATCCAACTAATGTTAGGAGGGACAATCTACTCCAGACAGTTAGTTATCCAAATAAAGTTAGGAGTGACAATCTACTCCAGACAGTTAGTTATCCAACTAATGTTAGGAGGGACAATCTACTCCAGACAGTTATCCAACTAATGTTAGGAGGGACAATCTACTCCAGACAGTTATCCAACTAAAGTTAGGAGTGACAATCTACTCCAGACAGTTAGTTATCCAAATAAAGTTAGGAGTGACAATCTACTCCAGACAGTTATCCAACTAAAGTTAGGAGTGACAATCTACTCCAGACAGTTAGTTATCCAACTAAAGTTAGGAGTGACAATCTACTCCAGACAGTTATCCAAATAAAGTTAGGAGTGACAATCTACTCCAGACAGTTAGTTATCCAACTAAAGTTAGGAGTGACAATCTACTCCAGACAGTTATCCAAATAAAGTTAGGAGTGACAATCTACTCCAGACAGTTATCCAACTAAAGTTAGGAGTGACAATCTACTCCAGACAGTTAGTTATCCAACTAAAGTTAGGAGTGACAATCTACTCCAGACAGTTATCCAACTAAAGTTAGGAGTGACAATCTACTCCAGACAGTTATCCAACTAAAGTTAGGAGTGACAATCTACTCCAGACAGTTAGTTATCCAACTAAAGTTAGGAGTGACAATCTACTCCAGACAGTTAGTTATCCAACTAAAGTTAGGAGTGACAATCTACTCCAGACAGTTAGTTATCCAACTAAAGTTAGGAGTGACAATCTACTCCAGACAGACAGTTATCCAACTAAAGTTAGGAGTGACAATCTACTCCAGACAGTTAGTTATCCAACTAAAGTTAGGAGTGACAATCTACTCCAGACAGTTAGTTATCCAACTAAAGTTAGCAGTGACAATCTACTCCAGACAGTTAGTTATCCATCTGATGTTAGGAGTGACAATCTACTCCAGACAGTTATCCAACTAAAGTTAGGAGTGACAATCTACTCCAGACAGTTATCCAGCTAGAGGAATGAGTGAGAATTGTGTCTTTCTCCTTCGCAAGAAGAATATCCAAAGGAGAACAGAGTGTTATCCGCTTTTTGAGATTCTAACATTGATAGACTAAAAGTGGATATCTATCTTCTAATATATTTTCCGCAACGAGAACAAAAAACATTTTGATTAAAAATATTTGCAAATTAAACTGTTGTATGCAAAATGTTTTTGAGAGAGAAAGTGTAACGAATGTTCGAGATGATGTTTACGGGCGCTCGCGCACACATACGCACACGCCCACGCACGGGCACACGCATACATACACACACATACACACACACAGACACAGACATACAGACACACATACAAACACACATAGACACACACAGTCACTCACATACAGACGCACATACACACAGAGACACACACACATACACACACACACACAGACACACAATGATACACACAGAGAGACACACACGTATAAACACACACACACATACACACACAGACAGACACACAGACACATAAAGATGCACACAAAAACACACACACAGACAGACGTAGACACACACACACACACACAAAGAGACAGATACATAGAAAAATTCACACATACACACATAGAAGCACATAGACATACATACACATACACACACACAGACATATAGACACACATACAAACACACATAGACACACACAGTCACTCACATACAGACACACATACACACAGAGACACACACAAACCAACAAACATACACACACAGAGACACACACGTACAAACACACACACACATACACACACAGCCAGACACACAGACACATAAAGATGCACACAAAAACACACACATAGACAGACGTAGATACACACACACAAAGAGACAGATACATAGACAAAAACACACATACACACATAGAAGCACATAGACATACAGACACATACACACACACAGACACTCCCGCACCGACACATACACATACACTCAAGCAGACACACACTCTAACATGCACACAGACACACACACAAACACACAAACACACACAAACACATACAAACACACGCTCAAACAAACAAACACACAAACAATCACACAAACACACTCAAACACACAAAGAAACAAAAAAAGACACACAAACACATGCACACAAACAAAGACACACACAAACACACACACAAACAACCACACAAACACACACAAACACAAAGACCTACACCAACACCCACACACACATACACACACAAACACACAAAGAACACACACACAAACACAAACAAACACACAGAAACAAAGAAAGACACAGAAACAAACAAAGACACACACAAACAAAGACAGACACACAAACACAAACACACAGAAACAAAGACACACACACAAACACAAACAAACACACTGAAACAAAAAAAAGACACACACACAAACACAAACACACAGAAACAAAGACACACACACAAACACAAACACACAGAAACAAAGACACACACACAAACACAAACACAAACACATAGAAACAAACAAAGAGACACACACAAACACAAGCACACAGAAACAGAGACACACACACAAACACAATACAACAAACACAGAAACAAACAAAGACACAAACACAGACACACACAAACACAAACACACAGAAACAAAGACACACACACAAACACAAACAAACACACTGAAACAAAAAAAGACACACACACAAACACAAACACACAGAAACAAAGACAAACACACAATCACAAACACACAAAAACAAAGACACACATACAAACACAAACACAAACACATAGAAACAAACAAAGAGACACACACAAACACAAGCACACAGAAACAAAGACACACACACAAACACAAACAAACACACAGAAACAAACAAAGACACAAACACAAACACAGACACACACACAAACACACAGAAACAAAGACACACACATAAACACAAACAAACACAAAGAAACAAACAAAGACACACCCCCCCCCCTCCAACCACACACACACACAATAAGAAAGTCAAGAAGGATGTCGATGTAGAATGCCCACAGTGAGTAACATTTCCCTTTCGTGTCCCTGAAAAGAGCGGTAACGGCGTGTTGCAGTAGCTTTCCTCACATCCCGAGCGTGCTGATGATGGTAGACCAGAGACATCAAGGAGATTGTGCTATGCTGTGCTTCATCTGCCTAACGTTTACTGCTACTGGGATCCCGTCCATTCCCCCACCTCGTTGGCCAGGCTGCAATGAAGCCAACCCGTTCCCAGGGACACCTGGGTGAAAGATAGGTGGTGTCCAGTCTAGAATATTTGATCTGTCCCTGACAACCATTCCTGACCAGTGTGTTTATCCTTCCTGACCAGACGATAATCTTCTCTCCCCAAGAGAGTAAGAAAGACAGACAGAATGAAAGTGGAGAACAATATTGAAGATAAGCTGAGATAAACGTGAACTGTTTTGGTTCACACGGCCTGGTCAGTTTATCTCAAACCGTCCACACCTGACCTGCATGTAAGGACTAATTACTATTGATACAACACAAGTCGGCCATGATGTCAGCAAATCTTGTACCCGTTATTAAGTTGATTAGTCAAACATGCCCAGATTCCGTGCACATTTTTTTACCTCGATTTCTATCTGACACGATCTTACTACAGACCTGTTTGTGCTTTCTTCTGGACCAAGTAACAAACTCTGATCACTATAAAAGTCAGTGCAGACAAGAACCAGCACAGATTCTCCAGGGATCTCCAGTCAGGCTCCTAATTCAGTACAACTACTCCCACGCCATTCCACCATGAAGATCGTGCTAGTCTTGCTTGCAGTGTTCATTGGCTTGGCTGGTGCGCATTGTAAGTCGTTGTTTGTTGTTACCATGACTACGCTAGACTAGCTGCCGTCTTGTGCTGACACGTGACTAGAACATCAGATCATGTAGTCTCTTAGAATAGAACGGACGGCTTCTGTGGATGTCAACAAATTTAATGTACCATCAGTTTAGATTGATTTGACAAAATTCACCTTTTTTGGTTGTCAATGGTTCACTCCAGCACACATTCATACCATTCTCTTGCTCGTCTGTCAATCAACTATCTTTCCACTATAGATGTCAGAAGATGTTAAATCACTTTATCTATATAATAACGTCCACCATTTCTTGCATGTTCATCTCCTTGCTGTGAAACTTGTTTGTCCCCTCGGAACTGCTGCTTTCAGGTTTAATATTTCTTTAATCTATGCTATAATTTAGTATCCTCCGCGCAATTTATATAATGGATCCGATATTACTTGACTTATATATATATATCAGGAACAAAATTAGTTCCAAAACCGATCTCTGTGGCACGCCACTTGTAGTCTTACACCACTAGGCAGTGTAAGCCTACAACTTATCTATGCCCACTCTCTGCCTTCTTTTGGTCAACCAATGTTCAATGAATTCGACAACTTCACATTCTATTTCATGAGATTTAAACTTTCTAAGCAGTCTTCGATGATGTATTCTATCAAATGTCTTAGCAAAACTAGATAAATGACACCCACGGGCTCCCCTTCCCCTATATTATTATTAACGTCCTCCGTGAATTCTAATTGATTTGTTAGGCATAATCTCTTTTTAGTAAACCCATCCTGACTATTAGTGATTAGATTAAATTTGTTCAAGTGCATTACTATGTTTTCTAGACTCACTGGTCTATATTTTGCGTGATCTAATATTTTCAGGTTTTTGAACAAGTAATCTCTCCTGTATCTTTCCAATCTTCTTGAGCAATTCCTTTGGCAAATGGTTGATATCAAAATATATCCAATGATTTTGTCAACAGGTTTCTAATTTGAAACATCAATTTTGGATGAATACCTTCTTGACCAGGCAATTAGCCCACATTGAACCCTAAGAATTGTTTGAAAACCATTTCCTCCGTAATGCAAACTGATCTTAATTCATTTGAATCCATGTACCTTGGAAATAAATACGGGCTCTCGAATCTTGGTGTAGCTTTCTTTTGTGTTTAATGACAAATTATTGAAGGGTTTATTTCCCTTGAACAATGGCTTGGCCACATAATCTTTTTGCTTCATAATCACCATTAAATGTGAACATACTGTGAACCAGTTGAGCGGCGAAGAACTCCGGACTGACTATTTTCTGCAAGATGGAGTCACATGTCACACCTCAAATGTCAACATGGCTGAAATTACTTTCGTCTTTAAAGATCGTGTCATTAGTAAGAGACTTTATCCACGAAGATCTCTGGACCTTAGCCCAGCTGATTCCTTGTAGTGGGACATGCTGAAAGGGAAATGTGCCCCAACCAGGCAAGAAACCTCAAAGAACTGCAAGAAAACATTCGGCTGGAGTCAGTGACTCCTGATGTGTTGTTGAATACCTTCAGTAATATGAAGAAACTCGTGCAAGTATGGATTGATGTTAATGGCGACCACTTAACAATTTGCTATCAGCTTCTCACATAACAAAGTATGGCCATGACAAATCCCATTGAACATCTATCAGCTGGTTCAACAGGTGTAAGGAAAACCAAGTCCAGGTATTGAGGCATTGAATATTCATCACGTAGTGCATGGCTCTAGTATAACTATTGTGATCTCCTAATTTCTCTCCAATCTAACATACCATTTCTCTGTTATCAAGTTGAAAGATTTATAAAAAAATACTATCTGAGAATAACAACTGCATATTATACTTACTTCTAAAAATGAAGTGAATGTTTCCCTAACATCTCAATTGTAAGTCGTTTCATTTATAGCACGTGCTTCTACTACATGAAATATAACAGCAGTACATGTTCTGGCCTCAAATGAATGGATACCTGTTTTATAATCTATAACACAGATGTGAAACGCCAACATCACCATAATCACCACCAAGACAACCACACCACCGCAGCTCCTGGTGATAGTCCAGTGAAACGACAAGATCACCATCATCACCATCACCATCATAACCATACAGCCCCAACTCCTGGAGACAGCCCAGACAAACGCCAAGAACATCACCACCCAGATCACCCAGATCACCCAGATCATCCCCAGCACCCCAACCACACTGGCCCTGCCCATCCTCCTACACCCCCATCACCTGGTAACGGACCAGCCAAGCGCCAACACCACCACCACCATCACCACGACAACCACACCACCGCAGCTCCTGGTGATAGCCCAGTAAAACGCCAAGAACATCACCACCAAGATCACCACAATCACCCAAATGGCTCTCACCCAGATCACCCCCAACACCTCAACCACACTGGCCCTGCCCATCCTCCTACACCCCCATCACCTGGTAACGGACCAGCCAAGCGCCAACACCACCACCACCATCACCACGACAACCACACCACCGCAGCTCCTGGTGATAGCCCAGTAAAACGCCAAGAACATCACCACCAAGATCACCACAATCACCCAAATGGCTCTCACCCAGATCACCCCCAACACCTCAACCACACTGGCCCTGCCCATCCTCCTACACCCCCATCACCTGGTAACGGACCAGCCAAGCGCCAACACCACCACCACCATCACCACGACAACCACACCACCGCAGCTCCTGGTGATAGCCCAGTAAAACGCCAAGAACATCACCACCAAGATCACCACAATCACCCAAATGGCTCTCACCCAGATCACCCCCAACACCTCAACCACACTGGCCCTGCCCATCCTCCTACACCCCCATCACCTGGTAACGGACCAGCCAAGCGCCAACACCACCACCACCATCACCACGACAACCACACCACCGCAGCTCCTGGTGATAGCCCAGTAAAACGCCAAGAACATCATCACCAAGATCACCACAATCACCCAAATGGCTCTCACCCAGATCACCCCCAACACCTCAACCACACTGGCCCTGCCCATCCTCCTACACCCCCATCACCTGGTAACGGACCAGCCAAGCGCCAACACCACCACCACCATCACCACGACAACCACACCACCGCAGCTCCTGGTGATAGCCCAGTTAAACGCCAAGAACATCACCACCAAGATCACCACAATCACCCAAATGGCTCTCACCCAGATCACCCCCAACACCTCAACCACACTGGCCCTGCCCATTCTCCTATACCCCCATCACCTGGTAACGGACCAGCCAAGCGCCAACACCACCACCACCATCACCACGACAACCACACCACCGCAGCTCCTGGTGATAGCCCAGTTAAACGCCAAGAACATCACCACCAAGATCACCACAATCACCCAAATGGCTCTCACCCAGATCACCCCCAACACCTCAACCACACTAGCCCTGCCCATCCTCCTACGCCCCCATCACCTGATAACGGACCAGCCAAGCGCCAACACCACCACCATCACCAACACCATAACCAAACAACCGCCGCCCCTGGTGATAGCCCAGTCAAACGCCAAGATCACCCCCACGGCCACCCTCACCACAACCACACCACCGTCGACCCTCCTGTCGGACGTTAAATCCTCTAGCTGTGACGTCCAGTGAAACACCCTAGCCACATTCACCTTGATAACCCTGACAATATAACTAACTACCACAACTCCCATCTCTCGGTTACTCCCTCAACAACCGACACCATGTAACAATATCTGCCTCCCTGTCCGCTAGAGACCTACAATGGCCAAGGCCGTCCACTCTATTCTACATGATGTCAATTTTGTTCCTGGTTACAATCCTCGCTACCTTGGAACAACCCTGGTCTGTTCTGATCACCACACCATCAACAACCAGCCTGGTGGATATAATACCAGTCCCTGACCCGGAAGTCTCTGTCTTAAATTATGATGAAGTGGCTTGTTTCAAACTGAACTGAAATGCAAAATAAACTTTTGTGATATATTACAATTGTCTTTGAAAGTATATTTTTGTCTTTGCTATTTGTAATGCGACTGTTGTGATGTATTATTATCTTCTCATTATCCTAAACCAAAGAATTACTTACATGGATATCACATCCTGACAACTGATTGATGTGGCCTAGATTTATGAAGAAACAGATTGAGGATGACACTAGGGAATAACTTTACTTTCAGGCTTGTCTTATATCTCAATGCAGCTACTGGTTTTTATAGCAGCGTGTGTGTGTCTGCTGGATAAGTCAGGTAACGGTTGGCAGAGTTCTCACGACTCTTCAAATGACGACATAAAATCCTAAGATAGGAAAGAACAGATCACAACAACGACACAGCAAAAATGAGAATGTTGAAGAAATTGATATGGTACACAATAAACTTCTTGGATACTTGGGAGACAAGGTGATATAAATAAAAGGAAGTTGCTGATAAAAGAAATATAAAGTACTTGTGACGTCAATTGGAAGTTGACGTCATCCTGTAGGTCGATCACAGATATATTACCAAAAGCAGCCAAGAGGACACTCATATCAAATGATAGAAATCAATATTGTTGTAGCAGGTTTGCTGATAACCTGGTCACATGCACCAATGTTATTATCATTCTGTAGAGCCGTCTTGGTCATGGCTACAAAGGATATAAGTAAGATTTCTTTGGGACTGTTAGATTAGAGGTACGACATGGACTATATACTTTGAACATAGAAAACACTTGCGTTAACCACAACACAAGATAATTCATTTATTTACAAGAATATAAGTTACAACAATATCGCACAAAAGAAAACAGCTGCTAATCTAAATAATGTCATTAACTAACTAACCCAAAGGATTCCAACATGAGCTGTTGGTGTAACCTCTGTAACTAATTTACCCCGGTTCTAAGTCTCCTGTCTGAACTAACCCAAAGGATTCCAACATGAGCTGTTGGTGTAACCTCTGTAACTAATTTACCCCGGTTCTAAGTCTCCTGTCTGAACTAACCCAGAGGATTCCAACATGTGCTGTTGGTGTAACCTCTGTAACTAATTTACCCCGGTTCTAAGTCTCCTATCTCAACAAACTTGAAACCTAACATTAATCTAATCCAATCTTGAAACAAATTAGTGGTCAACTAGCTCTCGTAATCTTCTGTCGTCCCTCTGGCTCGTCTGTATTGTGGATTCAATCCGCCGTCCATAGTCCGGATTGGCTATATTAGGCTGGGGAACGTATGAACAGGGATTAGAATGAGCTACCGAAAGAGGCTTCAGCTACAACTCATTCTCAGACTGTCGAACAATGGACGTGTCTTTCTGTTGTCGAACCAATGCAAATATTATATATCGCAAGTGATCTGATCTCTCTCTCATATTATTTAATAGATATTTATCATTCTCACCTGTGAGTGAAGTGTAATTCTCTCCGCGTAGAATGGCATACACCCCCCCCCCCCCCCATCCGCCCCCTCCCAGTTTACAATCACTCTCTCGAGTGCCAAAACTAGCATCATTGTTTTCTTTTATAGACCTTCTTTAACACTGGAAATCAAAATTGCCTGGCGGATGGTCCTCCCAGGTGGTTGGTTAGCCATCAATCTCATTTGGCAGGTCCCTTCTAGAGTATCATTGACTCAAATCTCTACCTGTCACTGTCACTACAAATGTGACGGCCTGACGTGTGAATCCTTGTCGCCAATCGTCTCACTCCACTATCTCTTGTACCAGTCCGATACTAAGAATGGTTAGATCTAACACCTACGCTCAATCCAGACAAGTTCCAATTTATAGTAAACAATAAACGATCACTTCGGACTGCGCGTCTTGGTGTTGACACAGACGTTGTGCTGACCCTGGATTGACCTGGCGTTGCTAGTTATTACTCAGGCAATGTTGACTCCCAGAGAATACAGTCGCCAGCCGCTATTGCTTCTGCTCTAAACGCTTATGCTCTTCGGGGACCTGTTAAATTGTGTTTAAATTATATAAGAACGTTATTTCATTAGTTGCAGATTAATGTATACCCCGCCTAAGTCACTCTCTACGTAATCTCAAACCACCTCGCTATTTACACCCCAAACCGAACATCAAACGATTCCAATCATGTCTAAGAGACCGCCTTACTTATCTCTTCTTGTCGTGTAGTGGATTCTTTCCCTTAGTTTATCTTTCTGACATACGAGAACATCAACATAGGAAAACACTCAAACGTATGTGAGTAATAAAATACAAGATAATTCAGTTATTACAAGTATATATGGTTTACAACATTATCAAGGCTAAACTAACTAAATATAAATAAATCTTCCAAACTCAGAAGTTGCAAACGTGAGCATGACAGGAATCTAATAATCTAATAACCGAGCTGTGTCTTCATCATATACTTCTGTGTTAAACACACATTTCACTTAGACTAAAACTATATTTTACATGTTCAATAATTGACTAACTAACTGTCTAGATTCGCCTTTCGGCAGCTGGTGATGAAGTTCATCTCTGGCGGCCCTGCGCTGCGTAATAAAAGCTTCTTACCACGTTTGTGGGTGAGCACCATTCAGGTTACAACTCTCGTTCCGTCTGAGCTAACTTCTGAGGCTAATTGGATAGAATGTCTTCCCTCCACAGCTTCTGAGGCTAATTGGATAGAATGTCTTCCCTCCACAGCTTCTGAGACTAATTGGATAGAATGTCTTCCCTCCACAGCTTCTGAGGCTAATTGGATAGAATGTCTTCCCTCCACAGCTTCTGAGACTAATTGGATAGAATGTCTTCCCTCCACAGCTTCTGAGACTAATTGGATAGAATGTCTTCCCTCCACAGCTTCTGAGACTAATTGGATAGAATGTCTTCCCTCCACAGCTTCTGAGACTAATTGGATAGAATGTCTTCCCTCCACAGCTTCTGAGACTAATTGGATAGAATGTCTTCCCTCCACAGCTTCTGAGACTAATTGGATAGAATGTCTTCCCTCCACAGCTTCTGAGACTAATTGGATAGAATGTCTTCCCTCCACAGCTTCTGAGACTAATTGGATAGAATGTCTTCCCTCCACAGCTTCTGAGACTAATTGGATAGAATGTCTTCCCTCCACAGCTTCTGAGGCTAATTGGATAGAATGTCTTCCCTCCACAGCTTCTGAGACTAATTGGATAGAATGTCTTCCCTCCACAGCTTCTGAGACTAATTGGATAGAATGTCTTCCCTCCACAGCTTCTGAGACTAATTGGATAGAATGTCTTCCCTCCACAGCTTCTGAGACTAATTGGATAGAATGTCTTCCCTCCACAGCTTCTGAGACTAATTGGATAGAATGTCTTCCCTCCACAGCTTCTGAGACTAATTGGATAGAATGTCTTCCCTCCACAGCTTCTGAGACTAATTGGATAGAATGTCTTCCCTCCACAGCTTCTGAGACTAATTGGATAGAATGTCTTCCCTCCACAGCTTCTGAGACTAATTGGATAGAATGTCTTCCCTCCACAGCTTCTGAGACTAATTGGATAGAATGTCTTCCCTCCACAGCTTCTGAGACTAATTGGATAGAAAGTCTTCCCTCCACAACTTGTGAGACGGATTGACCGTTAACTTGAGACATTAGTCCTATATTTACCAATCCTTAATATGTGTTTTGGGATTGTCTCTCTCCAAACATGGGGGACTGTTTCCTTCGGTCAACTTAGACTGAATATCTCAAGCGGTTTTGTCTTTGTGATGGATAAGATTGATAAGTATTTCATTGTAATTTACACCTGTGAAAGGTGACATTTTAGTGGTAACCTGAGGTACAACGTTCTGCATATCTCCTAATGTGATCTTCATGATCTTAATATTGATGACCAGATCCTCAGCCAGCTGTGAGTCCTAACTTGTTTCCAGCGGAACCTGTATTGTGTCAACGAAGTCAAAGGCGTGGTAAGCTCTTCCCCAGAAGCATCTCTCATGTGCTTGTATACTGCAAGGTATCTGACGCATTGATGGTCTTTCCCGTGTTTTCTTTTTACCTGGTCGTGCTCCTTCGACCGTAAAGTTCGTCGCAACATCTGATCTGCCCATCCATGTTTTGCATTGTCTGCATAGATTATGGCATCGTTCACCGAAGACACTCGTTGTATTTCGGAATTGTGGTACTTTGGTATACATTGGTTCGAAAATTATAATGTGATGGTTTCCCTCATTACAGCAGGGATATCTGTATTACCGTTGATTGCACACATTTTTTTTACATAGATGTCTCTCTTCGTCTTTGTTGATGTTGAACTTTCTGAACTGTATCTTCTAGCAAAGATATCTGCAACTTGTTTCTCTACATGAATGTGTGTCTCTCATGTCTAATGTGATGGTTTGTCTAGGTCTTTTCAACATGTGAAGTTCTGTCTAGGTCTTGTCAGATGTGATGGTTTGTCTAGGTCTTGTCAGATGTGATGGTTTGTCTAGGTCTTTTCAACATGTGAAGTTCTGTCTAGGTCTTGTCAGATGTGATGGTTTGTCTAGGTCTTTTCAACATGTGAAGTTCTGTCTAGGTCTTGTCAGATGTGATGGTTTGTCTAGGTCTTTTCAACATGTGAAGTTCTGTCTAGGTCTTGTCAGATGTGATGGTTTGTCTAGGTCTTTTCAACGTGTGAAGTTCTGTCTAGGTCTTTTCAGATGTGATGGTTTGTCTATGTCTTTTCAGCATGTGAAGTTCTGTCTAGGTCTTGTCAGATGTCATGGTTTGTCTAGGTCTTTTCAACATGTGAAGTTCTGTCTAGGTCTTTTCAGATGTGATGGTTTGTCTAGGTCTTTTCAACATGTGAAGTTCTGTCTAGGTCTTGTCAGATGTGATGGTTTGTCTAGGTCTTTTCAACATGTGAAGTTCTGTCTAGGTCTTTTCAGATGTGATGGTTTGTCTAGGTCTTTTCAACATGTGAAGTTCTGTCTAGGTCTTGTCAGATGTGATGGTCCGTCTAGGTCTTTTCAACATGTGAAGTTCTGTCTAGGTCTTTTCAACATGTGAAGTTCTGTCTAGGTCTTGTCAGATGTGATGGTTTGTCTAGGTCTTGTCAGATGTGATGGTTTGTCTAGGTCTTGTCAGATGTGATGGTTTGTCTAGGTCTTGTCAGATGTGATGGTTTGTCTAGGTCTTTTCAACATGTGAAGTTCTGTCTAGGTCTTGTCAGATGTGATGGTCTGTCAAGATGTTGTCACATGTGAAGGTGGGGCTAGATCTTATCATCCCCTTAGAGTAGTCATATGTTCGCGAGCTTATGTTTGCTTCTTTCCTTGCTATAAGATCACAAGGAACGATCTAATGGTCCCTTGAGCCAAACAGTTTCTCAAAGAGTAACGGTTTCATTGTTTTCCTCTGTAGTAAATACCAAGTCGAGTGTGTTTTGCCTGAGGCAGCTGCTTTTACATGATGAATTCCAAAAATTGTCACATGCACTTACAGAAAAGTTTTGACTCTACAAGTGCTTCTGCCATATCCCATTGTATTTCTGGAAAGTTGAAATCCCCTATCAGTAATCATTTCCCTGTATTTGCCTTTTCTATACTACTAATCAGCTCCTTTTCTTCTTCTTTTGGACCTGAAGGACATGTGTAGCAGACTTCAACCACAGTTTTTTCACTCCCAAATACCTTTTCTCCCATACATTTTCATTTTTGTTAGGACTTGATAAATCATCTTTGATCATTTTGTTAACAGAATTTGAACAGTATAATAAAACGGCACCTCTCTTAGCCTTGTCTCCAACTACCCAATCTTTCCTTGATATTGTATATCCCTCTATTTCAAGTTCACTATCTGCAATGTTCTCATATGTCCATGATTCTGCTAACCCTAATATATCTGGTTTTTCTTCTTGTGCATACAGTTCCATGTTTTCTCGTTTATTAACTTTGCTTCTCACATTTGCATAAAAACAGTTTAGTTTGTTATTTTGCTGCACTATTTCTATTTTATATACGTTATTTTGCAGTACAGTTTCTATTTTATATACGTTATTTCGCTGCACTATTTCTACTTTACATATATATGTTATTTTATTTCTCCCTGTTTTACGCCTATCTTTAGTCTCATACTTTAGAGCCTTACTAGGAAACATTTTTAAGGGTAACATTTTTATTACAGTGATGAAACATATTTTTACCTACCACATACTACCCTATCTTATTAATATGTAAACCTCTCCTATCTAGCATTTTACGTTTGTCTATTTTCACATCAATAAATTCAATACCCACATCTGTACACATCATCTGCATCCTGAGGTTGATACCTATTTCCTTACTGTCCAGATAGGCTGACCCTGTGATCGGTCTAAAATATCCATCATGGTGACCTTCATGGTTTTTTTGTTTTCCTTAAGTGCTCTAATCAGACACTTGTATCTTTGCATAATTATTTCGGTACCATCTCTCTTTACATCATGACAGTTTGCTCTGTCACCTATCATCATTTTTTTCTCCTCTATATCCTCAATTTTAGCTTCCCCAATGTCCATTTTGTCTAACATTTTATGTTGTTTTCACAAATGTCTGCCAACCTCCCGCACCATTGAATCCCCTACTCTCAACACTGAACCATCACTTACATTTGCATACGTATCTGGAACGATCTCTGTCCAGTCTAGGTTTTGTCAGATGTGCTGGTCTGTTTAGGTCTTTCAGGTGTGACGGTATGTCTAGGTCTTGTCAGATGTGACGGTATGTCCAGGTCTTGTCAGGTGTGGTCTGTTTAGGTCTTGTCAGATGTGATGGTCTGTTTAGGTCTTGTCAGGTGTGATGGTATGTCCAGGTCTTGTCCGATGTGATGGTATGTCTAGATCTTGTCAGGTGTGATGGTATGTATAGGTTTTGTCAGATGTGATGGTATGTCTAGATCTTGTCAGGTGTGATGGTATGTCCAGGTCTTGTCCGATGTGATGCTCTGTCTAGAACATGACAGACCTAATCGTTAGTTTATGACTCTACTATTGTGATGGTTTGTCTAGGAAATAGTCTTCGCTGAAGGATGTGGCTCACCTCCATAATTTACTCGTCTATTTTCCATAATTCACTGCGGCAATTTCATTCCCCTGGCTCTCAAGTTTTATGCTAGTTTTATTCTCTGAGATTCTACTACAGCCTTTTTCCATTTTCTGTTTTTACCGAACCAAGGGTAGGAGTGTCAATTTACTCCAATCAGTTATCCATCTGAAGTTAGGACCGACAATGTTCTCCAGACAGTCAGTTATCCATCTGAAGTTAGGAGTGACAATCTACTCCAGACAGTTAGTTATCCATCTGATGTTAGGAGTGACAATCTACTCCAGACAGTTATCCAACTAAAGTTAGGAGTGACAATCTACTCCAGACAGTTATCCAACTAAAGTTAGGAGTGACAATCTACTCCAGACAGTTAGTTATCCATCTGATGTTAGGAGGGACAATCTACTCCAGACAGTTAGTTATCCATCTGATGTTAGGAGGGACAATCTACTCCAGACAGTTAGTTATCCATCTGATGTTAGGAGGGACAATCTACTCCAGACAGTTAGTTATCCAACTAAAGTTAGGAGTGACAATCTACTCCAGACAGTTAGTTATCCATCTGATGTTAGGAGGGACAATCTACTCCAGACAGTTAGTTATCCAACTAAAGTTAGGAGTGACAATCTACTCCAGACAGTTAGTTATCCATCTGATGTTAGGAGGGACAATCTACTCCAGACAGTTAGTTATCCATCTGATGTTAGGAGGGACAATCTACTCCAGACAGTTAGTTATCCATCTGATGTTAGGAGGGACAATCTACTCCAGACAGTTAGTTATCCATCTGATGTTAGGAGGGACAATCTACTCCAGACAGTTAGTTATCCATCTGATGTTAGGAGGGACAATCTACTCCAGACAGTTAGTTATCCAAATAATGTTAGGAGTGACAATCTACTCCAGACAGTTAGTTATCCATCTGATGTTAGGAGGGACAATCTACTCCAGACAGTAAGTTATCCATCTGATGTTAGGAGGGACAATCTACTCCAGACAGTTATCCATCTAAAGTTAGGAGTGACAATCTACTCCAGACAGTTAGTTATCCATCTGATGTTAGGAGTGACAATCTACTCCAGACAGTTAGTTATCCAACTAAAGTTAGGAGTGACAATCTACTCCAGACAGTTAGTTATCCAAATAAAGTTAGGAGTGACAATCTACTCCAGACAGTTAGTTATCCATCTAAAGTTAGCAGTGACAATCTACTCCAGACAGTTAGTTATCCATCTGATGTTAGGAGGGACAATCTACTCCAGACAGTTATCCATCTAAAGTTAGGAGTGACAATCTACTCCAGACAGTTAGTTATCCATCTAAAGTTAGCAGTGACAATCTACTCCAGACAGTTAGTTATCCAACTAAAGTTAGGAGGGACAATCTACTCCAGACAGTTATCCAGCTAGAGGAATGAGTGAGAATTGTGTCTTTCTCCTTCGCAAGAAGAATATCCAAAGGAGAACAAAGTGTTATCCGCTTTTAGAGATTCTAACATTGACAGACTAAAAGTGGATATCTATCTTCTAATATATTTTCCGCAACGAGAACAAAAAACATTTTGATTAAAAATATTTGCAAATTAAACTGTTGTATGCAAAATGTTTTTGAGAGAGAAAGTGTAACGAATGTTCGAGATGATGTTTACGGGCGCTCGCGCACACATACGCACACGCCCACGCACGGGCACACGCATACATACACACACATACACACACACAGACACAGACATACAGACACACATACAAACACACATAGACACACACAGTCACTCACATACAGACGCACATACACACAGAGACACACACACATACACACACACACACAGACACACAATGATACACACAGAGAGACACACACGTATAAACACACACACACATACACACACAGACAGACACACAGACACATAAAGATGCACACAAAAACACACACACAGACAGACGTAGACACACACACACACACACAAAGAGACAGATACATAGAAAAATTCACACATACACACATAGAAGCACATAGACATACATACACATACACACACACAGACATATAGACACACATACAAACACACATAGACACACACAGTCACTCACATACAGACACACATACACACAGAGACACACACAGACCAACAAACATACACACACAGAGACACACACGTACAAACACACACACACATACACACACAGCCAGACACACAGACACATAAAGATGCACACAAAAACACACACATAGACAGACGTAGATACACACACACAAAGCGACAGATACATAGACAAAAACACACATACACACATAGAAGCACATAGACATACAGACACATACACACACACAGACACTCCCGCACCGACACATACACATACACTCAAGCAGACACACACTCTAACATGCACACAGACACACACACAAACACACAAACACACACAAACACATACAAACACACGCTCAAACAAACAAACACACAAACAATCACACAAACACACTCAAACACACAAAGAAACAAAAAAAGACACACAAACACATGCACACAAACAAAGACACACACAAACACACACACAAACAACCACACAAACACACACAAACACAAAGACCTACACCAACACCCACACACACATACACACACAAACACACAAAGAACACACACACAAACACAAACAAACACACAGAAACAAAGAAAGACACAGAAACAAACAAAGACACACACAAACAAAGACAGACACACAAACACAAACACACAGAAACAAAGACACACACACAAACACAAACAAACACACTGAAACAAAAAAAAGACACACACACAAACACAAACACACAGAAACAAAGACACACACACAAACACAAACACACAGAAACAAAGACACACACACAAACACAAACACAAACACATAGAAACAAACAAAGAGACACACACAAACACAAGCACACAGAAACAGAGACACACACACAAACACAATACAACAAACACAGAAACAAACAAAGACACAAACACAGACACACACAAACACAAACACACAGAAACAAAGACACACACACAAACACAAACAAACACACTGAAACAAAAAAAGACACACACACAAACACAAACACACAGAAACAAAGACAAACACACAATCACAAACACACAAAAACAAAGACACACATACAAACACAAACACAAACACATAGAAACAAACAAAGAGACACACACAAACACAAGCACACAGAAACAAAGACACACACACAAACACAAACAAACACACAGAAACAAACAAAGACACAAACACAAACACAGACACACACACAAACACACAGAAACAAAGACACACACATAAACACAAACAAACACAAAGAAACAAACAAAGACACACCCCCCCCCCTCCAACCACACACACACACAATAAGAAAGTCAAGAAGGATGTCGATGTAGAATGCCCACAGTGAGTAACATTTCCCTTTCGTGTCCCTGAAAAGAGCGGTAACGGCGTGTTGCAGTAGCTTTCCTCACATCCCGAGCGTGCTGATGATGGTAGACCAGAGACATCAAGGAGATTGTGCTATGCTGTGCTTCATCTGCCTAACGTTTACTGCTACTGGGATCCCGTCCATTCCCCCACCTCGTTGGCCAGGCTGCAATGAAGCCAACCCGTTCCCAGGGACACCTGGGTGAAAGATAGGTGGTGTCCAGTCTAGAATATTTGATCTGTCCCTGACAACCATTCCTGACCAGTGTGTTTATCCTTCCTGACCAGACGATAATCTTCTCTCCCCAAGAGAGTAAGAAAGACAGACAGAATGAAAGTGGAGAACAATATTGAAGATAAGCTGAGATAAACGTGAACTGTTTTGGTTCACACGGCCTGGTCAGTTTATCTCAAACCGTCCACACCTGACCTGCATGTAAGGACTAATTACTATTGATACAACACAAGTCGGCCATGATGTCAGCAAATCTTGTACCCGTTATTAAGTTGATTAGTCAAACATGCCCAGATTCCGTGCACATTTTTTTACCTCGATTTCTATCTGACACGATCTTACTACAGACCTGTTTGTGCTTTCTTCTGGACCAAGTAACAAACTCTGATCACTATAAAAGTCAGTGCAGACAAGAACCAGCACAGATTCTCCAGGGATCTCCAGTCAGGCTCCTAATTCAGTACAACTACTCCCACGCCATTCCACCATGAAGATCGTGCTAGTCTTGCTTGCAGTGTTCATTGGCTTGGCTGGTGCGCATTGTAAGTCGTTGTTTGTTGTTACCATGACTACGCTAGACTAGCTGCCGTCTTGTGCTGACACGTGACTAGAACATCAGATCATGTAGTCTCTTAGAATAGAACGGACGGCTTCTGTGGATGTCAACAAATTTAATGTACCATCAGTTTAGATTGATTTGACAAAATTCACCTTTTTTGGTTGTCAATGGTTCACTCCAGCACACATTCATACCATTCTCTTGCTCGTCTGTCAATCAACTATCTTTCCACTATAGATGTCAGAAGATGTTAAATCACTTTATCTATATAATAACGTCCACCATTTCTTGCATGTTCATCTCCTTGCTGTGAAACTTGTTTGTCCCCTCGGAACTGCTGCTTTCAGGTTTAATATTTCTTTAATCTATGCTATAATTTAGTATCCTCCGCGCAATTTATATAATGGATCCGATATTACTTGACTTATATATATATATCAGGAACAAAATTAGTTCCAAAACCGATCTCTGTGGCACGCCACTTGTAGTCTTACACCACTAGGCAGTGTAAGCCTACAACTTATCTATGCCCACTCTCTGCCTTCTTTTGGTCAACCAATGTTCAATGAATTCGACAACTTCACATTCTATTTCATGAGATTTAAACTTTCTAAGCAGTCTTCGATGATGTATTCTATCAAATGTCTTAGCAAAACTAGATAAATGACACCCACGGGCTCCCCTTCCCCTATATTATTATTAACGTCCTCCGTGAATTCTAATTGATTTGTTAGGCATAATCTCTTTTTAGTAAACCCATCCTGACTATTAGTGATTAGATTAAATTTGTTCAAGTGCATTACTATGTTTTCTAGACTCACTGGTCTATATTTTGCGTGATCTAATATTTTCAGGTTTTTGAACAAGTAATCTCTCCTGTATCTTTCCAATCTTCTTGAGCAATTCCTTTGGCAAATGGTTGATATCAAAATATATCCAATGATTTTGTCAACAGGTTTCTAATTTGAAACATCAATTTTGGATGAATACCTTCTTGACCAGGCAATTAGCCCACATTGAACCCTAAGAATTGTTTGAAAACCATTTCCTCCGTAATGCAAACTGATCTTAATTCATTTGAATCCATGTACCTTGGAAATAAATACGGGCTCTCGAATCTTGGTGTAGCTTTCTTTTGTGTTTAATGACAAATTATTGAAGGGTTTATTTCCCTTGAACAATGGCTTGGCCACATAATCTTTTTGCTTCATAATCACCATTAAATGTGAACATACTGTGAACCAGTTGAGCGGCGAAGAACTCCGGACTGACTATTTTCTGCAAGATGGAGTCACATGTCACACCTCAAATGTCAACATGGCTGAAATTACTTTCGTCTTTAAAGATCGTGTCATTAGTAAGAGACTTTATCCACGAAGATCTCTGGACCTTAGCCCAGCTGATTCCTTGTAGTGGGACATGCTGAAAGGGAAATGTGCCCCAACCAGGCAAGAAACCTCAAAGAACTGCAAGAAAACATTCGGCTGGAGTCAGTGACTCCTGATGTGTTGTTGAATACCTTCAGTAATATGAAGAAACTCGTGCAAGTATGGATTGATGTTAATGGCGACCACTTAACAATTTGCTATCAGCTTCTCACATAACAAAGTATGGCCATGACAAATCCCATTGAACATCTATCAGCTGGTTCAACAGGTGTAAGGAAAACCAAGTCCAGGTATTGAGGCATTGAATATTCATCACGTAGTGCATGGCTCTAGTATAACTATTGTGATCTCCTAATTTCTCTCCAATCTAACATACCATTTCTCTGTTATCAAGTTGAAAGATTTATAAAAAAATACTATCTGAGAATAACAACTGCATATTATACTTACTTCTAAAAATGAAGTGAATGTTTCCCTAACATCTCAATTGTAAGTCGTTTCATTTATAGCACGTGCTTCTACTACATGAAATATAACAGCAGTACATGTTCTGGCCTCAAATGAATGGATACCTGTTTTATAATCTATAACACAGATGTGAAACGCCAACATCACCATAATCACCACCAAGACAACCACACCACCGCAGCTCCTGGTGATAGTCCAGTGAAACGACAAGATCACCATCATCACCATCACCATCATAACCATACAGCCCCAACTCCTGGAGACAGCCCAGACAAACGCCAAGAACATCACCACCCAGATCACCCAGATCACCCAGATCATCCCCAGCACCCCAACCACACTGGCCCTGCCCATCCTCCTACACCCCCATCACCTGGTAACGGACCAGCCAAGCGCCAACACCACCACCACCATCACCACGACAACCACACCACCGCAGCTCCTGGTGATAGCCCAGTAAAACGCCAAGAACATCACCACCAAGATCACCACAATCACCCAAATGGCTCTCACCCAGATCACCCCCAACACCTCAACCACACTGGCCCTGCCCATCCTCCTACACCCCCATCACCTGGTAACGGACCAGCCAAGCGCCAACACCACCACCACCATCACCACGACAACCACACCACCGCAGCTCCTGGTGATAGCCCAGTAAAACGCCAAGAACATCACCACCAAGATCACCACAATCACCCAAATGGCTCTCACCCAGATCACCCCCAACACCTCAACCACACTGGCCCTGCCCATCCTCCTACACCCCCATCACCTGGTAACGGACCAGCCAAGCGCCAACACCACCACCACCACCATCACCACGACAACCACACCACCGCAGCTCCTGGTGATAGCCCAGTAAAACGCCAAGAACATCACCACCAAGATCACCACAATCACCCAAATGGCTCTCACCCAGATCACCCCCAACACCTCAACCACACTGGCCCTGCCCATCCTCCTACACCCCCATCACCTGGTAACGGACCAGCCAAGCGCCAACACCACCACCACCATCACCACGACAACCACACCACCGCAGCTCCTGGTGATAGCCCAGTAAAACGCCAAGAACATCATCACCAAGATCACCACAATCACCCAAATGGCTCTCACCCAGATCACCCCCAACACCTCAACCACACTGGCCCTGCCCATCCTCCTACACCCCCATCACCTGGTAACGGACCAGCCAAGCGCCAACACCACCACCACCATCACCACGACAACCACACCACCGCAGCTCCTGGTGATAGCCCAGTTAAACGCCAAGAACATCACCACCAAGATCACCACAATCACCCAAATGGCTCTCACCCAGATCACCCCCAACACCTCAACCACACTGGCCCTGCCCATTCTCCTATACCCCCATCACCTGGTAACGGACCAGCCAAGCGCCAACACCACCACCACCATCACCACGACAACCACACCACCGCAGCTCCTGGTGATAGCCCAGTTAAACGCCAAGAACATCACCACCAAGATCACCACAATCACCCAAATGGCTCTCACCCAGATCACCCCCAACACCTCAACCACACTAGCCCTGCCCATCCTCCTACGCCCCCATCACCTGATAACGGACCAGCCAAGCGCCAACACCACCACCATCACCAACACCATAACCAAACAACCGCCGCCCCTGGTGATAGCCCAGTCAAACGCCAAGATCACCCCCACGGCCACCCTCACCACAACCACACCACCGTCGACCCTCCTGTCGGACGTTAAATCCTCTAGCTGTGACGTCCAGTGAAACACCCTAGCCACATTCACCTTGATAACCCTGACAATATAACTAACTACCACAACTCCCATCTCTCGGTTACTCCCTCAACAACCGACACCATGTAACAATATCTGCCTCCCTGTCCGCTAGAGACCTACAATGGCCAAGGCCGTCCACTCTATTCTACATGATGTCAATTTTGTTCCTGGTTACAATCCTCGCTACCTTGGAACAACCCTGGTCTGTTCTGATCACCACACCATCAACAACCAGCCTGGTGGATATAATACCAGTCCCTGACCCGGAAGTCTCTGTCTTAAATTATGATGAAGTGGCTTGTTTCAAACTGAACTGAAATGCAAAATAAACTTTTGTGATATATTACAATTGTCTTTGAAAGTATATTTTTGTCTTTGCTATTTGTAATGCGACTGTTGTGATGTATTATTATCTTCTCATTATCCTAAACCAAAGAATTACTTACATGGATATCACATCCTGACAACTGATTGATGTGGCCTAGATTTATGAAGAAACAGATTGAGGATGACACTAGGGAATAACTTTACTTTCAGGCTTGTCTTATATCTCAATGCAGCTACTGGTTTTTATAGCAGCGTGTGTGTGTCTGCTGGATAAGTCAGGTAACGGTTGGCAGAGTTCTCACGACTCTTCAAATGACGACATAAAATCCTAAGATAGGAAAGAACAGATCACAACAACGACACAGCAAAAATGAGAATGTTGAAGAAATTGATATGGTACACAATAAACTTCTTGGATACTTGGGAGACAAGGTGATATAAATAAAAGGAAGTTGCTGATAAAAGAAATATAAAGTACTTGTGACGTCAATTGGAAGTTGACGTCATCCTGTAGGTCGATCACAGATATATTACCAAAAGCAGCCAAGAGGACACTCATATCAAATGATAGAAATCAATATTGTTGTAGCAGGTTTGCTGATAACCTGGTCACATGCACCAATGTTATTATCATTCTGTAGAGCCGTCTTGGTCATGGCTACAAAGGATATAAGTAAGATTTCTTTGGGACTGTTAGATTAGAGGTACGACATGGACTATATACTTTGAACATAGAAAACACTTGCGTTAACCACAACACAAGATAATTCATTTATTTACAAGAATATAAGTTACAACAATATCGCACAAAAGAAAACAGCTGCTAATCTAAATAATGTCATTAACTAACTAACCCAAAGGATTCCAACATGAGCTGTTGGTGTAACCTCTGTAACTAATTTACCCCGGTTCTAAGTCTCCTGTCTGAACTAACCCAAAGGATTCCAACATGAGCTGTTGGTGTAACCTCTGTAACTAATTTACCCCGGTTCTAAGTCTCCTGTCTGAACTAACCCAGAGGATTCCAACATGTGCTGTTGGTGTAACCTCTGTAACTAATTTACCCCGGTTCTAAGTCTCCTATCTCAACAAACTTGAAACCTAACATTAATCTAATCCAATCTTGAAACAAATTAGTGGTCAACTAGCTCTCGTAATCTTCTGTCGTCCCTCTGGCTCGTCTGTATTGTGGATTCAATCCGCCGTCCATAGTCCGGATTGGCTATATTAGGCTGGGGAACGTATGAACAGGGATTAGAATGAGCTACCGAAAGAGGCTTCAGCTACAACTCATTCTCAGACTGTCGAACAATGGACGTGTCTTTCTGTTGTCGAACCAATGCAAATATTATATATCGCAAGTGATCTGATCTCTCTCTCATATTATTTAATAGATATTTATCATTCTCACCTGTGAGTGAAGTGTAATTCTCTCCGCGTAGAATGGCATACACCCCCCCCCCCCCCCATCCGCCCCCTCCCAGTTTACAATCACTCTCTCGAGTGCCAAAACTAGCATCATTGTTTTCTTTTATAGACCTTCTTTAACACTGGAAATCAAAATTGCCTGGCGGATGGTCCTCCCAGGTGGTTGGTTAGCCATCAATCTCATTTGGCAGGTCCCTTCTAGAGTATCATTGACTCAAATCTCTACCTGTCACTGTCACTACAAATGTGACGGCCTGACGTGTGAATCCTTGTCGCCAATCGTCTCACTCCACTATCTCTTGTACCAGTCCGATACTAAGAATGGTTAGATCTAACACCTACGCTCAATCCAGACAAGTTCCAATTTATAGTAAACAATAAACGATCACTTCGGACTGCGCGTCTTGGTGTTGACACAGACGTTGTGCTGACCCTGGATTGACCTGGCGTTGCTAGTTATTACTCAGGCAATGTTGACTCCCAGAGAATACAGTCGCCAGCCGCTATTGCTTCTGCTCTAAACGCTTATGCTCTTCGGGGACCTGTTAAATTGTGTTTAAATTATATAAGAACGTTATTTCATTAGTTGCAGATTAATGTATACCCCGCCTAAGTCACTCTCTACGTAATCTCAAACCACCTCGCTATTTACACCCCAAACCGAACATCAAACGATTCCAATCATGTCTAAGAGACCGCCTTACTTATCTCTTCTTGTCGTGTAGTGGATTCTTTCCCTTAGTTTATCTTTCTGACATACGAGAACATCAACATAGGAAAACACTCAAACGTATGTGAGTAATAAAATACAAGATAATTCAGTTATTACAAGTATATATGGTTTACAACATTATCAAGGCTAAACTAACTAAATATAAATAAATCTTCCAAACTCAGAAGTTGCAAACGTGAGCATGACAGGAATCTAATAATCTAATAACCGAGCTGTGTCTTCATCATATACTTCTGTGTTAAACACACATTTCACTTAGACTAAAACTATATTTTACATGTTCAATAATTGACTAACTAACTGTCTAGATTCGCCTTTCGGCAGCTGGTGATGAAGTTCATCTCTGGCGGCCCTGCGCTGCGTAATAAAAGCTTCTTACCACGTTTGTGGGTGAGCACCATTCAGGTTACAACTCTCGTTCCGTCTGAGCTAACTTCTGAGGCTAATTGGATAGAATGTCTTCCCTCCACAGCTTCTGAGGCTAATTGGATAGAATGTCTTCCCTCCACAGCTTCTGAGACTAATTGGATAGAATGTCTTCCCTCCACAGCTTCTGAGGCTAATTGGATAGAATGTCTTCCCTCCACAGCTTCTGAGACTAATTGGATAGAATGTCTTCCCTCCACAGCTTCTGAGACTAATTGGATAGAATGTCTTCCCTCCACAGCTTCTGAGACTAATTGGATAGAATGTCTTCCCTCCACAGCTTCTGAGACTAATTGGATAGAATGTCTTCCCTCCACAGCTTCTGAGACTAATTGGATAGAATGTCTTCCCTCCACAGCTTCTGAGACTAATTGGATAGAATGTCTTCCCTCCACAGCTTCTGAGACTAATTGGATAGAATGTCTTCCCTCCACAGCTTCTGAGACTAATTGGATAGAATGTCTTCCCTCCACAGCTTCTGAGACTAATTGGATAGAATGTCTTCCCTCCACAGCTTCTGAGGCTAATTGGATAGAATGTCTTCCCTCCACAGCTTCTGAGACTAATTGGATAGAATGTCTTCCCTCCACAGCTTCTGAGACTAATTGGATAGAATGTCTTCCCTCCACAGCTTCTGAGACTAATTGGATAGAATGTCTTCCCTCCACAGCTTCTGAGACTAATTGGATAGAATGTCTTCCCTCCACAGCTTCTGAGACTAATTGGATAGAATGTCTTCCCTCCACAGCTTCTGAGACTAATTGGATAGAATGTCTTCCCTCCACAGCTTCTGAGACTAATTGGATAGAATGTCTTCCCTCCACAGCTTCTGAGACTAATTGGATAGAATGTCTTCCCTCCACAGCTTCTGAGACTAATTGGATAGAATGTCTTCCCTCCACAGCTTCTGAGACTAATTGGATAGAATGTCTTCCCTCCACAGCTTCTGAGACTAATTGGATAGAAAGTCTTCCCTCCACAACTTGTGAGACGGATTGACCGTTAACTTGAGACATTAGTCCTATATTTACCAATCCTTAATATGTGTTTTGGGATTGTCTCTCTCCAAACATGGGGGACTGTTTCCTTCGGTCAACTTAGACTGAATATCTCAAGCGGTTTTGTCTTTGTGATGGATAAGATTGATAAGTATTTCATTGTAATTTACACCTGTGAAAGGTGACATTTTAGTGGTAACCTGAGGTACAACGTTCTGCATATCTCCTAATGTGATCTTCATGATCTTAATATTGATGACCAGATCCTCAGCCAGCTGTGAGTCCTAACTTGTTTCCAGCGGAACCTGTATTGTGTCAACGAAGTCAAAGGCGTGGTAAGCTCTTCCCCAGAAGCATCTCTCATGTGCTTGTATACTGCAAGGTATCTGACGCATTGATGGTCTTTCCCGTGTTTTCTTTTTACCTGGTCGTGCTCCTTCGACCGTAAAGTTCGTCGCAACATCTGATCTGCCCATCCATGTTTTGCATTGTCTGCATAGATTATGGCATCGTTCACCGAAGACACTCGTTGTATTTCGGAATTGTGGTACTTTGGTATACATTGGTTCGAAAATTATAATGTGATGGTTTCCCTCATTACAGCAGGGATATCTGTATTACCGTTGATTGCACACATTTTTTTTACATAGATGTCTCTCTTCGTCTTTGTTGATGTTGAACTTTCTGAACTGTATCTTCTAGCAAAGATATCTGCAACTTGTTTCTCTACATGAATGTGTGTCTCTCATGTCTAATGTGATGGTTTGTCTAGGTCTTTTCAACATGTGAAGTTCTGTCTAGGTCTTGTCAGATGTGATGGTTTGTCTAGGTCTTGTCAGATGTGATGGTTTGTCTAGGTCTTTTCAACATGTGAAGTTCTGTCTAGGTCTTGTCAGATGTGATGGTTTGTCTAGGTCTTTTCAACATGTGAAGTTCTGTCTAGGTCTTGTCAGATGTGATGGTTTGTCTAGGTCTTTTCAACGTGTGAAGTTCTGTCTAGGTCTTTTCAGATGTGATGGTTTGTCTATGTCTTTTCAGCATGTGAAGTTCTGTCTAGGTCTTGTCAGATGTCATGGTTTGTCTAGGTCTTTTCAACATGTGAAGTTCTGTCTAGGTCTTTTCAGATGTGATGGTTTGTCTAGGTCTTTTCAACATGTGAAGTTCTGTCTAGGTCTTGTCAGATGTGATGGTTTGTCTAGGTCTTTTCAACATGTGAAGTTCTGTCTAGGTCTTTTCAGATGTGATGGTTTGTCTAGGTCTTTTCAACATGTGAAGTTCTGTCTAGGTCTTGTCAGATGTGATGGTCCGTCTAGGTCTTTTCAACATGTGAAGTTCTGTCTAGGTCTTTTCAACATGTGAAGTTCTGTCTAGGTCTTGTCAGATGTGATGGTTTGTCTAGGTCTTGTCAGATGTGATGGTTTGTCTAGGTCTTGTCAGATGTGATGGTTTGTCTAGGTCTTGTCAGATGTGATGGTTTGTCTAGGTCTTTTCAACATGTGAAGTTCTGTCTAGGTCTTGTCAGATGTGATGGTCTGTCAAGATGTTGTCACATGTGAAGGTGGGGCTAGATCTTATCATCCCCTTAGAGTAGTCATATGTTCGCGAGCTTATGTTTGCTTCTTTCCTTGCTATAAGATCACAAGGAACGATCTAATGGTCCCTTGAGCCAAACAGTTTCTCAAAGAGTAACGGTTTCATTGTTTTCCTCTGTAGTAAATACCAAGTCGAGTGTGTTTTGCCTGAGGCAGCTGCTTTTACATGATGAATTCCAAAAATTGTCACATGCACTTACAGAAAAGTTTTGACTCTACAAGTGCTTCTGCCATATCCCATTGTATTTCTGGAAAGTTGAAATCCCCTATCAGTAATCATTTCCCTGTATTTGCCTTTTCTATACTACTAATCAGCTCCTTTTCTTCTTCTTTTGGACCTGAAGGACATGTGTAGCAGACTTCAACCACAGTTTTTTCACTCCCAAATACCTTTTCTCCCATACATTTTCATTTTTGTTAGGACTTGATAAATCATCTTTGATCATTTTGTTAACAGAATTTGAACAGTATAATAAAACGGCACCTCTCTTAGCCTTGTCTCCAACTACCCAATCTTTCCTTGATATTGTATATCCCTCTATTTCAAGTTCACTATCTGCAATGTTCTCATATGTCCATGATTCTGCTAACCCTAATATATCTGGTTTTTCTTCTTGTGCATACAGTTCCATGTTTTCTCGTTTATTAACTTTGCTTCTCACATTTGCATAAAAACAGTTTAGTTTGTTATTTTGCTGCACTATTTCTATTTTATATACGTTATTTTGCAGTACAGTTTCTATTTTATATACGTTATTTCGCTGCACTATTTCTACTTTACATATATATGTTATTTTATTTCTCCCTGTTTTACGCCTATCTTTAGTCTCATACTTTAGAGCCTTACTAGGAAACATTTTTAAGGGTAACATTTTTATTACAGTGATGAAACATATTTTTACCTACCACATACTACCCTATCTTATTAATATGTAAACCTCTCCTATCTAGCATTTTACGTTTGTCTATTTTCACATCAATAAATTCAATACCCACATCTGTACACATCATCTGCATCCTGAGGTTGATACCTATTTCCTTACTGTCCAGATAGGCTGACCCTGTGATCGGTCTAAAATATCCATCATGGTGACCTTCATGGTTTTTTTGTTTTCCTTAAGTGCTCTAATCAGACACTTGTATCTTTGCATAATTATTTCGGTACCATCTCTCTTTACATCATGACAGTTTGCTCTGTCACCTATCATCATTTTTTTCTCCTCTATATCCTCAATTTTAGCTTCCCCAATGTCCATTTTGTCTAACATTTTATGTTGTTTTCACAAATGTCTGCCAACCTCCCGCACCATTGAATCCCCTACTCTCAACACTGAACCATCACTTACATTTGCATACGTATCTGGAACGATCTCTGTCCAGTCTAGGTTTTGTCAGATGTGCTGGTCTGTTTAGGTCTTTCAGGTGTGACGGTATGTCTAGGTCTTGTCAGATGTGACGGTATGTCCAGGTCTTGTCAGGTGTGGTCTGTTTAGGTCTTGTCAGATGTGATGGTCTGTTTAGGTCTTGTCAGGTGTGATGGTATGTCCAGGTCTTGTCCGATGTGATGGTATGTCTAGATCTTGTCAGGTGTGATGGTATGTATAGGTTTTGTCAGATGTGATGGTATGTCTAGATCTTGTCAGGTGTGATGGTATGTCCAGGTCTTGTCCGATGTGATGCTCTGTCTAGAACATGACAGACCTAATCGTTAGTTTATGACTCTACTATTGTGATGGTTTGTCTAGGAAATAGTCTTCGCTGAAGGATGTGGCTCACCTCCATAATTTACTCGTCTATTTTCCATAATTCACTGCCGCAATTTCATTCCCCTGGCTCTCAAGTTTTATGCTAGTTTTATTCTCTGAGATTCTACTACAGCCTTTTTCCATTTTCTGTTTTTACCGAACCAAGGGTAGGAGTGTCAATTTACTCCAATTAGTTATCCATCTGAAGTTAGGACCGACAATGTTCTCCAGACAGTCAGTTATCCATCTGAAGTTAGGAGTGACAATCTACTCCAGACAGTTAGTTATCCATCTGAAGTTAGGAGTGACAATCTACTCCAGACAGTTATCCAACTAAAGTTAGGAGTGACAATCTACTCCAGACAGTTAGTTATCCAACTAAAGTTAGGAGTGACAATCTACTCCAGACAGTTAGTTATCCAACTAAAGTTAGGAGTGACAATCTACTCCAGACAGTTATCCAACTAAAGTTAGCAGTGACAATCTACTCCAGACAGTTAGTTATCCAAATAAAGTTAGGAGTGACAATCTACTCCAGACAGTTATCCAACTAAAGTTAGGAGTGACAATCTACTCCAGACAGTTAGTTATCCAACTAAAGTTAGGAGTGACAATCTACTCCAGACAGTTATCCAACTAAAGTTAGGAGTGACAATCTACTCCAGACAGTTAGTTATCCAAATAAAGTTAGGAGTGACAATCTACTCCAGACAGTTAGTTATCCAACTAAAGTTAGGAGTGACAATCTACTCCAGACAGTTATCCAACTAAAGTTAGGAGTGACAATCTACTCCAGACAGTTATCCAACTAAAGTTAGGAGTGACAATCTACTCCAGACAGTTATCCAACTAAAGTTAGGAGTGACAATCTACTCCAGACAGTTAGTTATCCAACTAAAGTTAGGAGTGACAATCTACTCCAGACAGTTAGTTATCCAACTAAAGTTAGGAGCGACAATGTTCTCCAGACAGTTAGTTATCCAACTAAAGTTAGGAGTGACAATCTACTCCAGACAGTTAGTTATCCAACTAAAGTTAGGAGTGACAATCTACTCCAGACAGTTAGTTATCCAACTAAAGTTAGGAGTGACAATCTACTCCAGACAGACAGTTATCCAACTAAAGTTAGGAGTGACAATCTACTCCAGACAGTTATCCAACTAAAGTTAGGAGTGACAATCTACTCCAGACAGTTATCCAGCTAGAGGAATGAGTGAGAATTGTGTCTTTCTCCTTCGCAAGAAGAATATCCAAAGGAGAACAAAGTGTTATCCGCTTTTAGAGATTCTAACATTGACAGACTAAAAGTGGATATCTATCTTCTAATATATTTTCCGCAACGAGAACAAAAAACATTTTGATTAAAAATATTTGCAAATTAAACTGTTGTATGCAAAATGTTTTTGAGAGAGAAAGTGTAACGAATGTTCGAGATGATGTTTACGGGCGCTCGCGCACACATACGCACACGCCCACGCACGGGCACACGCATACATACACACACATACACACACACAGACACAGACATACAGACACACATACAAACACACATAGACACACACAGTCACTCACATACAGACGCACATACACACAGAGACACACACACATACACAGACACACAATGATACACAGAGAGACACACACGTATAAACACACACACACATACACACACAGACAGACACACAGACACATAAAGATGCACACAAAAACACACACACAGACAGACGTAGACACACACACACACACACAAAGAGACAGATACATAGAAAAATTCACACATACACACATAGAAGCACATAGACATACATACACATACACACACACAGACATATAGACACACATACAAACACACATAGACACACACAGTCACTCACATACAGACACACATACACACAGAGACACACACAGACCAACAAACATACACACACAGAGACACACACGTACAAACACACACACACATACACACACAGCCAGACACACAGACACATAAAGATGCACACAAAAACACACACATAGACAGACGTAGATACACACACACAAAGAGACAGATACATAGACAAAAACACACATACACACATAGAAGCACATAGACATACAGACACATACACACACACAGACACTCCCGCACCGACACATACACATACACTCAAGCAGACACACACTCTAACATGCACACAGACACACACACAAACACACAAACACACACAAACACATACAAACACACGCTCAAACAAACAAACACACAAACAATCACACAAACACACTCAAACACACAAAGAAACAAAAAAAGACACACAAACACATGCACACAAACAAAGACACACACAAACACACACACAAACAACCACACAAACACACACAAACACAAAGACCTACACCAACACCCACACACACATACACACACAAACACACAAAGAACACACACACAAACACAAACAAACACACAGAAACAAACAAAGACACAGAAACAAACAAAGACACACACAAACAAAGACAGACACACAAACACAAACACACAGAAACAAAGACACACACACAAACACAAACAAACACACTGAAACAAAAAAAAGACACACACACAAACACAAACACACAGAAACAAAGACACACACACAAACACAAACACACAGAAACAAAGACACACACACAAACACAAACACAAACACATAGAAACAAACAAAGAGACACACACAAACACAAGCACACAGAAACAGAGACACACACACAAACACAATACAACAAACACAGAAACAAACAAAGACACAAACACAGACACACACAAACACAAACACACAGAAACAAAGACACACACACAAACACAAACAAACACACTGAAACAAAAAAAGACACACACACAAACACAAACACACAGAAACAAAGACAAACACACAATCACAAACACACAAAAACAAAGACACACATACAAACACAAACACAAACACATAGAAACAAACAAAGAGACACACACAAACACAAGCACACAGAAACAAAGACACACACACAAACACAAACAAACACACAGAAACAAACAAAGACACAAACACAAACACAGACACACACACAAACACACAGAAACAAAGACACACACACAAACACAAAGAAACAAAGACACACCCCCCCCCCCCCCCAACCACACACACACACACAATAAGAAAGTCAAATAGGATGTCGATGTAGAATGCCCACAGTGAGTAACATTTCCCTTTCGTGTCCCTGAAAAGAGCGGTAACGGCGTGTTGCAGTAGCTTTCCTCACATCCCGAGCGTGCTGATGATGGTAGACCAGAGACATCAAGGAGATTGTGCTATGCTGTGCTTCATCTGCCTAACGTTTACTGCTACTGGGATCCCGTCCATTCCCCCACCTCGTTGGCCAGGCTGCAATGAAGCCAACCCGTTCCCAGGGACACCTGGGTGAAAGATAGGTGGTGTCCAGTCTAGAATATTTGATCTGTCCCTGACAACCATTCCTGACCAGTGTGTTTATCCTTCCTGACCAGACGATAATCTTCTCTCCCCAAGAGAGTAAGAAAGACAGACAGAATGAAAGTGGAGAACAATATTGAAGATAAGCTGAGATAAACGTGAACTGTTTTGGTTCACACGGCCTGGTCAGTTTATCTCAAACCGTCCACACCTGACCTGCATGTAAGGACTAATTACTATTGATACAACACAAGTCGGCCATGATGTCAGCAAATCTTGTACCCGTTATTAAGTTGATTAGTCAAACATGCCCAGATTCCGTGCACATTTTTTTACCTCGATTTCTATCTGACACGATCTTACTACAGACCTGTTTGTGCTTTCTTCTGGACCAAGTAACAAACTCTGATCACTATAAAAGTCAGTGCAGACAAGAACCAGCACAGATTCTCCAGGGATCTCCAGTCAGGCTCCTAATTCAGTACAACTACTCCCACGCCATTCCACCATGAAGATCGTGCTAGTCTTGCTTGCAGTGTTCATTGGCTTGGCTGGTGCGCATTGTAAGTCGTTGTTTGTTGTTACCATGACTACGCTAGACTAGCTGCCGTCTTGTGCTGACACGTGACTAGAACATCAGATCATGTAGTCTCTTAGAATAGAACGGACGGCTTCTGTGGATGTCAACAAATTTAATGTACCATCAGTTTAGATTGATTTGACAAAATTCACCTTTTTTGGTTGTCAATGGTTCACTCCAGCACACATTCATACCATTCTCTTGCTCGTCTGTCAATCAACTATCTTTCCACTATAGATGTCAGAAGATGTTAAATCACTTTATCTATATAATAACGTCCACCATTTCTTGCATGTTCATCTCCTTGCTGTGAAACTTGTTTGTCCCCTCGGAACTGCTGCTTTCAGGTTTAATATTTCTTTAATCTATGCTATAATTTAGTATCCTCCGCGCAATTTATATAATGGATCCGATATTACTTGACTTATATATATATATCAGGAACAAAATTAGTTCCAAAACCGATCTCTGTGGCACGCCACTTGTAGTCTTACACCACTAGGCAGTGTAAGCCTACAACTTATCTATGCCCACTCTCTGCCTTCTTTTGGTCAACCAATGTTCAATGAATTCGACAACTTCACATTCTATTTCATGAGATTTAAACTTTCTAAGCAGTCTTCGATGATGTATTCTATCAAATGTCTTAGCAAAACTAGATAAATGACACCCACGGGCTCCCCTTCCCCTATATTATTATTAACGTCCTCCGTGAATTCTAATTGATTTGTTAGGCATAATCTCTTTTTAGTAAACCCATCCTGACTATTTCTGATTAGATTAAATTTGTTCAAGTGCATTACTATGTTTTCTAGACTCACTGGTCTATATTTTGCGTGATCTAATATTTTCAGGTTTTTGAACAAGTAATCTCCCCTGTATCTTTTCAATCTTCTTGAGCAATTCCTTTGGCAAATGGTTGATATCAAAATATATCCAATGATTTTGTCAACAGGTTTCTAATTTGAAACATCAATTTTGGATGAATACCTTCTTGACCAGGCAATTAGCCCACATTGAACCCTAAGAATTGTTTGAAAACCATTTCCTCCGTAATGCAAACTGATCTTAATTCATTTGAATCCATGTACCTTGGAAATAAATACGGGCTCTCGAATCTTGGTGTAGCTTTCTTTTGTGTTTAATGACAAATTATTGAAGGGTTTATTTTCCTTGAACAATGGCTTGGCCACATAATCTTTTTGCTTCATAATCACCATTAAATGTGAACATACTGTGAACCAGTTGAGCGGCGAAGAACTCCGGACTGACTATTTTCTGCAAGATTGAGTCACATGTCACACCTCAAATGTCAACATGGCTGAAATTACTTTCGTCTTTAAAGATCGTGTCATTAGTAAGAGATTTTATCCACGAAGATCTCTGGACCTTAGCCCAGCTGATTCCTTGTAGTGGGACATGCTGAAAGGGAAATGTGCCCCAACCAGGCAAGAAACCTCAAAGAACTGCAAGAAAACATTCGGCTGGAGTCAGTGACTCCTGATGTGTTGTTGAATACCTTCAGTAATATGAAGAAACTCGTGCAAGTATGGATTGATGTTAATGGCGACCACTTAACAATTTGCTATCAGCTTCTCACATAACAAAGTATGGCCATGACAAATCCCATTGAACATCTATCAGCTGGTTCAACAGGTGTAAGGAAAACCAAGTCCAGGTATTGAGGCATTGAATATTCGTCACGTAGTGCATGGCTCTAGTATAACTATTGTGATCTCTTCATTTCTCTCCAGTCTAACATACATTTCTCTGTTATCAAGTTGAAAGATTTATAACAAAATACTATCTGAGAATAACAACTGCATATTATACTTACTTCTAAAAATGAAGTGAATGTTTCCCTAACATCTCAATTGTAAGTCGTTTCATTTATAGCACGTGCTTCTACTACATGAAATATAACAGCAGTACATGTTCTGGCCTCAAATGAATGGATACCTGTTTTATAATCTATAACACAGATGTGAAACGCCAACATCACCATCATCACCACCATGACAACCACACCACCGCAGCTCCTGGTGATAGTCCAGTGAAACGACAAGATCACCATCATCACCATCACCATCATAACCATACAGCCCCAACTCCTGGAGACAGCCCAGACAAACGCCAAGAAAATCACCACCAAGATCACCACAATCACCCAAATGGCTCTCACCAAGATCACCCCCAACACCTCAACCACACTGGCCCTGCCCATCCTCCTACACCCCCATCACCTGGTAACGGACCAGCCAAGCGCCAACACCACCACCACCATCACCACGACAACCACACCACCGCAGCTCCTGGTGATAGCCCAGTAAAACGCCAAGAACATCACCACCAAGATCACCACAATCACCCAAATGGCTCTCACCCAGATCACCCCCAACACCTCAACCACACTGGCCCTGCCCATCGTCCTACACCCCCATCACCTGGTAACGGACCAGCCAAGCGCCAACACCACCACCACCATCACCACGACAACCACACCACCGCAGCTCCTGGTGATAGCCCAGTAAAACGCCAAGAACATCACCACCAAGATCACCACAATCACCCAAATGGCTCTCACCCAGATCACCCCCAACACCTCAACCACACTGGCCCTGCCCATCCTCCTACACCCCCATCACATGGTAACGGACCAGCCAAGCGCCAACACCACCACCACCATCACCACGACAACCACACCACCGCAGCTCCTGGTGATAGCCCAGTAAAACGCCAAGAACATCACCACCAAGATCACCACAATCACCCAAATGGCTCTCACCCAGATCACCCCCAACACCTCAACCACACTGGCCCTGCCCATCGTCCTACACCCCCATCACCTGGTAACGGACCAGCAAAGCGCCAACACCACCACCACCATCACCACGACAACCACACCACCGCAGCTCCTGGTGATAGCCCAGTAAAACGCCAAGAACATCACCACCAAGATCACCACAATCACCCAAATGGCTCTCACCCAGATCACCCCCAACACCTCAACCACACTGGCCCTGCCCATCCTCCTACACCCCCATCACCTGGTAACGGACCAGCCAAGCGCCAACACCACCACCACCATCACCACGACAACCACACCACCGCAGCTCCTGGTGATAGCCCAGTAAAACGCCAAGAACATCACCACCAAGATCACCACAATCACCCAAATGGCTCTCACCCAGATCACCCCCAACACCTCAACCACACTGGCCCTGCCCATCCTCCTACACCCCCATCACCTGGTAACGGACCAGCCAAGCGCCAACACCACCACCACCATCACCACGACAACCATACCACCGCAGCTCCTGGTGATAGCCCAGTAAAACGCCAAGAACATCACCACCAAGATCACCACAATCACCCAAATGGCTCTCACCCAGATCACCCCCAACACCTCAACCACACTGGCCCTGCCCATCCTCCTACACCCCCATCACCTGGTAACGGACCAGCCAAGCGCCAACACCACCACCACCATCACCACGACAACCACACCACCGCAGCTCCTGGTGATAGCCCAGTAAAACGCCAAGAACATCACCACCAAGATCACCACAATCACCCAAATGGCTCTCACCCAGATCACCCCCAACACCTCAACCACACTGGCCCTGCCCATCCTCCTACACCCCCATCACCTGGTAACGGACCAGCCAAGCGCCAACACCACCACCACCATCACCACGACAACCATACCACCGCAGCTCCTGGTGATAGCCCAGTAAAACGCCAAGAACATCACCACCAAGATCACCACAATCACCCAAATGGCTCTCACCCAGATCACCCCCAACACCTCAACCACACTGGCCCTGCCCATCGTCCTACACCCCCATCACCTGGTAACGGACCAGTTAAGCGCCAACACCACCACCACCATCACCACGACAACCACACCACCGCAGCTCCTGGTGATAGCCCAGTAAAACGCCAAGAGCATCACCACCAAGATCACCACAATCACCCAAATGGCTCTCACCCAGATCACCCCCAACACCTCAACCATACTGGCCCTGCCCATCCTCCTACGCCCCCATCACCTGATAACGGACCAGCCAAGCGCCAACACCACCACCATCACCAACACCAAAACCAAACAACCGCCGCCCCTGGTGATAGCCCAGTCAAACGCAAAGATCACCCCCACGGCCACCCTCACCACAACCACACCACCGTCGACCCTCCTGTCGGACGTTAAATCCTCTAGCTGTGACGTCCAGTGAAACACCCTAGCCACATTCACCTTGATAACCCTGACAATATAACTAACTACCACAACTCCCATCTCTCGGTTACTCCCTCAACAACCGACACCATGTAACAATATCTGCCTCCCTGTCCGCTAGAGACCTACAATGGCCAAGGCCGTCCACTCTATTCTACATGATGTCAATTTTGTTCCTGGTTACAATCCTCGCTACTTTGGAACAACCCCGGTCTGTTCTGATCACCACACCATCAACAACCAGCCTGGTGGATATAATACCAGTCCCTGAACCGGAAGTCTCTGTCTTAAATTATGATGAAGTGGCTTGTTTCAAACTGAACTGAAATGCAAAATAAACTATTGTGATATATTACAATTGTCTTTGAAAGTGTATTTTTGTCTTGGCTATTTGTAATGCGACTGTTGTAATGTATTATTATCTTCTCATTATCCTAAACCAAAGAATTACTTACATGGATATCACATCCTGACAACTGATTGATGTGGCCTAGATTTATGAAGAAACAGATTGAGGATGACACTAAGGAATAACTCTACCTTCAGGCTTGTCTTATATCTCAATGCAGTTATTGGTTTTTATAGCAGCGTGTGTGTGTCTGCTGGATAAGTCAGGTAACGGTTAGCAGAGTTCTCACGACTCTTCAAATGACGACATAAAATCCCAAGATAGGAAAGAACAGATCACAACAACGACACAGCAAAAATGAAAATGTTAAAGAAATTGATATGGTACACAATAAACTTCTTGGATACTTGGGAGACAAGGTGATATAAATAAAAGGAAGTTGCTGATAAAAGAAATATAAAGTACTTGTGACGTCAATTGTAAGTTGACGTCATCCTGTAGGTCGATCACAGATATATTACCAAAAGCAGCCAAGAGGACACTCATATCAAATGATAGAAATCAATATTGTTGTAGCAGGTTTGCTGATAACCTGGTCACATGCACCAATGTTATTATCATTCTGTAGAGCCGTCTTGGTCATGGCTACAAAGGATATAAGTAAGATTTCTTTGGGACTGTTAGATTAGAGGTACGACATGGACTATATACTTTGAACATAGAAAACACTTGCGTTAACCACAACACAAGATAATTCATTTATTTACAAGAATATAAGTTACAACAATATCGCACAAAAGAAAACAGCTGCTAATCTAAATAATGTAATTAACTAACTAACCCAAAGGATTCCAGCATATGCTGTTATTGTAACCTCTGTAACTAATTTACCCCGGTTCTAAGTCTCCTATCTCAACAAACTTGAAACCTAACATTAATCTAATCCAATCTTGTAACAAATTAGTGGTCAACTAGCTCTCGTAATCTTCTGTCGTCCCTCTGGCTCGTCTGTATTGTGGATTCAATCCGCCGTCCATAGTCCGGATTGGCTATATTAGGCTGGGGAACGTATGAACAGGGATTAGAATGAGCTACCGAAAGAGGCTTCAGCTACAACTCATTCTCAGACTGTCGAACAATGGACGTGTCTTTCTGTTGTCGAACCAATGCAAATATTATATATCGCAAGTGATCTGATCTCTCTCTCATATTATTTAATAGATATTTATCATTCTCACCTGTGAGTGAAGTGTAATTCTCTCCGCGTAGAATGGCATACCCCCCCCCCCCCCCCCATCCGCCCCCTCCCAGTTTACAATCACTCTCTCGAGTGCCAAAACTAGCATCATTGTTTTCTTTTATAGACCTTCTTTAACACTGGAAATCAAAATTGCCTGGCGGATGGTCCTCCCAGGTGGTTGGTTAGCCATCAATCTCATTTGGCAGGTCCCTTCTAGAGTATCATTGACTCAAATCTCTACCTGTCACTGTCACTACAAATGTGACGGCCTGACGTGTGAATCCTTGTCGCCAATCGTCTCACTCCACTATCTCTTGTACCAGTCCGATACTAAGAATGGTTAGATCTAACACCTACGCTCAATCCAGACAAGTTCCAATTTATAGTAAACAATAAACGATCACTTCGGACTGCGCGTCTTGGTGTTGACACAGACGTTTTGCTGACCCTGGATTGACCTGGCGTTGCTAGTTATTACTCAGGCAATGTTGACTCCCAGAGAATACAGTCGCCAGCCGCTATTGCTTCTGCTCTAAACGCTTATGCTCTTCGGGGACCTGTTAAATTGTGTTTAAATTATATAAGAACATTATTTCATTAGTTGCAGATTAATGTATACCCCGCCTAAGTCACTCTCTACGTAATCTCAAACCACCTCGCTATTTACACCCCAAACCGAACATCAAACGATTCCAATCATGTCTAAGAGACCGCCTTACTTATCTCTTCTTGTCGTGTAGTGGATTCTTTCCCTTAGTTTATCTTTCTGACATACGAGAACATCAACATAGGAAAACACTCAAACGTATGTGAGTAATAAAATACAAGATAATTCAGTTATTACAAGTATATATGGTTTACAACATTATCAAGGCTAAACTAACTAAATATAAATAAATCTTCCAAACTCAGAAGTTGCAAACGTGAGCATGACAGGAATCTAATAATCTAATAACCGAGCTGTGTCTTCATCATATACTTCTGTGTTAAACACACATTTCACTTAGACTAAAACTATATTTTACATGTTCAATAATTGACTAACTAACTGTCTAGTTTCGCCTTTCGGCAGCTGGTGATGAAGTTCATCTCTGGCGGCCCTGCGCTGCGTAATAAAAGCTTCTTACCACGTTTGTGGGTGAGCACCATTCAGGTTACAACTCTCGTTCCGTCTGAGCTAACTTCTGAGGCTAATTGGATAGAATGTCTTCCCTCCACAGCTTCTGAGACTAATTGGATAGAATGTCTTCCCTCCACAGCTTCTGAGACTAATTGGATAGAATGTCTTCTCTCCACAGCTTCTGAGACTAATTGGATAGAAAGTCTTCCCTCCACAGCTTCTGAGACTAATTGGATAGAATGTCTTCCCTCCACAGCTTCTGAGACTAATTGGATAGAAAGTCTTCCCTCCACAACTTGTGAGACGGATTGACCGTTAACTTGAGACATTAGTCCTATATTTACCAAACCTTAATATGTGTTTTGGGATTGTCTCTCTCCAAACATGGGGGACTGTTTCCTTCGGTCAACTTAGACTGAATATCTCAAGCGGTTTTGTCTTTGTGATGGATAAGATTGATAAGTATTTCATTGTAATTTACACCTGTGAAAGGTGACATTTTAGTGGTAACCTGAGGTACAACGTTCTGCATATCTCCTAATGTGATCTTCATGATCTTAATATTGATGACCAGATCCTCAGCCAGCTGTGAGTCCTAACTTGTTTCCAGCGGAACCTGTATTGTGTCAACGAAGTCAAAGGCGTGGTAAGCTCTTCCCCAGAAGCATCTCTCATGTGCTTGTATACTGCAAGGTATCTGACGCATTGATGGTCTTTCCCGTGTTTTCTTTTTACCTGGTCGTGCTCCTTCGACCGTAAAGTTCGTCGCAACATCTGATCTGCCCATCCATGTTTTGCATTGTCTGCATAGATTATGGCATCGTTCACCAAAGACACTCGTTGTATTTCGGAATTGTGGTACTTTGGTATACATTGGTTCGAAAATTATAATGTGATGGTTTCCCTCATTACAGCAGGGATATCTGTATTACCGTTGATTGCACACATTTTTTTACATAGATGTCTCTCTTCGTCTTTGTTGATGTTGAACTTTCTGAACTGTATCTTCTAGCAAAGATATCTGCAACTTGTTTCTCTACATGAATGTGTGTCTCTCATGTCTAATGTGATGGTTTGTCTAGGTCTTTTAAACATGTGAAGTTCTGTCTAGGTCTTGTCAGATGTTATGGTTTGTCTAGATCTTTTCAACATGTGAAGTTCTGTCTAGGTCTTTTCAGATGTGATGGTTTGTCTAGGTCTTTTCAACATGTGAAGTTCTGTCTGGGTCTTGTCAGATGTGATGGTTTGTCTAGGTCTTTTCAACATGTGAAGTTCTGTCTAGGTCTTTTCAACATGTGAAGTTCTGTCTAGGTCTTGTCAGATGTGATGGTTTGTCTAGATCTTTTCAACATGTGAAGTTCTGTCTAGGTCTTGTCAGATGTGATGGTTTGTCTAGGTCTTTTCAACGTGTGAAGTTCTGTCTAGGTCTTGTCAGATGTGATGGTTTGTCTATGTCTTTTCAGCATGTGAAGTTCTGTCTAGGTCTTGTCAGATGTCATGGTTTGTCTAGGTCTTTTCAACATGTGAAGTTCTGTCTAGGTCTTTTCAGATGTGATGGTTTGTCTAGGTCTTTTCAACATGTGAAGTTCTGTCTAGGTCTTGTCATATGTGATGGTTTGTCTAGGTCTTTTCAACATGTGAAGTTCTGTCTAGGTCTTTTCAACATGTGAAGTTCTGTCTAGGTCTTGTCAGATGTGATGGTTTGTCTAGGTCTTGTCAGATGTGATGGTTTGTCTAGGTCTTGTCAGATGTGATGGTTTGTCTAGGTCTTGTCAGATGTGATGGTTTGTCTAGGTGTTTTCAACATGTGAAGTTCTGTCTAGGTCTTGTCAGATGTGATGGTCTGTCAAGATGTTGTCACATGTGAAGGTGGGGCTAGGTCTTATCATCCCCTTAGAGTAGTCATATGTTCGCGAGCTTATGTTTGCTTCTTTCCTTGCTATAAGATCACAAGGAACGATCTAATGGTCCCTTGAGCCAAACAGTTTCTCAAAGAGTAACGGTTTCATTGTTTTCCTCTGTAGTGAATACCAAGTCGAGTGTGTTTTGCCTGAGGCAGCTGCATTTACATGATGAATTCCAGAAATTGTCACACGCACTTACCAAAAAGTTTTGACTCTACAAGTGCTTCTGCCATATCCCATTGTATTTCTGGAAAGTTGAAATCCCCTATCAGTAATCATTTCCCTGTATTTGCCTTTTCTATACTACTAATCAGCTCCTTTTCTTCTTCTTTTGGACTTGAAGGACATTTGTAGCAGACTTCAACCACAGTTTTTTCACCCCCAAATACCTTTTCTCCCCATACATTTTCATTTTTGTTAGGACTTGATAAATCATCTTTGATCGTTTTATTAACAGAATTTGAACAGTATAATAAAACGGCACCTCTCTTAGCCTTGTCTCCAACTACCCAATCTTTCCTTGATATTGTATATCCCTCTATTTCAAGTTCACTATCTGCAATGTTCTCATATGTCCATGATTCTGCTAACCCTAATATATCTGGTTTTTCTTCTTGTGCATACAGTTCCATGTTTTCTCGTTTATTAACTTTGCTTCTCACATTTGCATAAAACAGTTTAGTTTGTTATTTTGCTGCACTATTTCTATTTTATATACGTTATTTTGCAGTACAGTTTCTATTTTATATACGTTATTTCACTGCACTATTTCTACTTTACATATATATGTTATTTTATTTCTTCCTGTTTTACGCCTATCTTTAGTCTCATACTTTAGAGCCTTACTAGGAAACATTTTTAAGGGTAATATTTTTATTACAGTGATGAAACATATTTTTACCTACCACATACTACCCTGTTTTATTAATATGTAAACCTCTCCTATCTAGCATTTTACGTTTGTCTATTTTCACATCAATAAATTCAATACCCACATCTGTACACATCATCTGCATCCTGAGGTTGATACCTATTTCCTTACTGTCCAGATAGGCTGACCCTGTGATCGGTCTAAAATATCCATCATGGTGACCTTCATGGTTTTTTTTGTTTTCCTGAAGTGCTCTAATCAGACACTTGTATCTTTGCATAATTATTTCGGTACCATCTCTCTTTACATCATGACCGTTTGCTCTGTCACCTATCATCATTTTTTTCTCCTCTATATCCTCAATTTTAGCTTCCCCAATGTCCATTTTGTCTAACATTTTATGTTGTTCTCACAAATATCTGCCAACCTCCCGCACCATTGAATCCCCTACTCTCAACACTGAACCATCACTTACATTTGCATACGTATCTGGAACGATCTCTGTCCAGTCAAGGTTTTGTCAGATGTGCTGGTCTGTTTAGGTCTTTCAGGTGTGACGGTATGTCTAGGTCTTGTCAGATGTGACGGTATGTCCAGGTCTTGTCAGGTGTGGTCTGTTTAGGTCTTGTCAGATGTGATGGTCTGTTTAGGTCTTGTCAGGTGTGATGGTATGTCCAGGTCTTGTCCGATGTGATGGTATGTCTAGATCTTGTCAGGTGTGATGGTATGTATAGGTTTTGTCAGATGTGATGGTATGTCTAGATCTTGTCAGGTGTGATGGTATGTCCAGGTCTTGTCCGATGTGATGCTCTGTCTAGAACATGACAGACCTAATCGTTAGTTTATGACTCTACTATTGTGATGGTTTGTCTAGGAAATAGTCTTCGCTGAAGGATGTGGCTCACCTCCATAATTTACTCGTCTATTTTCCATAATTCACTGCCGCAATTTCATTCCCCTGGCTCTCAAGTTTTATGCTAGTTTTATTCTCTGAGATTCTACTACAGCCTTTTTCCATTTTCTGTTTTTACCGAACCAAGGGTAGGAGTGTCAATTTACTCCAATTAGTTATCCATCTGAAGTTAGGACCGACAATGTTCTCCAGACAGTCAGTTATCCATCTGAAGTTAGGAGCGACAATGTTCTCCAGACAGTTAGTTATCCAACTAAAGTTAGGAGTGACAATCTACTCCAGACAGTTAGTTATCCAACTAAAGTTAGGAGTGACAATCTACTCCAGACAGTTAGTTATCCAAATAAAGTTAGGAGTGACAATCTACTCCAGACAGTTATCCAACTAAAGTTAGGAGTGACAATCTACTCCAGACAGACAGTTATCCATCTAAAGTTAGGAGTGACAATCTACTCCAGACAGTTATCCAACTAAAGTTAGGAGTGACAATCTACTCCAGACAGTTATCCAACTAAAGTTAGGAGTGACAATCTACTCCAGACAGTTATCCAACTAAAGTTAGGAGTGACAATCTACTCCAGACAGTTATCCAACTAAAGTTAGGAGTGACAATCTACTCCAGACAGTTATCCAGCTAGAGGAATGAGTGAGAATTGTGTCTTTCTCCTTCGCAAGAAGAATATCCAAAGGAGAACAGAGTGTTATCCGCTTTTTGAGATTCTAACATTGATAGACTAAAAGTGGATATCTATCTTCTAATATATTTTCCGCAACGAGAACAAAAAACATTTTGATTAAAAATATTTGCAAATTAAACTGTTGTATGCAAAATGTTTTTGAGAGAGAAAGTGTAACGAATGTTCGAGATGATGTTTACGGGCGCTCGCGCACACATACGCACACGCCCACGCACGGGCACACGCATACATACACACACATACACACACACAGACACAGACATACAGACACATACAAACACACATAGACATACACAGTCACTCACATACAGACGCACATACACACAGAGACACACACACATACACAGACACACACAGACCAACAAACATACACATACAGAGACACACACACAGAGACACACAATGATACACACAGAGAGACACACACGTATAAACACACACACACATACACACACAGACAGACACACAGACACATAAAGATGCACACAAAAACACACACACAGACAGACGTAGACACACACACACACACACAAAGAGACAGATACATAGACAAATACACACATACACACATAGAAGCACATAGACATACATACACATACACACACACAGACACAGACATACAGACACACATATAAACACACATAGACACACACAGTCACTCACATACAGACACACATACACACAGAGACACACACAGACCAACAAACATACACACACAGAGACACACACGTACAAACACACACACACATACACACACAGACAGACACACAGACACATAAAGATGCACAAACAAACACACACATAGACAGATGTAGATACACACACACAAAGAGACAGATACATAGACAAAAACACACATACACACATAGAAGCACATAGACATACAGACACATACACACACACAGACACTCCCGCACCGACACATACACATACACTCAAGCAGACACACACTCTAACATACACACAGACACACACACAAACACACAAACACACACAAACACATACAAACACACGCTCAACCAAACAAACACACAAACAATCACACAAACACACTCAAACACACAAAGAAACAAAAAAGACACACACAAACAAATGCACACAAACAAAGACACACACAAACACACACACAAACAACCACACAAACACACACAAACACAAAGACCTACACCAACACCCACACACACATACACACACAAACACACAAAGAACACACACACAAACACAAACAAACACACAGAAACAAACCAACACACAGAAACAAACAAAGACAGACACACAAACACAAACACACAGAAACAAAGACACACACACAAACACAAACAAACACACTGAAACAAAAAAAACCACACACACAAACACAAACACACAGAAACAAAGACACACACACAAACACAAACACACAGAAACAAAGACACACACACAAACACAAACACAAACACATAGAAACAAACCAAGAGACACACACAAACACAAGCACACAGAAACAAAGACACACACACAAACACAATACAACAAACACAGAAACAAACAAAGACACAAACACAGACACACACACAAACACAAACACACAGAAACAAAGACACACACACAAACACAAACGAACACAGAAACAAAGACACACACACAAACACAAACACACAGAAACAAAGACACACACACAGGTATTGAGGCATTGAATATTCGTCACGTAGTGCATGGCTCTAGTATAACTATTGTGATCTCTTAATTTCTCTCCAGTCTAACATACATTTCTCTGTTATCAAGTTGAAAGATTTATAAAAAAATACTATCTGAGAATAACAACTGCATATTATACTTACTTCTAAAAATGAAGTGAATGTTTCCCTAACATCTCAATTGTAAGTCGTTTCATTTATAGCACGTGCTTCTGCTACATGAAATATAACAGCAGTACATGTTCTGGCCTCAAATGAATGGATACCTGTTTTATAATCTATAACACAGATGTGAAACGCCAACATCACCATCATCACCACCAAGACAACCACACCACCGCTGCTCCTGGTGATAGTCCAGTGAAACGACAAGATCACCATCATCACCATCACCATCATAACCATACAGCACCAACTCCTGGAGACAGCCCAGACAAACGCCAAGAACATCACCACCAAGATCACCACAATCACCCAAATGGCTCTCATCCAGATCACCCCCAACATCTCAACCACACTGGCCCTGCCCATCCTCCTACACCCCCATCACCTGGTAACGGACCAGCCAAGCGCAAACACCACCACCACCATAACCACGACAACCATACCACCGCAGCTCCTGGTGATAGCCCAGTAAAACGCCAAGAACATCACCACCAAGATCACCACAATCACCCAAATGGCTCTCACCCAGATCACCCCCAACACCTCAACCACACTGGCCCTGCCCATCCTCCTACACCCCCATCACCTGGTAACGGACTAGCCAAGCGCCAACACCACCACCACCATCACCACGACAACCACACCACCGCAGCTCCTGGTGATAGCCCAGTAAAACGCCAAGAACATCACCACCAAGATCACCACAATCACCCAAATGGCTCTCACCCAGATCACCCCCAACACCTCAACCACACTGGCCCTGCCCATCCTCCTACACCCCCATCTTCTGGTAACGGACCAGCCAAGCGCCAACACCACCACCACCATCACCACGACAACCATACCACCGCAGCTCCTGGTGATAGCCCAGTAAAACGCCAAGAACATCACCACCAAGATCACCACAATCACCCAAATGGCTCTCACCCAGATCACCCCCAACACCTCAACCACACTGGCCCTGCCCATCCTCCTACACCCCCATCACCTGGTAACGGACCAGCCAAGCGCCAACACCACCACCACCATCACCACGACAACCACACCACCGCAGCTCCTGGTGATAGCCCAGTTAAACGCCAAGAACATCACCACCAAGATCACCACAATCACCCAAATGGCTCTCACCCAGATCACCCCCAACACCTCAACCACACTGGCCCTGCCCATCCTCCTACGCCCCCATCACCTGATAACGGACCAGCCAAGCGCCAACACCACCACCATCACCAACACCATAACCAAACAACCGCCGCCCCTGGTGATAGCCCAGTCAAACGCCAAGATCACCCCCACGGCCACCCTCACCACAACCACACCACCGTCGACCCTCCTGTCGGACGTTAAATCCTCTAGCTGTGACGTCCAGTGAAACACCCTAGCCACATTCACCTTGATAACCCTGACAATATAACTAACTACCACAACTCCCATCTCTCGGTTACTCCCTCAACAACCGACACCATGTAACATTATCTGCCTCCCTGTCCGCTAGAGACCTACAATGGCCAAGGCCGTCCACTCTATTCTACATGATGTCAATTTTGTTCCTGGTTACAATCCTCGCTACCTTGGAACAACCCCGGTCTGTTCTGATCACCACACCATCAACAACCAGCCTGGTGGATATAATACCAGTCCCTGAACCGGAAGTCTCTGTCTTAAATTATGATGAAGTGGCTTGTTTCAAACTGAACTGAAATGCAAAATAAACTATTGTGATATATTACAATTGTCTTTGAAAGTATATTTTTGTCTTGGCTATTTGTAATGCGACTGTTGTAATGTATTATTATCTTCTCATTATCCTAAACCAAAGAATTACTTACATGGATATCACATCCTGACAACTGATTGATGTGGCCTAGATTTATGAAGAAACAGATTGAGGATGACACTAGGGAATAACTCTACCTTCAGGCTTGTCTTATATCTCAATGCAGCTATTGGTTTTTATAGCAGCGTGTGTGTGTTTCTGCTGGATAAGTCAGGTAACGGTTAGCATAGTTCTCACGACTCTTCAAATGACGACATAAAATCCCAAGATAGGAAAGAACAGATCACAACAACGACACAGCAAAAATGAAAATGTTAAAGAAATTGATATGGTACACAATAAACTTCTTGGATACTTGGGAGACAAGGTGATATAAATAAAAGGAAGTTGCTGATAAAAGAAATATAAAGTACTTGTGACGTCAATTGGAAGTTGACGTCATCCTGTAGGTCGATCACAGATATATTACCAAAAGCAGCCAAGAGGACACTCATATCAAATGATAGAAATCAATATTGTTGTAGCAGGTTTGCTGATAACCTGGTCACATGCACCAATGTTATTATCATTCTGTAGAGCCGTCTTGGTCATGGCTACAAAGGATATAAGTAAGATTTCTTTGGGACTGTTAGATTAGAGGTACGACATGGACTATATACTTTGAACATAGAAAACACTTGCGTAAACCACAACACAAGATAATTCATTTATTTACAAGAATATAAGTTACAACAATATCACACCAAAAAAAACAGCTGCTAATTTAAATAATGTAATTAACTAACTAACCCAAAGGATTCCAACATGAGCTGTTGGTGTAACCTCTGTAACTAATTTACCCCGGTTCTAAGTCTCCTGTCTGAACTAACCCAAAGGATTCCAACATGAGCTGTTGGTGTAACCTCTGTAACTAATTTACCCCGGTTCTAAGTCTCCTATCTCAACAAACTTGAAACCTAACATTAATCTAATCCAATCTTGTAACAAATTAGTGGTCAACTAGCTCTTGTAATCTTCTGTCGTCCCTCTGGCTCGTCTGTATTGTGGATTCAATCCGCCGTCCATAGTCCGGATTGGCTATATTAGGCTGGGGAACGTATGAACAGGGATTAGAATGAGCTACCGAAAGAGGCTTCAGCTACAACTCATTCTCAGACTGTCGAACAATGGACGTGTCTTTCTGTTGTCGAACCAATGCAAATATTATATATCGCAAGTGATCTGATCTCTCTCTTATATTATTTAATAGATATTTATCATTCTCACCTGTGAGTGAAGTGTAATTCTCTCCGCGTAGAATGGCATACCCCCCCCCCCCCCCATCCGCCCCCTCCCAGTTTACAATCACTCTCTCGAGTGCCAAAACTAGCATCATTGTTTTCTTTTATAGACCTTCTTTAACACTGGAAATCAAAATTGCCTGGCGGATGGTCCTCCCAGGTGGTTGGTTAGCCATCAATCTCATTTGGCAGGTCCCTTCTAGAGTATCATTGACTCAAATCTCTACCTGTCACTGTCACTACAAATGTGACGGCCTGACGTGTGAATCCTTGTCGCCAATCGTCTCACTCTACTATCTCTTGTACCAGTCCGATACTAAGAATGGTTAGATCTAACACCTACGCTCAATCCAGACAAGTTCCAATTTATAGTAAACAATAAACGATCACTTCGGACTGCGCGTCTTGGTGTTGACACAGACGTTGTGCTGACCCTGGATTGACCTGGCGTTGCTAGTTATTACTCAGGCAATGTTGACTCATAGAGAATACAGTCGCCAGCCGCTATTGCTTCTGCTCTAAACGCTTATGCTCTTCGGGGACCTGTTAAATTGTGTTTAAATTATATAAGAACGTTATTTCATTAGTTGCAGATTAATGTATACCCCGCCTAAGTCACTCTCTACGTAATCTCAAACCACCTCGCTATTTACACCCCAAACCGAACATCAAACGATTCCAATCATGTCTAAGAGACCGCCTTACTTATCTCTTCTTGTCGTGTAGTGGATTCTTTCCCTTAGTTTATCTTTCTGACATACGAGAACATCAACATAGGAAAACACTCAAACGTATGTGAGTAATAAAATACAAGATAATTCAGTTATTACAAGTATATATGGTTTACAACATTATCAAGGCTAAACTAACTAAATATAAATAAATCTTCCAAACTCAGAAGTTGCAAACGTGAGCATGACAGGAATCTAAAAATCTAATAACCGAGCTGTGTCTTCATCATATACTTCTGTGTTAAACACACATTTCACTTAGACTAAAACTATATTTTACATGTTCAATAATTGACTAACTAACTGTCTAGATTCGCCTTTCGGCAGCTGGTGATGAAGTTCATCTCTGGCGGCCCTGCGCTGCGTAATAAAAGCTTCTTACCACGTTTGTGGGTGAGCACCATTCAGGTTACAACTCTCGTTCCGTCTGAGCTAACTTCTGAGGCTAATTGGATAGAATGTCTTCCCTCCACAGCTTCTGAGACTAATTGGATAGAATGTCTTTCCTCCACAGCTTCTGAGACTAATTGGATAGAATGTCTTCCCTCCACAGCTTCTGAGACTAATGGGATAGAATGTCTTCCCTCCACAGCTTCTGAGACTAATTGGATAGAATGTCTTCCCTCCACAGCTTCTGAGACTAATTGGATAGAATGTCTTCCCTCCACAGCTTCTGAGACTAATTGGATAGAAAGTCTTCCCTCCACAACTTGTGAGACGGATTGACCGTTAACTTGAGACATTAGTCCTATATTTACCAATCCTTAATATGTGTTTTGTGATTGTCTCTCTCCAAACATGTGGGACTGTTTCCTTCGGTCAACTTAGACTGAATATCTCAAGCGGTTTTGTCTTTGTGATGGATAAGATTGATAAGTATTTCATTGTAATTTACACCTGTGAAAGGTGACATTTTAGTGGTAACCTGAGGTACAACGTTCTGCATATCTCCTAATGTGATCTTCATGATCTTAATATTGATGACCAGATCCTCAGCCAGCTGTGAGTCCTAACTTGTTTCCAGCGGAACCTGTATTGTGTCAACGAAGTCAAAGGCGTGGTAAGCTCTTCCCCAGAAGCATCTCTCATGTGCTTGTATACTGCAAGGTATCTGACGCATTGATGGTCTTTCCCGTGTTTTCTTTTTACCTGGTCGTGCTCCTTCGACCGTAAAGTTCGTCGCAACATCTGATCTGCCCATCCATGTTTTGCATTGTCTGCATAGATTATGGCATCGTTCACCGAAGACACTCGTTGTATTTCGGAATTGTGGTACTTTGGTATACATTGGTTCGAAAATTATAATGTGATGGTTTCCCTCATCACAGCAGGGATATATGTATTACCGTTGATTGCACACATTTTTTTACATAGATGTCTCTCTTCGTCTTTGTTGATGTTGAACTTTCTAAACTGTATCTTCTAGCAAAGATATCTGCAACTTGTTTCTCTACATGAATGTGTGTCTCTCATGTCTAATGTGATGGTTTGTCTAGGTCTTTTAAACATGTGAAGTTCTGTCTAGGTCTTGTCAGATGTGATGGTATGTCTAGATCTTTTCAACATGTGAAGTTCTGTCTAGGTCTTTTCAGATGTGATGGTTTGTCTAGGTCTTTTCAACGTGTGAAGTTCTGTCTAGGTCTTGTCAGATGTGATGTTTTGTCTATGTCTTTTCAGCATGTGAAGTTCTGTCTAGGTCTTGTCAGATGTCATGGTTTGTCTAGGTCTTTTCAACATGTGAAGTTCTGTCTAGGTCTTTTCAGATGTGATGGTTTGTCTAGGTCTTTTCAACATGTGAAGTTCTGTCTAGGTTTTGTCATATTTGAAGAGAGGCAGGCACAAATGGAGTGCAATATAAGGGAAAATGAGAAGAGATTAGAGGAGATAGAAAAGAGGCAGATGGAAATAGAAGGGAAACAAGTGAAAATGGAGGAAATTTTAAAGAAGCTGCAGTCAAGGTGTAGTCAAGGAAGTAAGGGAGATTTGAGTGAGGAAACAGCTCACAGGGCAGAGAGCTTTGGAGAGAAGTATGCACATATAGGTGAGGGGTCAGTTTTGGTAGTAGGAGATTCAATGGTGAGAGAGGTTGGCAGACATTTGTCTAAACAACACAACATGTTTGAAAGAATGGATATTGGGGGAGCAAAAATAGAGGACATAGAGGGGAGAATAAAGAGGTTAGATGACAAAGGAAACAGTCATGTGGTAGTATTGGCAGGTACAAATAATGTAAAGAGAGATGGTACAGAAATAATTATGGATAAATATAAAAGTCTTATGAGAACACTTAAGGAAAAAAAGTTTAGAAAGGTCACAATGATGGGCATTTTAGACAGAGCAGATGGGTCAGACTATCTAGATAGCAAAATAATAGGTATCAACCTTAGGTTACAGGTGATGTGTGCGGACATGGGAATGGAATTTATTGATGTTAAAGTAGACAAAAGTAAAATGTTAGATAGGGGAGGTTTACATCTAAATGAGATAGGACAGCATGTTGTAGCAAAGTATATGTTCTATCATTGTGTTAGAAATTTAAACTAGTTAGGCCTATGAAGTATGAGACTAAAGATAGGCCTACAATAGGGTGCTATAGAGGATGTAGTCAAAGGGTAATTTGGTGTCAGGGAAGTGTGAAATACATAGTAGAAAAGCAAACACTAAAATGATAAAGCAGAAGCAAAAAGAGGAAAACCAACAACATTACAAACTAAAATGTTTTTATGCAAATGTGAGAAGCATAGTAAATAAAAGAGAAGAATTGGAACTGTATGTAGAAGAAGAAAAACCAGATATAATAGGATTAACAGAATCATGGACATATGAGGAGATTGCAGATAGTGAACTTGAAATTGAGGGATATACAATGTTAAGGAAAGATAGGATAATTGGAGACAAGACTAAGGGAGGTGGCGTTTTATTATACTGTATAAATTCTGTTAATATAACGATCAAAGATTATGTATCATGTGGTAACAAAAATGAAAGTGTATGGGGAGAAATAGAAAGTGGGGGTGAAAAAACAGTGATTGGAGTGTGCTATAGATGTCCATCAAGTCAAAAAGAGGAAGATGAGGAGCTGATTAGTAGCATAGCAAAGGCAAGTAAAGGGAAATTATTATTAATGGGAGATTTCAACTATCCAGAAATAAAATGGGATATGGCAGAAGCACTTGTAGAGTCAAAACCTTTTGTTACGTGCATAACTGACAATTTTTTAATTCAACATATAGAAGCAGCCACCAGAGGCAAAAACATACTCGACCTAGTTTTTACCACAGAGGAAAATATGATTGAAAACGTTACCGTTGGGGAACTGTTTGGCTCAAGTGACCATCAAATCATCCGTTGGGATCTTATTGCAGGGAAAGAAGTAAACATAAACACGCGAACATACGACTACTCTAAGACAGATGTTAAGAGGATGAAAGAGGCAGCGAACCACATAATCTGGAAAGATATTATTGTAGGAACAGATGTTGAACAGGAGTGGGAAAGTTTTAAAACAGTTCTAGAAACGCTAAAAGAGGAATGTGTTCCATGTAGGGAGGTAAACCCCAAGCGTAAAAAGTGGATAACTAGATTTGTAGTGAAATGTAGAAGAGCAAAAAATAAAGCATGGCAAAAATATATAGAGGCAGGAAAATCAAAAGAAACATATGTAAAATATTTGGACAAGCAGAACATATCTCAGAAAGCGAATAAAACAGCAAAAATAGACTTTGAAAAAAAACTTGCTCAGAGGATCAAGACTGACAGTAAAAGCTTCTTTTCTTATGTTAGAAATAAACAAAGAACGAAAGACAAAGTAGGCCCTCTCATAGACAGTACAGGAAAAATAATAAGTGAGAATAGAGAGGCTGCTAATCTGCTTAATCAGTACTTTGGCACAGTCTTCACAAAGGAGGACTGCTCCGAGATCCCAGAGCCTATAGATATTTTTCAAAGAGACATGGATACAGCGGGATTAAGATCAATCTGTATTACAGAGGAAATGGTTTTTAAAAAATTGGAGGAGTTGAAAGTGAATAAATGTCCAGGTCAAGATGGTATTCACCCAAAATTGCTGTATGAAATTAGAAACCAACTAGCAAAACCATTGGCTATATTATGTTCTCAATCACTTACAAAAGGGATTGTTCCACGGGATTGGAAAGATGCAGGAGTGATCCCCTTATTCAAAAAAGGCAAAAAATCAGATCCGGCAAATTATAGACCGGTGAGTTTAACGAGCATAGTCTGTAAATTGTTAGAGTCAATAATCAAAGAAAACATTGTAATGCATTTAGAAAAATTTAATCTAATTAGAAATAGTCAGCATGGGTTTACTAGAGGGAGATCATGCTTAACAAATCTATTAGAATTCATGGAGGAGGTTACTAAAATCATAGATAAAGGGGAGCCATTGGATGTTATTTATCTAGACTTTGCAAAGGCCTTTGATAGAGTACCTCATCAAAGATTATTTCGAAAGTTAAAATCACATGGAATAGGTGGCGAAGTTGCCAAATGGATTGAAAATTGGTTAACAGGAAGAAGGCAGAGGGTGGGCATAAATAAGGAGTACTCTGAGTGGAGTGAAGTGAAAAGTGGTGTGCCACAGGGCTCGGTTTTGGGACCAATTTTGTTCTTGATATATATAAATGATTTGGACATTGATATGAGATCCATGATTGCAAAATTTGCTGATGACACAAAACTATGCAGTAGTGTCTCATCTAAAGCGGAAGTGGATATATTGATGTCGGATTTAGATAAAATTCGAGAATGGTCTGTAAGCTGGCAAATGGAGTTTAATGTAGATAAATGTACAGTCATCCACATGGGTAGATCCAATATGGAACATAAATACAGAATGGGAGAAAATAATATTAGAAAGATAGATAAGGAAAGGGACCTAGGGGTTATAATAGATCATACAGGAAAGGTGAGTGAGCAAGTTAAGGTAGCAGTGAAAAAGGCAAATGCAATGTTAGGTATGATAAAAAGAAATATTAAACATAGGAGCAAGGAAGTGATCGTCAAACTGTATAAAGCTTTAGTTAGACCTAGATTGGAGTACTGAGTACAGGTGTGGAGTCCTTATCATAGAGGGGACATAAACATGCTAGAAAGAATACAAAAAAGAGCGACAAAGATGATAGTTGGATTCCAGAATTACAGTTATGAGGAACGACTCAGAAAAACAGGCCTACAGTGTCTCGAAGAGAGAAGAATTCGTGGTGACTTAATACAGGTTTATAAGATGATCAGAGGAATTGATAAATTAGACTATAACAAGTTTTTTAAAATACAGCCACCTACAATAACACGAGGGCATAGCTACAAGCTGATTAAAGAGAGGTCCAGGTTAGATATTAGGAAATATTTTTTTTTTTTAGTCAGAGAGTGGTGTCTGCTTGGAATGCATTGCCAGGGGAGGTGGTGGAGGCAGGGACAGTTAATGCGTTTAAGAATAAACTGGATGCGCATAGATTTTAGAGCAAGGTGATGTAAATGTAACTGGTTGTATACAGACTCTGCAGGGTCTTCTAAACCAGTATAAAGACGTTAAGTTAAGTTAAGTTATATGTGATGGTTTGTCTAGGTCTTTTAAACATGTGAAGTTCTGTCTAGGTCTTTTCAACATGTGAAGTTCTGTCTAGGTCTTGTCAGATGTGATGGTTTGTCTAGGTCTTGTCAGATGTGATGGTTTGTCTAGGTCTTGTCAGATGTGATGGTTTGTCTAGGTCTTGTCAGATGTGATGGTTTGTCTAGGTGTTTTCAACATGTGAAGTTCTGTCTAGGACTTGTCAGATGTGATGGTCTGTCAAGATGTTGTCACATGTGAAGGTGGGGCTAGGTCTTATCATCCCCTTAGAGTAGTCATATGTTCGCGAGCTTATGTTTGCTTCTTTCCTTGCTATAAGATCACAAGGAACGATCTAATGGTCCCTTGAGCCAAACAGTTTCTCAAAGAGTAACGGTTTCATTGTTTTCCTCTGTAGTAAATACCAAGTCGAGTGTGTTTTGCCTGAGGCAGCTGCTTTTACATGATGAATTCCAGAAATTGTCACATGCACTTACCAAAAAGTTTTGACTCTACAAGTGCTTCTGCCATATCCCATTGTATTTCTGGAAAGTTGAAATCCCCTATCAGTAATCATTTCCCTGTATTTGCCTTTTCTATACTACTAATCAGCTCCTTTTCTTCTTCTTTTGGACTTGAAGGACATTTGTAGCAGACTTCAACCACAGTTTTTTCACCCCCAAATACCTTTTCTCCCCATACATTTTCATTTTTGTTAGGACTTGATAAATCATCTTTGATCGTTTTATTAACAGAATTTGAACAGTATAATAAAACGGCACCTCTCTTAGTCTTGTCTCCAACTACCCAATCTTTCCTTGATATTGTATATCCCTCTATTTCAAGTTCACTATCTGCAATGTTCTCATATGTCCATGATTCTGCTAACCCTAATATATCTGGTTTTTCTTCTTGTGCATACAGTTCCATGTTTTCTCGTTTATTAACTTTGCTTCTCACATTTGCATAAAACAGTTTAGTTTGTTATTTTGCTGCACTATTTCTATTTTATATACGTTATTTTGCAGTACAGTTTCTATTTTATATACGTTATTTCGCTGCACTATTTCTACTTTACATATATATGTTATTTTATTTCTTCCTGTTTTACGCCTATCTTTAGTCTCATACTTTAGAGCCTTACTAGGAAACATTTTTAAGGGTAATATTTTTATTACAGTGATGAAACATATTTTTACCTACCACATACTACCCTGTCTTATTAATATGTAAACCTCTCCTATCTAGCATTTTACGTTTGTCTATTTTCACATCAATAAATTCAATACCCACATCTGTACACATCATCTGCATCCTGAGGTTGATACCTATTTCCTTACTGTCCAGATAGGCTGACCCTGTGATCGGTCTAAAATATCCATCATGGTGACCTTCATGGTTTTTTTTGTTTTCCTTAAGTGCTCTAATCAGACACTTGTATCTTTGCATAATTATTTCGGTACCATCTCTCTTTACATCATGACCGTTTGCTCTGTCACCTATCATCATTTTTATCTCCTCTATATCCTCAATTTTAGCTTCCCCAATGTCCATTTTGTCTAACATTTTATGTTGTTCTCACAAATATCTGCCAACCTCCCGCACCATTGAATCCCCTACTCTCAACACTGAACCATCACTTACATTTGCATACGTATCTGGAACGATCTCTGTCCAGTCAAGGTTTTGTCAGATGTGCTGGTCTGTTTAGGTCTTTCAGGTGTGACGGTATGTCTAGGTCTTGTCAGATGTGACGGTATGTCCAGGTCTTGTCAGGTGTGGTCTGTTTAGGTCTTTTCAGATGTGATGGTCTGTTTAGGTCTTGTCAGGTCTGATGGTATGTCCAGGTCTTGTCCGATGTGATGGTATGTCTAGATCTTGTCAGGTGTGATGGTATGTATAGGTTTTGTCAGATGTGATGGTATGTCCAGGTCTTGTCCGATGTGATGCTCTGTCTAGAACATGACAGACCTAATCGTTAGTTTATGACTCTACTATTGTGATGGTTTGTCTAGGAAATAGTCTTCGCTGAAGGATGTGGCTCACCTCCATAATTTACTCGTCTATTTTCCATAATTCACTGCCGCAATTTCATTCCCCTGGCTCTCAAGTTTTATGCTAGTTTTATTCTCTGAGATTCTACTACAGCCTTTTTCCATTTTCTGTTTTTACCGAACCAAGGGTAGGAGTGTCAATTTACTCCAATTAGTTATCCATCTGAAGTTAGGACCGACAATGTTCTCCAGACAGTCAGTTATCCATCTGAAGTTAGGAGCGACAATGTTCTCCAGACAGTCAGTTATCCATCTGATGTTAGGAGTGACAATCTACTCCAGACAGTTAGTTATCCATCTGATGTTAGGAGTGACAATCTACTCCAGACAGTTAGTTATCCAACTAAAGCAAGAAGTGACAATCTACTCCAGACAGTTAGTTATCCAACTAAAGTTAGGAGTGACAATCTACTCCAGACAGTTATCCAACTAAAGTTAGGAGTGACAATCTACTCCAGACAGTTATCCAACTAAAGTTAGGAGTGACAATCTACTCCAGACAGTTATCCAACTAAAGTTAGGAGTGACAATCTACTCCAGACAGTTAGTTATCCAACTAAAGCAAGAAGTGACAATCTACTCCAGACAGTTAGTTATCCAACTAAAGTTAGGAGTGACAATCTACTCCAGACAGTTATCCAACTAAAGTTAGGAGTGACAATCTACTCCAGACAGTTATCCAACTAAAGTTAGGAGTGACAATCTACTCCAGACAGTTATCCAACTAAAGTTAGGAGTGACAATCTACTCCAGACAGTTAGTTATCCAAATAAAGTTAGGAGTGACAATCTACTCCAGACAGTTATCCAACTAAAGTTAGGAGTGACAATCTACTCCAGACAGTTATCCAACTAAAGTTAGGAGTGACAATCTACTCCAGACAGTTATCCAACTAAAGTTAGGAGTGACAATCTACTCCAGACAGTTAGTTATCCAACTAAAGTTAGGAGTGACAATCTACTCCAGACAGTTAGTTATCCAACTAAAGTTAGGAGTGACAATCTACTCCAGACAGTTAGTTATCCAAATAAAGTTAGGAGTGACAATCTACTCCAGACAGTTAGTTATCCAACTAAAGTTAGGAGTGACAATCTACTCCAGACAGTTAGTTATCCAACTAAAGTTAGGAGTGACAATCTACTCCAGACAGTTAGTTATCCAACTAAAGTTAGGAGTGACAATCTACTCCAGACAGTTAGTTATCCAACTAAAGTTAGGAGTGACAATCTACTCCAGACAGTTATCCAACTAAAGTTAGGAGTGACAATCTACTCCAGACAGTTAGTTATCCAAATAAAGTTAGGAGTGACAATCTACTCCAGACAGGTAGTTATCCAACTAAAGTTAGGAGTGACAATCTACTCCAGACAGTTAGTTATCCAAATAAAGTTAGGAGTGACAATCTACTCCAGACAGTTAGTTATCCAACTAAAGTTAGGAGTGACAATCTACTCCAGACAGTTAGTTATCCAAATAAAGTTAGGAGTGACAATCTACTCCAGACAGTTAGTTATCCAACTAAAGTTAGGAGTGACAATCTACTCCAGACAGTTATCCAACTAAAGTTAGGAGTGAAAATCTACTCCAGACAGTTATCCAACTAAAGTTAGGAGTGACAATCTACTCCAGACAGTTATCCAACTAAAGTTAGGAGTGACAATCTACTCCAGACAGTTAGTTATCCAACTAAAGTTAGGAGTGACAATCTACTCCAGACAGTTATCCAACTAAAGTTAGGAGTGACAATCTACTCCAGACAGTTAGTTATCCAAATAAAGTTAGGAGTGACAATCTACTCCAGACAGTTATCCAACTAAAGTTAGGAGTGACAATCTACTCCAGACAGTTAGTTATCCAACTAAAGTTAGGAGTGACAATCTACTCCAGACAGTTATCCAACTAAAGTTAGGAGTGACAATCTACTCCAGACAGTTAGTTATCCAAATAAAGTTAGGAGTGACAATCTACTCCAGACAGTTATCCAACTAAAGTTAGGAGTGACAATCTACTCCAGACAGTTAGTTATCCAAATAAAGTTAGGAGTGACAATCTACTCCAGACAGTTATCCAACTAAAGTTAGGAGTGACAATCTACTCCAGACAGTTAGTTATCCAAATAAAGTTAGGAGTGACAATCTACTCCAGACAGTTATCCAACTAAAGTTAGGAGTGACAATCTACTCCAGACAGTTATCCAACTAAAGTTAGGAGTGACAATCTACTCCAGACAGTTAGTTATCCAACTAAAGTTAGGAGTGACAATCTACTCCAGACAGTTAGTTATCCAACTAAAGTTAGGAGTGACAATCTACTCCAGACAGTTAGTTATCCAACTAAAGTTAGGAGTGACAATCTACTCCAGACAGTTATCCAACTAAAGTTAGGAGTGACAATCTACTCCAGACAGTTAGTTATCCAAATAAAGTTAGGAGTGACAATCTACTCCAGACAGTTATCCAACTAAAGTTAGGAGTGACAATCTACTCCAGACAGTTATCCAACTAAAGTTAGGAGTGACAATCTACTCCAGACAGTTATCCAACTAAAGTTAGGAGTGACAATCTACTCCAGACAGTTAGTTATCCAAATAAAGTTAGGAGTGACAATCTACTCCAGACAGTTATCCAACTAAAGTTAGGAGTGACAATCTACTCCAGACAGTTAGTTATCCAAATAAAGTTAGGAGTGACAATCTACTCCAGACAGTTATCCAACTAAAGTTAGGAGTGACAATCTACTCCAGACAGTTAGTTATCCAAATAAAGTTAGGAGTGACAATCTACTCCAGACAGTTAGTTATCCATCTGATGTTAGGAGTGACAATCTACTCCAGACAGTTAGTTATCCATCTGATGTTAGGAGGGACAATCTACTCCAGACAGTTATCCAGCTAGAGGAATGAGTGAGAATTGTGTCTTTCTCCTTCGCAAGAAGAATATCCAAAGGAGAACAAAGTGTTATCCGCTTTTAGAGATTCTAACATTGACAGACTAAAAGTGGATATCTATCTTCTAATATATTTTCCGCAACGAGAACAAAAAACATTTTGATTAAAAATATTTGCAAATTAAACTGTTGTATGCAAAATGTTTTTGAGAGAGAAAGTGTAACGAATGTTCGAGATGATGTTTACGGGCGCTCGCGCACACATACGCACACGCCCACGCACGGGCACACGCATACATACACACACATACACACACACAGACACAGACATACAGACACACATACAAACACACATAGACACACACAGTCACTCACATACAGACGCACATACACACAGAGACACACACACATACACACACACACACAGACACACAATGATACACACAGAGAGACACACACGTATAAACACACACACACATACACACACAGACAGACACACAGACACATAAAGATGCACACAAAAACACACACACAGACAGACGTAGACACACACACACACACACAAAGAGACAGATACATAGAAAAATTCACACATACACACATAGAAGCACATAGACATACATACACATACACACACACAGACATATAGACACACATACAAACACACATAGACACACACAGTCACTCACATACAGACACACATACACACAGAGACACACACAAACCAACAAACATACACACACAGAGACACACACGTACAAACACACACACACATACACACACAGCCAGACACACAGACACATAAAGATGCACACAAAAACACACACATAGACAGACGTAGATACACACACACAAAGAGACAGATACATAGACAAAAACACACATACACACATAGAAGCACATAGACATACAGACACATACACACACACAGACACTCCCGCACCGACACATACACATACACTCAAGCAGACACACACTCTAACATGCACACAGACACACACACAAACACACAAACACACACAAACACATACAAACACACGCTCAAACAAACAAACACACAAACAATCACACAAACACACTCAAACACACAAAGAAACAAAAAAAGACACACAAACACATGCACACAAACAAAGACACACACAAACACACACACAAACAACCACACAAACACACACAAACACAAAGACCTACACCAACACCCACACACACATACACACACAAACACACAAAGAACACACACACAAACACAAACAAACACACAGAAACAAACAAAGACACAGAAACAAACAAAGACACACACAAACAAAGACAGACACACAAACACAAACACACAGAAACAAAGACACACACACAAACACAAACAAACACACTGAAACAAAAAAAAGACACACACACAAACACAAACACACAGAAACAAAGACACACACACAAACACAAACACACAGAAACAAAGACACACACACAAACACAAACACAAACACATAGAAACAAACAAAGAGACACACACAAACACAAGCACACAGAAACAGAGACACACACACAAACACAATACAACAAACACAGAAACAAACAAAGACACAAACACAGACACACACAAACACAAACACACAGAAACAAAGACACACACACAAACACAAACAAACACACTGAAACAAAAAAAGACACACACACAAACACAAACACACAGAAACAAAGACAAACACACAATCACAAACACACAAAAACAAAGACACACATACAAACACAAACACAAACACATAGAAACAAACAAAGAGACACACACAAACACAAGCACACAGAAACAAAGACACACACACAAACACAAACAAACACACAGAAACAAACAAAGACACAAACACAAACACAGACACACACACAAACACACAGAAACAAAGACACACACACAAACACAAAGAAACAAAGACACACCCCCCCCCCCCCCCAACCACACACACACACACAATAAGAAAGTCAAATAGGATGTCGATGTAGAATGCCCACAGTGAGTAACATTTCCCTTTCGTGTCCCTGAAAAGAGCGGTAACGGCGTGTTGCAGTAGCTTTCCTCACATCCCGAGCGTGCTGATGATGGTAGACCAGAGACATCAAGGAGATTGTGCTATGCTGTGCTTCATCTGCCTAACGTTTACTGCTACTGGGATCCCGTCCATTCCCCCACCTCGTTGGCCAGGCTGCAATGAAGCCAACCCGTTCCCAGGGACACCTGGGTGAAAGATAGGTGGTGTCCAGTCTAGAATATTTGATCTGTCCCTGACAACCATTCCTGACCAGTGTGTTTATCCTTCCTGACCAGACGATAATCTTCTCTCCCCAAGAGAGTAAGAAAGACAGACAGAATGAAAGTGGAGAACAATATTGAAGATAAGCTGAGATAAACGTGAACTGTTTTGGTTCACACGGCCTGGTCAGTTTATCTCAAACCGTCCACACCTGACCTGCATGTAAGGACTAATTACTATTGATACAACACAAGTCGGCCATGATGTCAGCAAATCTTGTACCCGTTATTAAGTTGATTAGTCAAACATGCCCAGATTCCGTGCACATTTTTTTACCTCGATTTCTATCTGACACGATCTTACTACAGACCTGTTTGTGCTTTCTTCTGGACCAAGTAACAAACTCTGATCACTATAAAAGTCAGTGCAGACAAGAACCAGCACAGATTCTCCAGGGATCTCCAGTCAGGCTCCTAATTCAGTACAACTACTCCCACGCCATTCCACCATGAAGATCGTGCTAGTCTTGCTTGCAGTGTTCATTGGCTTGGCTGGTGCGCATTGTAAGTCGTTGTTTGTTGTTACCATGACTACGCTAGACTAGCTGCCGTCTTGTGCTGACACGTGACTAGAACATCAGATCATGTAGTCTCTTAGAATAGAACGGACGGCTTCTGTGGATGTCAACAAATTTAATGTACCATCAGTTTAGATTGATTTGACAAAATTCACCTTTTTTGGTTGTCAATGGTTCACTCCAGCACACATTCATACCATTCTCTTGCTCGTCTGTCAATCAACTATCTTTCCACTATAGATGTCAGAAGATGTTAAATCACTTTATCTATATAATAACGTCCACCATTTCTTGCATGTTCATCTCCTTGCTGTGAAACTTGTTTGTCCCCTCGGAACTGCTGCTTTCAGGTTTAATATTTCTTTAATCTATGCTATAATTTAGTATCCTCCGCGCAATTTATATAATGGATCCGATATTACTTGACTTATATATATATATCAGGAACAAAATTAGTTCCAAAACCGATCTCTGTGGCACGCCACTTGTAGTCTTACACCACTAGGCAGTGTAAGCCTACAACTTATCTATGCCCACTCTCTGCCTTCTTTTGGTCAACCAATGTTCAATGAATTCGACAACTTCACATTCTATTTCATGAGATTTAAACTTTCTAAGCAGTCTTCGATGATGTATTCTATCAAATGTCTTAGCAAAACTAGATAAATGACACCCACGGGCTCCCCTTCCCCTATATTATTATTAACGTCCTCCGTGAATTCTAATTGATTTGTTAGGCATAATCTCTTTTTAGTAAACCCATCCTGACTATTTCTGATTAGATTAAATTTGTTCAAGTGCATTACTATGTTTTCTAGACTCACTGGTCTATATTTTGCGTGATCTAATATTTTCAGGTTTTTGAACAAGTAATCTCCCCTGTATCTTTCCAATCTTCTTGAGCAATTCCTTTGGCAAATGGTTGATATCAAAATATATCCAATGATTTTGTCAACAGGTTTCTAATTTGAAACATCAATTTTGGATGAATACCTTCTTGACCAGGCAATTAGCCCACATTGAACCCTAAGAATTGTTTGAAAACCATTTCCTCCGTAATGCAAACTGATCTTAATTCATTTGAATCCATGTACCTTGGAAATAAATACGGGCTCTCGAATCTTGGTGTAGCTTTCTTTTGTGTTTAATGACAAATTATTGAAGGGTTTATTTTCCTTGAACAATGGCTTGGCCACATAATCTTTTTGCTTCATAATCACCATTAAATGTGAACATACTGTGAACCAGTTGAGCGGCGAAGAACTCCGGACTGACTATTTTCTGCAAGATTGAGTCACATGTCACACCTCAAATGTCAACATGGCTGAAATTACTTTCGTCTTTAAAGATCGTGTCATTAGTAAGAGATTTTATCCACGAAGATCTCTGGACCTTAGCCCAGCTGATTCCTTGTAGTGGGACATGCTGAAAGGGAAATGTGCCCCAACCAGGCAAGAAACCTCAAAGAACTGCAAGAAAACATTCGGCTGGAGTCAGTGACTCCTGATGTGTTGTTGAATACCTTCAGTAATATGAAGAAACTCGTGCAAGTATGGATTGATGTTAATGGCGACCACTTAACAATTTGCTATCAGCTTCTCACATAACAAAGTATGGCCATGACAAATCCCATTGAACATCTATCAGCTGGTTCAACAGGTGTAAGGAAAACCAAGTCCAGGTATTGAGGCATTGAATATTCGTCACGTAGTGCATGGCTCTAGTATAACTATTGTGATCTCTTCATTTCTCTCCAGTCTAACATACATTTCTCTGTTATCAAGTTGAAAGATTTATAACAAAATACTATCTGAGAATAACAACTGCATATTATACTTACTTCTAAAAATGAAGTGAATGTTTCCCTAACATCTCAATTGTAAGTCGTTTCATTTATAGCACGTGCTTCTACTACATGAAATATAACAGCAGTACATGTTCTGGCCTCAAATGAATGGATACCTGTTTTATAATCTATAACACAGATGTGAAACGCCAACATCACCATCATCACCACCATGACAACCACACCACCGCAGCTCCTGGTGATAGTCCAGTGAAACGACAAGATCACCATCATCACCATCACCATCATAACCATACAGCCCCAACTCCTGGAGACAGCCCAGACAAACGCCAAGAAAATCACCACCAAGATCACCACAATCACCCAAATGGCTCTCACCAAGATCACCCCCAACACCTCAACCACACTGGCCCTGCCCATCCTCCTACACCCCCATCACCTGGTAACGGACCAGCCAAGCGCCAACACCACCACCACCATCACCACGACAACCACACCACCGCAGCTCCTGGTGATAGCCCAGTAAAACGCCAAGAACATCACCACCAAGATCACCACAATCACCCAAATGGCTCTCACCCAGATCACCCCCAACACCTCAACCACACTGGCCCTGCCCATCGTCCTACACCCCCATCACCTGGTAACGGACCAGCCAAGCGCCAACACCACCACCACCATCACCACGACAACCACACCACCGCAGCTCCTGGTGATAGCCCAGTAAAACGCCAAGAACATCACCACCAAGATCACCACAATCACCCAAATGGCTCTCACCCAGATCACCCCCAACACCTCAACCACACTGGCCCTGCCCATCCTCCTACACCCCCATCACATGGTAACGGACCAGCCAAGCGCCAACACCACCACCACCATCACCACGACAACCACACCACCGCAGCTCCTGGTGATAGCCCAGTAAAACGCCAAGAACATCACCACCAAGATCACCACAATCACCCAAATGGCTCTCACCCAGATCACCCCCAACACCTCAACCACACTGGCCCTGCCCATCGTCCTACACCCCCATCACCTGGTAACGGACCAGCAAAGCGCCAACACCACCACCACCATCACCACGACAACCACACCACCGCAGCTCCTGGTGATAGCCCAGTAAAACGCCAAGAACATCACCACCAAGATCACCACAATCACCCAAATGGCTCTCACCCAGATCACCCCCAACACCTCAACCACACTGGCCCTGCCCATCCTCCTACACCCCCATCACCTGGTAACGGACCAGCCAAGCGCCAACACCACCACCACCATCACCACGACAACCACACCACCGCAGCTCCTGGTGATAGCCCAGTAAAACGCCAAGAACATCACCACCAAGATCACCACAATCACCCAAATGGCTCTCACCCAGATCACCCCCAACACCTCAACCACACTGGCCCTGCCCATCCTCCTACACCCCCATCACCTGGTAACGGACCAGCCAAGCGCCAACACCACCACCACCATCACCACGACAACCATACCACCGCAGCTCCTGGTGATAGCCCAGTAAAACGCCAAGAACATCACCACCAAGATCACCACAATCACCCAAATGGCTCTCACCCAGATCACCCCCAACACCTCAACCACACTGGCCCTGCCCATCCTCCTACACCCCCATCACCTGGTAACGGACCAGCCAAGCGCCAACACCACCACCACCATCACCACGACAACCACACCACCGCAGCTCCTGGTGATAGCCCAGTAAAACGCCAAGAACATCACCACCAAGATCACCACAATCACCCAAATGGCTCTCACCCAGATCACCCCCAACACCTCAACCACACTGGCCCTGCCCATCCTCCTACACCCCCATCACCTGGTAACGGACCAGCCAAGCGCCAACACCACCACCACCATCACCACGACAACCATACCACCGCAGCTCCTGGTGATAGCCCAGTAAAACGCCAAGAACATCACCACCAAGATCACCACAATCACCCAAATGGCTCTCACCCAGATCACCCCCAACACCTCAACCACACTGGCCCTGCCCATCGTCCTACACCCCCATCACCTGGTAACGGACCAGTTAAGCGCCAACACCACCACCACCATCACCACGACAACCACACCACCGCAGCTCCTGGTGATAGCCCAGTAAAACGCCAAGAGCATCACCACCAAGATCACCACAATCACCCAAATGGCTCTCACCCAGATCACCCCCAACACCTCAACCATACTGGCCCTGCCCATCCTCCTACGCCCCCATCACCTGATAACGGACCAGCCAAGCGCCAACACCACCACCATCACCAACACCAAAACCAAACAACCGCCGCCCCTGGTGATAGCCCAGTCAAACGCAAAGATCACCCCCACGGCCACCCTCACCACAACCACACCACCGTCGACCCTCCTGTCGGACGTTAAATCCTCTAGCTGTGACGTCCAGTGAAACACCCTAGCCACATTCACCTTGATAACCCTGACAATATAACTAACTACCACAACTCCCATCTCTCGGTTACTCCCTCAACAACCGACACCATGTAACAATATCTGCCTCCCTGTCCGCTAGAGACCTACAATGGCCAAGGCCGTCCACTCTATTCTACATGATGTCAATTTTGTTCCTGGTTACAATCCTCGCTACTTTGGAACAACCCCGGTCTGTTCTGATCACCACACCATCAACAACCAGCCTGGTGGATATAATACCAGTCCCTGAACCGGAAGTCTCTGTCTTAAATTATGATGAAGTGGCTTGTTTCAAACTGAACTGAAATGCAAAATAAACTATTGTGATATATTACAATTGTCTTTGAAAGTGTATTTTTGTCTTGGCTATTTGTAATGCGACTGTTGTAATGTATTATTATCTTCTCATTATCCTAAACCAAAGAATTACTTACATGGATATCACATCCTGACAACTGATTGATGTGGCCTAGATTTATGAAGAAACAGATTGAGGATGACACTAAGGAATAACTCTACCTTCAGGCTTGTCTTATATCTCAATGCAGTTATTGGTTTTTATAGCAGCGTGTGTGTGTCTGCTGGATAAGTCAGGTAACGGTTAGCAGAGTTCTCACGACTCTTCAAATGACGACATAAAATCCCAAGATAGGAAAGAACAGATCACAACAACGACACAGCAAAAATGAAAATGTTAAAGAAATTGATATGGTACACAATAAACTTCTTGGATACTTGGGAGACAAGGTGATATAAATAAAAGGAAGTTGCTGATAAAAGAAATATAAAGTACTTGTGACGTCAATTGTAAGTTGACGTCATCCTGTAGGTCGATCACAGATATATTACCAAAAGCAGCCAAGAGGACACTCATATCAAATGATAGAAATCAATATTGTTGTAGCAGGTTTGCTGATAACCTGGTCACATGCACCAATGTTATTATCATTCTGTAGAGCCGTCTTGGTCATGGCTACAAAGGATATAAGTAAGATTTCTTTGGGACTGTTAGATTAGAGGTACGACATGGACTATATACTTTGAACATAGAAAACACTTGCGTTAACCACAACACAAGATAATTCATTTATTTACAAGAATATAAGTTACAACAATATCGCACAAAAGAAAACAGCTGCTAATCTAAATAATGTAATTAACTAACTAACCCAAAGGATTCCAGCATATGCTGTTATTGTAACCTCTGTAACTAATTTACCCCGGTTCTAAGTCTCCTATCTCAACAAACTTGAAACCTAACATTAATCTAATCCAATCTTGTAACAAATTAGTGGTCAACTAGCTCTCGTAATCTTCTGTCGTCCCTCTGGCTCGTCTGTATTGTGGATTCAATCCGCCGTCCATAGTCCGGATTGGCTATATTAGGCTGGGGAACGTATGAACAGGGATTAGAATGAGCTACCGAAAGAGGCTTCAGCTACAACTCATTCTCAGACTGTCGAACAATGGACGTGTCTTTCTGTTGTCGAACCAATGCAAATATTATATATCGCAAGTGATCTGATCTCTCTCTCATATTATTTAATAGATATTTATCATTCTCACCTGTGAGTGAAGTGTAATTCTCTCCGCGTAGAATGGCATACCCCCCCCCCCCCCCATCCGCCCCCTCCCAGTTTACAATCACTCTCTCGAGTGCCAAAACTAGCATCATTGTTTTCTTTTATAGACCTTCTTTAACACTGGAAATCAAAATTGCCTGGCGGATGGTCCTCCCAGGTGGTTGGTTAGCCATCAATCTCATTTGGCAGGTCCCTTCTAGAGTATCATTGACTCAAATCTCTACCTGTCACTGTCACTACAAATGTGACGGCCTGACGTGTGAATCCTTGTCGCCAATCGTCTCACTCCACTATCTCTTGTACCAGTCCGATACTAAGAATGGTTAGATCTAACACCTACGCTCAATCCAGACAAGTTCCAATTTATAGTAAACAATAAACGATCACTTCGGACTGCGCGTCTTGGTGTTGACACAGACGTTTTGCTGACCCTGGATTGACCTGGCGTTGCTAGTTATTACTCAGGCAATGTTGACTCCCAGAGAATACAGTCGCCAGCCGCTATTGCTTCTGCTCTAAACGCTTATGCTCTTCGGGGACCTGTTAAATTGTGTTTAAATTATATAAGAACATTATTTCATTAGTTGCAGATTAATGTATACCCCGCCTAAGTCACTCTCTACGTAATCTCAAACCACCTCGCTATTTACACCCCAAACCGAACATCAAACGATTCCAATCATGTCTAAGAGACCGCCTTACTTATCTCTTCTTGTCGTGTAGTGGATTCTTTCCCTTAGTTTATCTTTCTGACATACGAGAACATCAACATAGGAAAACACTCAAACGTATGTGAGTAATAAAATACAAGATAATTCAGTTATTACAAGTATATATGGTTTACAACATTATCAAGGCTAAACTAACTAAATATAAATAAATCTTCCAAACTCAGAAGTTGCAAACGTGAGCATGACAGGAATCTAATAATCTAATAACCGAGCTGTGTCTTCATCATATACTTCTGTGTTAAACACACATTTCACTTAGACTAAAACTATATTTTACATGTTCAATAATTGACTAACTAACTGTCTAGTTTCGCCTTTCGGCAGCTGGTGATGAAGTTCATCTCTGGCGGCCCTGCGCTGCGTAATAAAAGCTTCTTACCACGTTTGTGGGTGAGCACCATTCAGGTTACAACTCTCGTTCCGTCTGAGCTAACTTCTGAGGCTAATTGGATAGAATGTCTTCCCTCCACAGCTTCTGAGACTAATTGGATAGAATGTCTTCCCTCCACAGCTTCTGAGACTAATTGGATAGAATGTCTTCTCTCCACAGCTTCTGAGACTAATTGGATAGAAAGTCTTCCCTCCACAGCTTCTGAGACTAATTGGATAGAATGTCTTCCCTCCACAGCTTCTGAGACTAATTGGATAGAAAGTCTTCCCTCCACAACTTGTGAGACGGATTGACCGTTAACTTGAGACATTAGTCCTATATTTACCAAACCTTAATATGTGTTTTGGGATTGTCTCTCTCCAAACATGGGGGACTGTTTCCTTCGGTCAACTTAGACTGAATATCTCAAGCGGTTTTGTCTTTGTGATGGATAAGATTGATAAGTATTTCATTGTAATTTACACCTGTGAAAGGTGACATTTTAGTGGTAACCTGAGGTACAACGTTCTGCATATCTCCTAATGTGATCTTCATGATCTTAATATTGATGACCAGATCCTCAGCCAGCTGTGAGTCCTAACTTGTTTCCAGCGGAACCTGTATTGTGTCAACGAAGTCAAAGGCGTGGTAAGCTCTTCCCCAGAAGCATCTCTCATGTGCTTGTATACTGCAAGGTATCTGACGCATTGATGGTCTTTCCCGTGTTTTCTTTTTACCTGGTCGTGCTCCTTCGACCGTAAAGTTCGTCGCAACATCTGATCTGCCCATCCATGTTTTGCATTGTCTGCATAGATTATGGCATCGTTCACCAAAGACACTCGTTGTATTTCGGAATTGTGGTACTTTGGTATACATTGGTTCGAAAATTATAATGTGATGGTTTCCCTCATTACAGCAGGGATATCTGTATTACCGTTGATTGCACACATTTTTTTACATAGATGTCTCTCTTCGTCTTTGTTGATGTTGAACTTTCTGAACTGTATCTTCTAGCAAAGATATCTGCAACTTGTTTCTCTACATGAATGTGTGTCTCTCATGTCTAATGTGATGGTTTGTCTAGGTCTTTTAAACATGTGAAGTTCTGTCTAGGTCTTGTCAGATGTTATGGTTTGTCTAGATCTTTTCAACATGTGAAGTTCTGTCTAGGTCTTTTCAGATGTGATGGTTTGTCTAGGTCTTTTCAACATGTGAAGTTCTGTCTGGGTCTTGTCAGATGTGATGGTTTGTCTAGGTCTTTTCAACATGTGAAGTTCTGTCTAGGTCTTTTCAACATGTGAAGTTCTGTCTAGGTCTTGTCAGATGTGATGGTTTGTCTAGATCTTTTCAACATGTGAAGTTCTGTCTAGGTCTTGTCAGATGTGATGGTTTGTCTAGGTCTTTTCAACGTGTGAAGTTCTGTCTAGGTCTTGTCAGATGTGATGGTTTGTCTATGTCTTTTCAGCATGTGAAGTTCTGTCTAGGTCTTGTCAGATGTCATGGTTTGTCTAGGTCTTTTCAACATGTGAAGTTCTGTCTAGGTCTTTTCAGATGTGATGGTTTGTCTAGGTCTTTTCAACATGTGAAGTTCTGTCTAGGTCTTGTCATATGTGATGGTTTGTCTAGGTCTTTTCAACATGTGAAGTTCTGTCTAGGTCTTTTCAACATGTGAAGTTCTGTCTAGGTCTTGTCAGATGTGATGGTTTGTCTAGGTCTTGTCAGATGTGATGGTTTGTCTAGGTCTTGTCAGATGTGATGGTTTGTCTAGGTCTTGTCAGATGTGATGGTTTGTCTAGGTGTTTTCAACATGTGAAGTTCTGTCTAGGTCTTGTCAGATGTGATGGTCTGTCAAGATGTTGTCACATGTGAAGGTGGGGCTAGGTCTTATCATCCCCTTAGAGTAGTCATATGTTCGCGAGCTTATGTTTGCTTCTTTCCTTGCTATAAGATCACAAGGAACGATCTAATGGTCCCTTGAGCCAAACAGTTTCTCAAAGAGTAACGGTTTCATTGTTTTCCTCTGTAGTGAATACCAAGTCGAGTGTGTTTTGCCTGAGGCAGCTGCATTTACATGATGAATTCCAGAAATTGTCACACGCACTTACCAAAAAGTTTTGACTCTACAAGTGCTTCTGCCATATCCCATTGTATTTCTGGAAAGTTGAAATCCCCTATCAGTAATCATTTCCCTGTATTTGCCTTTTCTATACTACTAATCAGCTCCTTTTCTTCTTCTTTTGGACTTGAAGGACATTTGTAGCAGACTTCAACCACAGTTTTTTCACCCCCAAATACCTTTTCTCCCCATACATTTTCATTTTTGTTAGGACTTGATAAATCATCTTTGATCGTTTTATTAACAGAATTTGAACAGTATAATAAAACGGCACCTCTCTTAGCCTTGTCTCCAACTACCCAATCTTTCCTTGATATTGTATATCCCTCTATTTCAAGTTCACTATCTGCAATGTTCTCATATGTCCATGATTCTGCTAACCCTAATATATCTGGTTTTTCTTCTTGTGCATACAGTTCCATGTTTTCTCGTTTATTAACTTTGCTTCTCACATTTGCATAAAACAGTTTAGTTTGTTATTTTGCTGCACTATTTCTATTTTATATACGTTATTTTGCAGTACAGTTTCTATTTTATATACGTTATTTCACTGCACTATTTCTACTTTACATATATATGTTATTTTATTTCTTCCTGTTTTACGCCTATCTTTAGTCTCATACTTTAGAGCCTTACTAGGAAACATTTTTAAGGGTAATATTTTTATTACAGTGATGAAACATATTTTTACCTACCACATACTACCCTGTTTTATTAATATGTAAACCTCTCCTATCTAGCATTTTACGTTTGTCTATTTTCACATCAATAAATTCAATACCCACATCTGTACACATCATCTGCATCCTGAGGTTGATACCTATTTCCTTACTGTCCAGATAGGCTGACCCTGTGATCGGTCTAAAATATCCATCATGGTGACCTTCATGGTTTTTTTTGTTTTCCTGAAGTGCTCTAATCAGACACTTGTATCTTTGCATAATTATTTCGGTACCATCTCTCTTTACATCATGACCGTTTGCTCTGTCACCTATCATCATTTTTTTCTCCTCTATATCCTCAATTTTAGCTTCCCCAATGTCCATTTTGTCTAACATTTTATGTTGTTCTCACAAATATCTGCCAACCTCCCGCACCATTGAATCCCCTACTCTCAACACTGAACCATCACTTACATTTGCATACGTATCTGGAACGATCTCTGTCCAGTCAAGGTTTTGTCAGATGTGCTGGTCTGTTTAGGTCTTTCAGGTGTGACGGTATGTCTAGGTCTTGTCAGATGTGACGGTATGTCCAGGTCTTGTCAGGTGTGGTCTGTTTAGGTCTTGTCAGATGTGATGGTCTGTTTAGGTCTTGTCAGGTGTGATGGTATGTCCAGGTCTTGTCCGATGTGATGGTATGTCTAGATCTTGTCAGGTGTGATGGTATGTATAGGTTTTGTCAGATGTGATGGTATGTCTAGATCTTGTCAGGTGTGATGGTATGTCCAGGTCTTGTCCGATGTGATGCTCTGTCTAGAACATGACAGACCTAATCGTTAGTTTATGACTCTACTATTGTGATGGTTTGTCTAGGAAATAGTCTTCGCTGAAGGATGTGGCTCACCTCCATAATTTACTCGTCTATTTTCCATAATTCACTGCCGCAATTTCATTCCCCTGGCTCTCAAGTTTTATGCTAGTTTTATTCTCTGAGATTCTACTACAGCCTTTTTCCATTTTCTATTTTTAACGGACCAAGGGTAGGAGTGTCAATTTACTCCAATCAGTTATCCATCTGAAGTTAGGAGCGACAATGTTCTCCAGACAGTCAGTTATCCATCTGAAGTTAGGAGCGACAATGTTCTCCAGACAGTCAGTTATCCATCTGATGTTAGGAGTGACAATCTACTCCAGACAGTCAGTTATCCAACTAAAGTTAGGAGTGACAATCTACTCCAGACAGTCAGTTATCCAACTAAAGTTAGGAGTGACAATCTACTCCAGACAGTTATCCAACTAAAGTTAGGAGTGACAATCTACTCCAGACAGTCAGTTATCCAACTAAAGTTAGGAGTGACAATCTACTCCAGACAGTTATCCAACTAAAGTTAGGAGTGACAATCTACTCCAGACAGTTATCCAACTAAAGTTAGGAGTGACAATCTACTCCAGACAGTTATCCAACTAAAGTTAGGAGTGACAATCTACTCCAGACAGTTATCCAACTAAAGTTAGGAGTGACAATCTACTCCAGACAGTTATCCAACTAAAGTTAGGAGTGACAATCTACTCCAGACAGTCAGTTATCCATCTGAAGTTAGGAGCGACAATGTTCTCCAGACAGTCAGTTATCCAACTAAAGTTAGGAGTGACAATCTACTCCAGACAGTTATCCAACTAAAGTTAGGAGTGACAATCTACTCCAGACAGTTATCCAACTAAAGTTAGGAGTGACAATCTACTCCATACAGTTATCCAGCTAGAGGAATGAGTGAGAATTGTGTCTTTCTCCTTCGCAAGAAGAATATCCAAAGGAGAACAGAGTGTTATCCGCTTTTAGAGATTCTAACATTGACAGACTAAAAGTGGATATCTATCTTCTAATATATTTTCCGCAACGAGAACAAAAAACATTTTGATTAAAAATATTTGCAAATTAAACTGTTGTATGCAAAATGTTTTTGAGAGAGAAAGTGTAACGAATGTTCGAGATGATGTTTACGGGCGCTCGCGCACACATACGCACACGCCCACGCACGGGCACACGCATACATACACACACATACACACACACAGACACAGACATACAGACACATACAAACACACATAGACATACACAGTCACTCACATACAGACGCACATACACACAGAGACACACACACATACACAGACACACACAGACCAACAAACATACACATACAGAGACACACACACAGAGACACACAATGATACACACAGAGAGACACACACGTATAAACACACACACACATACACACACAAACAGACACACAGACACATAAAGATGCACACAAAAACACACACACAGACAGACGTAGACACACACACACACACACAAAGAGACAGATACATAGACAAATACACACATACACACATAGAAGCACATAGACATACATACACATACACACACACAGACACAGACATACAGACACACATATAAACACACATAGACACACACAGTAACTCACATACAGACACACATACACACAGAGACACACACAGACCAACAAACATACACACACAGAGACACACACGTACAAACACACACACACATACACACACAGACAGACACACAGACACATAAAGATGCACAAACAAACACACACATAGACAGACGTAGATACACACACACAAAGAGACAGATACATAGACAAAAACACACATACACACATAGAAGCACATAGACATACAGACACATACACACACACAGACACTCCCGCACCGACACATACACATACACTCAAGCAGACACACACTCTAACATACACACAGACACACACACAAACACACAAACACACACAAACACATACAAACACACGCTCAACCAAACAAACACACAAACAATCACACAAACACACAAAGAAACAAAAAAAGACACACACAAACAAATGCACACAAACAATGACACACACAAACACACACACAAACAACCACACAAACACACACAAACACAAAGACCTACACCAACACCCACACACACATACACACACAAACACACAAATAACACACACACAAACACAAACAAACACACAGAAACAAACCAACACACAGAAACAAACAAAGACAGACACACAAACACAAACACACAGAAACAAAGACACACACACAAACACAAACAAACACACTGAAACAAAAAAAACCACACACACAAACACAAACACACAGAAACAAAGACACACACACAAACACAAACACACAGAAACAAAGACACACACACAAACACAAACACAAACACATAGAAACAAACCAAGAGACACACACAAACACAAGCACACAGAAACAAAGACACACACACAAACACAATACAACAAACACAGAAACAAACAAAGACACAAACACAGACACACACACAAACACAAACACACAGAAACAAAGACACACACACAAACACAAACAAACACACTGAAACAAAAAAAGACACACACACAAACACAAACACACAGAAACAAAGACACGCACACAAACACAAACACACAGAAACAAAGACACACACACAAACACAAACACATAGAAACAAACCAAGAGACACACACAAACACAAGCACACAGAAACAAAGACACACACACAAACACAATACAACAAACACAGAAACAAACAAAGACACAAACACAGACACACACACAAACACAAACACACAGAAACAAAGACACACACACAAACACAAACAAACACACTGAAACAAAAAAAGACACACACACAAACACAAACACACAGAAACAAAGACACGCACACAAACACAAACACACAGAAACAAAGACACACACACAAACACAAACACATAGAAACAAACAAAGAGACACACACAAACACAAGCACACAGAAACAAAGACACACACACAAACACAATACAACAAACACAGAAACAAACAAAGACACAAACACAGACACACACACAAACACAAACACACAGAAACAAAGACACACACACAAACACAAACGAACACACTGAAACAAAGACACACACACAGGTATTGAGGCATTGAATATTCGTCACGTAGTGCATGGCTCTAGTATAACTATTGTGATCTCTTAATTTCTCTCCAGTCTAACATACATTTCTCTGTTATCAAGTTGAAAGATTTATAAAAAAATACTATCTGAGAATAACAACTACATCTTATACTTACTTCTAAAAATGAAGTGAATGTTTCCCTAACATCTCAATTGTAAGTCGTTTCATTTAAAGCACGTGCTTCTACTACATGAAATATAACAGCAGTACATGTTCTGGCCTCAAATGAATGGATACCTGTTTTATAATCTATAACACAGATGTGAAACGCCAACATCACCATCATCACCACCAAGACAACCACACCACCGCAGCTCCTGGTGATAGTCCAGTGAAACGACAAGATCACCATCACCATCATAACCATACAGCCCCAACTCCTGGAGACAGCCCAGACAAACGCCAAGAACATCACCACCAAGATCACCCAGATCATCCTCAGCACCCCAACCACACTGGCCGAGCCCATCCTCCTACACCCCCATCACCTGGTAACGGACCAGCCAAGCGCCAACACCACCACCACCATCACCACGACAACCACACCACCGCAGCTCCTGTTGATAGCCCAGTAAAACGCCAAGAATATCACCACCAAGATCACCACAATCACCCAAATGGCTCTCACCCAGATCACCCCCAACACCTCAACCACACTGGCCCTGCCCATCCTCCTACACCCCCCTCACCTGGTAACGGACCAGCCAAGCGCCAACACCACCACCACCATCACTACGACAACCATACCACCGCAGCTCCTGGTGATAGCCCAGTAAAACGCCAAGAACATCACCACCAAGATCACCACAATCACCCAAATGGCTCTCACCCAGTTCACCCCCAACATCTCAACCACACTGGCCCTGCCCATCCTCCTACACCCCCATCACCTGGTAACGGACCAGCCAAGCGCCAACACCACCACCACCATCACCACGACAACCACACCACCGCAGCTCCTGTTGATAGCCCAGTAAAATGCCAAGAACATCACCACCAAGATCACCACAATCACCCAAATAGCTCTCACCCAGATCAGCCCCAACACCTCAACCACACTGGCCCTGCCCATCCTCCTACGCCCCCATCACCTGATAACGGACCAGCCAAGCGCCAACACCACCACTATCACCAACACCAAAACCAAACAACCGCCGCCCCTGGTGATAGCCCAGTCAAACGCCAAGATCACCCCCACGGCCACCCTCACCACAACCCCACCACCGCCGACCCTCCTGTCGGACGTTAAATCCTCTAGCTGTGAAGTCCAGTGAAACATCCTAGCCAAATTCACCTTGATAACCCTGACAATATAACTAGCTACCACAACTCCCATCTCTCGGTGACTCCCTCAACCACCGACACCATGTAACAATATCTGCCTCCCTGTCCGCTAGAGACCTACAATGGCCAAGGCCGTCCTCTCTATTCTACATGATGTCAATTTTGTTCCTGGTTACAATCCTCGCTACCTTAGAACAACCCCGGTCTGTTCTGATCACCACACCATCAACAACCAGCCTGGTGGATATAATACCAGTCCCTAAACCGGAAGTCTCTGTCTTAAATTATGATGAAGTGGCTTGTTTCAAACTGAACTGAAATGCAAAATAAACTATTGTGATATATTACAATTGTCTTTGAAAGTATATTTTTGTCTTGGCTATTTGTAATGCGACTGTTGTAATGTATTATTATCTTCTCATTATCCTAAACCAAAGAATTACTTACATGGATATCACATCCTGACAACTGATTGATGTGGCCTAGATTTATGAAGAAACAGATTGAGGATGACACTAAGGAATAACTCTACCTTCAGGCTTGTCTTATATCTCAATGCAGTTACTGGTTTTTATAGCAGCTTGTGTGTGTCTGCTGGATAAGTCAGGTAACGGTTGGCAGAGTTCTCACGACTCTTCAAATAACGACATAAAAACGCAGTAAAGGAAAGAACAGATGGTTTTGAAAATGGCTTTAATCGGCGACAATCAACGAAGGGTACCAATCACTTTTAATTTTGGCAAGAAACTATTTCGCTACAATACACCCAGGATTCCTGAATATTTAAGAGACTATCCAATTATACCCAAGCTCTATGTTCCTGAATGGAAGACTGACATGCCAAATAGGACCATCATAATCCAGAAAGCAAATCTTGGAACTATTCCAACCTTAAATCACGATGAATATTTATTCCAAGAAAAGCGAGAGCAGATGCATTATAATGTAGATTACTGGCCCAGAGTTAGCGGTAGCAGATGCATTATAATGTAGATTACTGGCCCAGAGTTAGCAGAGCAGATTCATTTTAATGTAGGTTACTGGCCCAGAGTTAGCGGAGCAGATGCATTATAATGTAGATTACTGGTCCAGAGTTAGCGGGAGCAGATGCATTATAATGTAGATTACTGGCCCAGAGTTAGCGGGAGCAGATGCATTATAATGTAGATTACTGGCCCAGAGTTAGCGGGAGCAGATGCATTATAATGTAGATTACTGGCCCAGAGTTAGCGGGAGCAGATGCATTATAATGTAGATTACTGGCCCAGAGTTAGCGGGAGCAGATGCATTATAATGTAGATTACTGGCCCAGAGTTAGCAGGAGCAGATGCATTATAATGTAGATTACTGGCCCAGAGTTAGCGGGAGCAGATGCATTATAATGTATATTACTGGCCCAGAGTTAGCGGGAGCAGATGCATTATAATGTAGATTACTGGCCCAGAGTTAGCGAAAGCAGATGCATTATAATGTAGATTACTGGCCCAGAGTTAGCGGGAGCAGATGCATTATAATGTAGATTACTGGCCCAGAGTTAGCGAGAGCAGATGCATTATAATATAGATTACTGGCCCAGAGTTAGCGGGAGCAGATGCATTATAATGTAGATTACTGGCCCATAGTTAGCGGGAGCAGATGCATTATAATGTAGATTACTGGCCCAGAGTTAGCGGGAGCAGATGCATTATAATGTAGATTACTGTCCCAGAGTTAGCGGGAGCAGATGCATTATAATGTAGATTACTGGCCCAGAGTTAGCGGGAGCAGATGCATTATAATGTAGATTACTGGCCCATAGTTAGCGGGAGCAGATGCATTATAATGTAGATTACTGGCCCAGAGTTAGCGGGAGCAGATGCATTATAATGTAGATTATTGGCCCAGTGTTAGCTCTAGTGTTTGAGTATATTAAGATGGATTTGCATATCGGTTGAACCACCATCCACAAAACTGGTTGTATACAAACTCTGTAGAGTCTTCTAAACCAGTATGAAAATGTAACAGTTCCAGCCTGAGCATGAGCGTTTTGGGCAGGGGTGATGTGGTCAGCGACTCTGAGAACAAAGGTACCTGAATGTGTGCCAAGGTCACTCTGTCTGGACACTACGCAAAGGTCACTCACCGTCTCAACAAAGAAAATCGGAGTATGGGAAAGAATATGTACAGGTAGGAACTGACCACTGGCGTTCCGATTTGGGTAGTGGGTGATGAGTGACAAAGGGTAGGGCAGCGGAGCTTGCTGCGATATTTGGGTGCTAGGGGTTCGGAGTAATTCGTTCCAATAACGACTGAATAGAGCCATCTCCCAGAGATCCATTGGATAGCGCTGATACTGCTTGAGAGTATAAAATACTAGACAAAGTTTAGCTCAAGCAGACTGGCCATGGAGAGGGAATGAGACCGAGAGAGAGAATGTAGATAGGCGTCTGTTTAGCTCACCGACTTAGTAGAAGAGCGATTGATAGACTGTTGTACGAGTGTTGGAGATAGAACAGGATCGCTCAAACAGCATACGCCATTGAGTCTGGGCCAGTCGCTCAAATAGGTGTGTGTTTGGCATTTTGTATCTAGAGGTAAACTGAATGTGTGTTGTACGCAGGACACCTTGTGATCGAGGTATGTCATGACGAGTTAAGTAAATGTGTAGATCGACTAGGTGAGATCTAGATGTGTTTGTGGTGTGTGTAGACACCGAGGGATCGATGTATGTTTCAGAGTGTGTGTATACGCAGATCGACTGAGTTGAGAGATCATATGTGAGTACACGTGGAATATATTGAATGCATTATGTCTAGATCGCCCGACTGAGGGGATTTGAGTGAGGAAGAGTTTTTGAGAGTGTGTTGAGGATGCAGATAAGGGGAGGAGTGTGAGATGTGTGTACGGCAATAGAACTGGGTTTTGATAGTTGGGAATTCCATCAATAGCTAATGCTTAAAATATCCGCTTTAGTTAATATTTATATTAACATATATATACTTATGAATATTTAGTTAAGATGATATATATTGTATTGTGTTTTAATTTCATTGTACTCACTTTAATAGTGTTGTAAGATTATGATATAATAAATATGCCACCTGCTGTGTGCTGTCATTTGCTGTGTGAGGTCATGAATGTTGTGGTTGAGTGTGGTAACGTTTCAGTTAGAATACCCAAGTGTAAACAGTGAGATCTGCTACAAAAACATTAAATTAAGTTATGACAACAATTATGCGATACTCCAAGAAGGGATAATGTTTGAAGAAATTGATATGACATTCAATTTTAAATATCGTGTACATCTAGAGTCATGTTGAGAAAATTATATAGTGGTAGTTTGAGTTTGACAGAATAGAGCTTTAGACATATTCGGATAAGTATTTGTGTTAAGATTTAATTTTTGAAACAAGAACAAAGTTGTAATTATAGTTTATTGTAGCAAACATGTTTTCCAATATAGTGGTCTGATGGAAAAATATAGTGTTCTTGACAGAATTGAATAGCATGGTATAATGATTGGTAGTAACTGTCTGTACTGTAACTGTAGTTTAGGCGTAGTAATTAGTAAGAGTTGCTATAAGGTAAATACCAACCACAGTTGTTATTTTGGCGTTTGCTGTATCAAATATTTATTGCATTAATACAGCTTATTGTCTGGGAAGTGTGATAATAGCATAAGCAATGCTAAGACAATACGAAACACAGGGGGAGTAAAGGATATGTAAGTTGTGTGGTAGTAGAGTGTGATAGAATAGTCCAGGTTTTCACTGGGGTTTTTCTATCTAGAAAGTTACCACATGTATACAGATCATTCCTGACCACACATAGCAAATAACAGCACGCAGAAGGTGGCAGATTTATTACATCATATTCATACAACAACTATTAGAGTGAGTGCAGTGTGATTACAAACAACACAAGAAATACATCTTATCTAAATAGATACGCGAAGGTTATCAGCATCAGCTATTGAATATTGCTGCAAACAACGCCAACCCAGTTCTAGTCGCAATTTCCCCTCCCCTTATCTGCACCCTTAACACATTCTAAGAAAACTCGTCTTCACTATCGTATTCTGTGCATTCACTACCACTCAGATCCCCTCAGTCGGGTGATGTTGATATAATACACTGAATCCATTCAATTTATACTCACATGTGATCACACACTCAATCGATCTGTGTATACACACACTCTAGAACATACATCGTTCCCTCGGTGTCCTCCACACACCATACACATATTTGGATCTGTCCTAGTCGATCTGTACACTCGTGTAACCATTTAGGACATACATCGTTCACAAGGTGTCCTGCACGTACAACACACATTCAGATCTCTTCTAAACACAGAGCGCCCAATACACACCTTATAGAGCGACTGGCCAAGACTCAAATGCGTATGCTGGTTCAGCAACCCTCTAATCTATTCTATCTCACTAACATTCGTAAAACAGCTATCAAGCGCTCTTCTATAAAGTCGGTGAGCTAAACACTCATAGCAAAATTTCTCTCTCTCTCTCTCTCACTCTCTCTCTTTCTCTCTCTCTCTCTCCATGGCCAGTCTGCTTGAGTTAAACTTTGTCTAGTATTATATAGTCCCAAGCAGTATGATAGCTGTCCAATTGATCTATGTTGGATGTCCGCTCCAGCTATCACCTAGTTTGGATCTACCTCCATTTAGTCGTTATTGGAACGAATCACTCTGAATTCCTGTCACTCAAAACGTCGCAGCAAGCTCTGCTGGCCTCTGTCACTAATCCCACACTACCCAAATCGAAACGCCAGAGTGGTCATCGCCTAGCTCCTGCCTGTACTAGACACATTCTTTCCCACAACCTCCCATTTTCATTTGTTGACTCAGATCGAGACGGTGAGTAACCTTGGTACACATTCAGATACCTTTGTTCTCAGAGTCGCCGACCACATCACTCCTGCTATAAACACCCATGCTCCGGCTGGAAATGTTACAAGTGTAGGAACAAATACAACTTTTGAAAATAAAGAAAAAGTTATAAGTTGGCTGCGTATCTTAGAAGAGAGGCAGGCTCGAATGGAGTGAGAGATTAGGACGAATTAGAAGAGATGGGGATGACAGAAGAAAGAGACAACAAAATATATGAGAAACAAAAGACAATTGAGAAAGTTTTGAAGAAGTTGCAGTTGGAAAGTCGAGTTGACAAGGTAAAACCACTGTCATCTATAAAGCTACGTTGACATTAAAATCATCATGATCATGTAGCATGTTCTTTATAGAACGTCGCTCCCATTACAGTCTGTCTGAAAGAAACTCGTTCTCTTGCCAAAACTCCAGCCTCCGCCACAGTCATACCCAGAGATATAATATGCCCTTTATAGAACGTCGCTCCCATCACAGTCTGTCTGAAAGAAACTCTTTTCCTTGCCAGAACTCCAGCCTCCGCCCCAGTCATATCCAGGCATTCATGGATATATTAGTGCCTTCTTTGTCTGTCCCTGGCTCTTTTACCTGGCACCATACCTTCCATCACTGTTCTCTCAAGACAGATGTGTCTCTTGATGTGACCAAAGTATTTACATTTTCTGTTAAAATGGAATTCATAAACCAGTTCTCCTCTATGTTCAACTCTTGCAAAATGTCTTTATTTGTCTTTTTCTCTGTCCAGTGTATTCTGAGGATCTCTCTGTAACATTTTGACACGGATTCGATTCTTTGTCTAGAAGTTTTGGTAATCGTCCATGATTCGCAGCCATAAGCTGCCACAGAAAAGAATTCCATGTCTCAAAACTTTTACTTTTGTCGTTTTGTTAGTGCTCTGCCATAATTTCTTCAGGCTGTTCAGTCTCTTCATTGCAGCGGCTAGTCTACTTCTGATTTCTTTCGAGCAGTCGCCATTTTGTCAATTCTGGAGCCCAAATATTCGAAATGTGTGACCTTATCTATTTCCTCTCCACCAACTGTAAGTTTATGTTGACATTATGTTTTGTCTGTGGTCATTATATTTGTTTTGTTTATAAACAGATTTTGTTCTTTACTGTATCCATTTACAGAAGAAAGTAGCTGCTCTAGCCTGTCTGTACGTCTTGATAGTCTCACTGTGTCTTCTGCGTAACGTAACTCTGGAATCTCGTACCCGCCAATTGTAAATGTATTAAAACTTTCAGTTTTCTCGTCTTCTCGTATATTTATCATTATACATTCCGCATATATGTTGTACAGATAAGGTGAGAGGACACATCCCTGTCGGACTCCCTTTTTGTACTGCAATCCAATCTGATGGTTGCCCAGATACTCGGACAGCGGCTCGTTGATCTTGGTATAATGTTTCAAAAAAGATGCTGTATTAGTTGAATTTGTGCCTTGTTGTTTTGCTATATTTTTGTCCGGTATACACACCTCTAACAACATTTTGTCACGCAATAGATGTCATTGTTTGGCAGAGAATGTTGACAGACTCATATTTTAAAAGTGAAATCATATTTCAAGCAGTAATTACTTTTGAATTTGATTTTTACAAACTGATTAGCGATTAGTTAGCAGTCAGTAACATTAACATAGTGATAAGATGTTTGCTGGCTGTATGCAACAATGCAAGATGTTAGCTCGCTGTTTGCAACAATGCAAGATGTTAGCTCGCTGTTTGCAACAATGCAAGATGTTTGCAACAATGTAACACTGAACATCAAATAGTGTGTTGATTACTTTATAATTAAAGTTAATATCGAAATGCCTATTGAGCATAACTTTTTATGCCGAATGTGCTGTTACTTTTCCTTTCCAAGCAGTTAAATGTTTCTATTTGCATTTATATCTAGACAAATCGTTAAAGGTATCTTCTATCTGTATTTATATCTAGACAAATAGTTAAATGTTTTTTTTTCCATTTATATCTTGACATATATTAAAGGTCTCTATTTGTATTTATATATATCCAAGCCGTTAAAGGTCTCAATTTTGTTTTTATGTCTAGCCAAATAGTTAAAGATCTCTATTTGTATTTATAGCTATACAAGCCGTTAGAGGTCTGTATTTGTATTTATATCTCGTCAAATAGACAACGGTCTCTATTCATATTTGCCTGTATAGTTAAAACCTTTACTATGCACAAAGCAGCAAATCAAATATTTCAAAATAGATCCTGTAACAGTTCCCGCCGGAGCAAGGGGAGTTTAGGATGCCTGAACATGTTAAAGCTTAACGCTACCTGAATGCATGTCAAGGTCACTCACCATCTCAGCAAAGCAGAACAGAGTTGGGTTAAGGAATGTGGACAGGTAGAAACTGACCACTGGCCTTCCGATTTTGGTAGGGGGAGATTGATTCACAGACGAAATTGGCAGCGGGGCTTGCTGCGAGAGAATGAGTGACAGGTGTGCAAAGTGTTTCGTCCAATGGGACTGAAGATGGCCATCACCTGAGATCGATTGGTCAAGCTCTGGCCTTGCTTGAGGATATATAACTCGAAAAAAGTTTAGCTCGAGAGGCTGGATAGAGAGAGGCTGGATAGAGGGATGGAGAGAGGCTAGAGAGAGAGGATGTATGGAGGAGAGTGAGAGAGAGAGAGGGACTGAATGTGCATAGTATGTTTAACTCACCGACTTAGGTAGAGGAGCGATTGATAGACTGTTGGACGAATGTTTAGTGATAGAACAGGATCGCTCAAATCGGTGTGAGTTTTGCATTAATAGATAATCTGAAAGTGTGTTTGTAAGCAAAGACACATCGTGAACGAGTTATGTCGAGATCGCCCGCCTGAGGGGATTTCAGTGAGGAAGAGTATTTGATAAGGTGTGTTGAAGACGCAGTTAAGGCGATGTGTGTGTGATGTAATTGCAAGGCAATAGAACTGGGTTTTTAAATAGTTGGGAATTCCATCAATAGCTAATGCTTACAATTCCCGTTTTAGTAGAATGTTTAGTTAAGATATGTATTATATTGTGTTTGTAATTTCTCTACTCATTCTATGATATGAGTATGATATAATAAATATGCCACCTGCAGTTTGATATGTCATTTACTGAGTATGGTCATGATGATGTGGATGAGTGTGAGAATGTTCTAAGTTAGAATAACGGCCAGGGCAAACAGTGGGATCTGCTACAATCCTACAACGTCTCATTCTCTCTCTCTTCCTCTCTCTCACTCTTTCTCTCTCTATAGATATATATGTCTCTCTATCTTTCTCTGTTTGTTTATATCTCTCCGCCAATCGTAAATGTATCAAAACTGTATATGTTCTCGTCTTCTCTAACATTTCCTCAATGTACATTCAGCAAATATGTTGAATATATATATATATGTTTAATTAAAAGTAAACCCGGACAGAAAATCCCGAGTGGTAGCGCCTAAGGCAGATGGTTTCAAAATCGGGAAATCATTCCGGCAGCTCCTCCAGCTGAGTTGGTGCCAAACTGTCATGCTTTGCACTCCTTTGGATTACACCAGCGAGGCCGAGAGGGGGATCCTGCAGTTTGGGCAGCCCATGGTTTTCATATTTAGCACCCAGGCTTGCGCCCTTGAGAGGCTAATCCAGCCTTCCTTTTGAGTGAGGACACAAAACGGAAGTTGGCAGTTTACGGGTTATAAGTCCCACCCGATTGGCGTGGGGAAGGGGCGCCACTGGTCAGCTTCGACGGTGGGAGGGATCATCGCCCACCTCAGCCGGGCAGCCCCCGGTCAGTAGGGTGTCGACTCGCCAGCCGGGCAGCCCTTGGTCAGTGGGGTGTCGACTGGCCAGTCGGACAGCAGGGTGTCGACTCGCCAGTCGGGCAGCCCTCGGTCAGTAAGGTGTCGACTTGCCAATACCCGCCTGCTCTAGCGGGTGCCTGGAGCTTGGTGCATGCCTGACAAGCGGATGTTCATTTTGCACCAAACAAAACCAAAATTAAAAAGAAGACTCCAGTTCTTCTATCTGCAAGCTGGAACGTGCGTACTATGTGTACAGGCATCTCTGATGGTGCGTACTATGTGTACAGGCATCTCTGATGGTGCGTCCTATGTGTACAGGCATCTCTGATGGTGCGTACTATGTGTACAGGCATCTCTGATGGTGCGTACTATGTGTACAGGCATCTCTGATGGTGCGTACTATGTGTACATGCATCTCTGATGGTGTGTACTATGTGTACAGGCATCTCTGATGGTGCGTACTATGTCTACAGGCATCTCTGATGGTGCTTACTATGTGTACAGGCATCTCTGATGGTGCGTACTATGTGTACAGGCATCTCTGATGGTGCGTACTATGTGTACAGGCATCTATGATGGTGCGTACTATGTGTACAGGCATCTCCGATGATCTTCGAGAGGTTGGAGATGCCAGGACAACAGCCATCATTGATAGGGAGCTCTCTCGATTAGATGTGGACATAGGTGCCCTGCAGGAGAACAGACATGACTCTAGTGGTACCTGCCCTACAGGAGACCAGACTTGCCTCTACCTGCCCTACAGGAGACCAGACTTGCCTCTACCTGCCCTACAGGAGACCAGACTTGCCTCTACCTGCCCTACAGGAGACCAGACTTGCCTCTACCTGCCCTACAGGAGACCAGACTTGCCTCTACCTGCCCTACAAGAGACCAGACTTGCCTCTACCTGTCCTACAAGAGACCAGACTTGCCTCTACCTGCCCTACAGGAGACCAGACTTGCCTCTACCTGCCCTACAGGAGAACAGACTTGCCTCTAGTGGCTCACTGAGAGAAAAAACTAAACTTTCTCCTGGAAGGGTTGTGAACCTGAGGAATCTCGACAGCAGGGTGTTGGTTTTGCTATTAAACACATACTTATGGCCTCGATCGTCCTTCGGAGGGCTCTGGGAGGTTACTGGTCATTCGCCTCATCACCGCTACATCTCCTGTTAATATCCTCAGCGTCTATGCCCCAACCCTGACATCTCCGGTGGAAACGGTGGATCGATTATATGGTCAGCTGGAGGGAATGATCAAGAACAGCCCCAGGGAAGAAGCACTCATCCTTCTCGGCCACTTTAATGCTAGAGTAGGTGGGGACCACATAGCATGGCCCACCTGCCTTTAGGTGGGGACCACATAGCATGGCCCACCTGCCTTTAGGTGGGGACCACATAGCATGGCCCACCTGCCTTTAGGTGGGGACCACATAGCATGGCCCACCTGCCTTTAGGTGGGGACCACATAGCATGGCCCACCTGCCTTTAGGTGGGGACCACATAGCATGGCCCACCTGCCTTTAGGTGGGGACCACATAGCCTGGCCCACCTGCCTTTAGGTGGGGACCACATAGCATGGCCCACCTGCCTTTAGGTGGGGACCATATAGCATGGCCCACCTGCCTTTAGGTGGGGACCACATAGCATGGCCCACCTGCCTTTAGGTGGGGACCACATAGCATGGCCCACCTGCCTTTAGGTGGGGACCACCTAGCATGGCCCACCTGCCTTTAGGTGGGGACCACATAGCATGGCCCACCTGCCTTTAGGTGGGGACAACATAGCATGGCCCACCTGCCTTTAGGTGGGGACCACATAGCATGGCCCACCTGCCTTTAGGTGGGGACCACATAGCATGGCCCACCTGCCTTTAGGTGGGGACCACATAGCATGGCCCACCTGCCTTTAGGTGGGGACCACATAGCATGGCCCACCTGCCTTTAGGTGGGGACCACATAGCATGGCCCACCTGCCTTTAGGTGGGGACCACATAGCATGGCCCACCTGCCTTTAGGTGGGGACCACATAGCATGGCCCACCTGCCTTTAGGTGGGGACCACATAGCATGGCCCACCTGCCTTTAGGTGGGGACCACATAGCATGGCCCACCTGCCTTTAGGTGGGGACCACATACCATGGCCCACCTGCCTCGGACATCATGACATTGGCAGGTTAATGACAATGGTCAGAGGCTGCTGGATCTGTGCACTCAACAAGGCCTATGCATCACAAATACTTTCTTCAAGAGCAGGCCACAACATAAAGTATCCAGACGTTCAGATCTAAACATGATCCTCCACTTAAGAAACTATCACAGTGCAGACTGCGAATCTGAACATGCTCTTGTATGCAGCAGGGTACGCTCGCAACTTCGCACAATATACCGCTCCAAACAAATGGGGCATCCCCGCATCAACACTGCGCAGATGGTGATTCCTTCCAAGGCGGAGAGGTTTGTGTCTGGACTGAATCTTGCTCTTCAGTGAGGACCTGAGTGTGACGCCACAGCTAAGTGGAACGTTTTGAAAGGTGGCATGTATAATACAGCTTCAGCTACGTTTGGCATGATGGAACGGGCCAATCACGACTGGTTCAAAGCACATCTCGCGAGAATGGAACCAGTAATTGAGGCCAAACGAGAAGCTTTCATCAATTATGAAAACAACCCAAATGAGAGGACGCGTACTGCCCTCATGATGACCCGAGGCATCAATAAACGAACCGCTAAACAACTGTGTGAAGAAATTAAGCTTAATGCAGAGACGGGAAATATCCAGGGCATGTATAGAGGCATAAAGATGGCACTGGGCCCTACTGCAAGAGGTGCTGCCCGCCTGAAATATCTGACAGGTGCGAGAATCATGGACCGTGACCGGCAGATAGCCAGATGGGTGGAGCACTACTATGAGCTCTAGTCTCGAGAAACGGTGGTCACTGATGAGGCCTTGTGCAGGCTACAGGCCCTGCCCATTATGGAGGAACTTGACAGACTACCTACTCAGGATGAACTTGATAAGGTTATCAACTACCTCTCAAATGGCAAAGCACCAGGGGGAGATGGTATCCCATATGAACCCATCAAATGCAGGAAATCAGTACTAGCTCAGCCGATGTTCGATCTTCTATGCCTCTGCTTGGAGGAAGGTGCAGTCCCCCAAGCATTGCGTGACGCCACCATTGTGACTATTTACACAAACAAAGTTGACCACGGGGACTGCAATAATTATAGATGGATCTCGCTCCTGCGCGTTGTAGACAAGGTTTACAACCTCATGCTACTAAACAGGTTGAGACTGCGCGCGTATAGGGTGGCTTTAGGGTAGGTAGATCAACAGCGGACACGATTTTCTCGCTTCGCCAAATCCAGGAGAAGTGCAGAGAACAAGACCAGCCGATCTTTAGGATGTGTCTAGACCTCGCCAAGGTCTTCCACTTGGTTAGTATGAAGGATCTATTCGAACTCCTCGAGAAGATCGGCTGACTCCTCCTTCCCCCCCCCCCCCCCCCCCTTCCCAAAACGGCGTAGCATGATAATTTCTTTTCCCACTGATAAGAAGGGCTCAGTTCTAAACGACGGATCATCTTCAAACTCTTTTTCCATCAAGAGTGGAGTGGGACAGACATGTGTGCTCTCGCCAACCCTCTTTGGGATCTTCTTCTCCATGCTCCTATCCTACGCTTAGGACACTTCTGTGGACGGTGTTTATCTGCGCACTAGGTCAGATGGGCGGCTGTTTAACCTGTCCCGACTGCGTGCGAGGACCAAGGTGAGAACGGTGCCCATTAGGGAGATGCTATTTGTGGATGGTGCAGTTGTAGTGACCTATAGTGAGGAGGCCTTGCAGACTGGGAGACAGATTCGCCGAGGGGGGCAAGCAGTTTGGTCTCACATTAAGTCTGGGACAAACAAAGGTCTGCGGACAGAACGTTACCACTACGCCATCCAAAACGATTGATGGCGTCACTCTGGAGGTCGTCAACAGTTTCACTTATCTGAGGCATGAAGTCATGCGACATCCCATCCGAGGGCTTGGAAGAAATTGCTCAGGATCGAGCTATCTGGAGACAGTCAGTTGGAGGGGGCATAGTGGCTGCTGACCCTCGTTGGGGTCTTCTGGCTGCAGAGAAAAGAGAAAGACTGAAGAGATAAAGGAACAGCCAGGCAAGCCAGCCTCCTCAGTATGGTTGTACGATCTGTGGCAGGGACTGTCACTCGCGGATCGGCCTTTACAGCCATAGCAGACAGTGTCAAAATTTAGAAGACAGAGCTGGACAAAACTTACAGTGCTCCACTTACATGGTCTACAGAGACAGAGCTGGACAAAACTCAGTGTTCCACTTGCATGGTCTACAGAGACAGAGCTGGACAAAACTTACAGTGTTCCACTTGCATGGTCTACAGAGACTGAGACGCCTATGATGATGATGATATGTTGTATAGATAAGGTGAGAGGAGACATCCCTGTCTTATTCTCTTTTGTACCGTGAACCAATCTGATGTTTGCCCAGATACTCGGACAGCGGCTGGTTGATCTTGGTACAAGGTTTCAATGAGATGAATAACATGCACAGGAATCCCCATTTCCTTCATGATGTTCAACACATGTTGATGTTTTACCATGGTCTTGGTGTAATCAATGAAATGTGGGTAGAAATTAGAAGTGAAGACTAGCGAGGAAACAGGGCACAGGGCAGAGAGGTGTGCAGAGAGGTGTGCAGAGAGGTGTGCAGAGAGGTGTGCAGAGAGGTGTGCAGAGAGGTGTGCAGAGAGGTGTGCAGAGAGGTGTGCAGAGAGGTGTGCAGAGAGGTGTGCAGAGAGGTGTGCAGAGAGGTGTGCAGAGAGGTGTGCAGAGAGGTGTGCAGAGAGGTGTGCAGAGAGGTGTGCAGAGAGGTGTGCAGAGAGGTGTGCAGAGAGGTGTGCAGAGAGGTGTGCAGAGAGGTGTGCAGAGAGGTGTGCAGAGAGGTGTGCAGAGAGGTGTGCAGAGAGGTGTGCAGAGAGGTGTGCAGAGAGGTGTGCAGAGAGGTGTGCAGAGAGGTGTGCAGAGAGGTGTGCAGAGAGGTGTGCAGAGAGGTGTGCAGAGAGGTGTGCAGAGAGGTGTGCAGAGAGGTGTGCAGAGAGGTGTGCAGCTATACGGAAGGGCACAGTTTTTATTATTTAGGATTCGTTGGTGATGGAGGTTGTCAGACCAGCATCAAATATTTTTAAGAAATAGATTTTGAGGGATCAAAGATTGAGGGATCAAAGATTGAGGGTATAGAGGGAAAATAAAGATGATACATGACAGAGTAAGCATTCATGGAGCAGTAAAGTAGGGAGGAATCATCTAAAGAGAAATGGTACAGAGATAAGTATGCAAAGTTACAAGGGTCTGATGAGAACAATGAAAGAAATAAAGTACAGGAAGTCAGCATGATGGGTTTTTTAGACAAAGCGGAAACGTCAGACTATTTAGACAGTAATAAAACAGATATCAGCCACAGGTAACAGGTGATGTGTGCAGATATGGGTGTAGAGTTTATTAATGAGAAAAAAAGACAAAATTAAAATGCTAGACAGGAAAGGATTACATATAAATCAGAACAGCATGCGATAGCCAAGTATATGTGTCATCACTGTATTAAAAAATGTAAACTATAGTCCGTCTTTTAATTCATGAACAAGGTCCGAAGAAATTTTCTACTAATCTGCATTTCAGATCCGAATGATTTATCGCATGCAACCTTAGAATATCCATAACGCTAAAACATTGATATTATCTAGTCCATAGATGTTAAGACATTTGAACATCGGCGAATTATTTTGATCTTTCAGGATCAATGCAAAAAAAATTGCATTAAATTTAAGATTATACAGTTCTTTTTAGGTGCCATCTCCGCATTGAAAATCGGCTGCAATGGATCTCCAGTGTACTCTATCTCTTGTCATAATTGTGTAATCTGAGAGGTGCAATCTGATTTTTCCAGTCCATCTCCTGATGTTATCCACCCACTTAAAGCATTGTCTGCCTCTTGAACGACTGCCTTCCCCCCTACCCTCCAGTATGGTCTTCAACAAGGAGGCATGTCTTGTTATATGACAAAAATAATGTAACTGTCTAACCCTGATTTCGGTTATTAATTCTCTATTCATCCCAAATTTGTTTTCTTCTCTTTCCAAGAAATGCGACCAAATCTTCTAAATACCCACATTTCGAAGACTTCAATACTCTTTTCCAACTTGTTATTCATTGTCCATGTTTCTGCGCCATAAAGTAGTGACGAGTATATATAACACCTGACAATTCTCATTTTCAAATTATGATTTATCTGTTTGGATGTCAGTATGTATCGCATGTTGTCAAATACCATCTTGACCATACCTATTCTCTCTGATTTGTTTTTCACAGCTGCCTTCCTCCGTTATTATATGACCTAAATAGGAGAAACTCTGTACCTTTTCATGTAATTGATCTTTTATTTTCATCTGCATACATGATTTCTTGTCACTTTTATCAATAAACAAAGTCTTTGTTTTCTTTATGTTAATGTCAAATCCAAATTGTAGACTTATTTTGTTTATTGTTGTCACAAACTCCTGTAATTCTGATTCACTTTTTGACATCAAAACTATATCATCCGCATATCTTAGATTGTTCATTGCCACTTCACCAATGACAACACCTGGCATCCCCTCTCATCTGTTTGAATGTTTGTTCTGTGTAGACATTTTACAGTAGGATGTTTATTGTGTGCCACGTCAATTTCTTATAAAGTAATTCTATGGTTTAGGATAAGGAGCCGATGGGAATACATCACAACAGTCACATTACAAATAGCCAAATGAAAATATACTTTCAAAGACAATTGTGATATATCACAATAGTTTATTTTGCATTTCAGTTCAGTTTGAAACAAGCCACTTCATCATAATTTAAGACAGAGACTTCCGGGTCAAGGACTGGTATTATATCCACCAGGCTGGTTGTTGATGGTGTGGTGATCAGAACAGACCGGGGTTGTTCCAAGGTTAGCGAGGATTGTAACCAGGAACAAAATGGACATCATGTAGAACAACAGTGTGGACGGCCTCGGCCATTGTAGGTTTCTAGCGAACAGGGAGGCAGATATGTGTCGGTTGTTGTGGGGGTCACCAAGAGATGGAGTTGTGGTAGTTATATTGTCAGGGTTATCAAGGTGATTGTGGCTAGGCTGTTTCACTGGACTTCCCAGCTAGAGGATTTAACGTCCGACAAGAGGGTCGGCGGTGGTATGGTTGTGGTGAGGGTGGCCGTGGGGGTGATCTTGGCGTTTGGCTGGGCTATCACCAGGGGCGGCGGTTGTTTGGTTTTGGTGGTGGTGATCTTGGCGCTTGGCTGGGCTATCACCAGGGGCGGCAGTTGTTTGGTTCTGGTGGTGGTGGTGGTGTTGGCGCTTGGCCGGTCCGTTACTGGGAGATGGGGGCGTTGGAGGATGGGCAGGGCGAGTGTGGTTGGAATGTTGTGGTGGTTGTGGGTGGGTGTGGTTGGGGTTATTTTGAAAAGCGTCAGGGTTGTCGCCAGGACGAGTGTGGTTTGGGTATTGGGGGTGATCTGGCTGAGAGCCATTTGGGTGATTATGGTGATCTTGGTGGTGATGTTCTTGGCGTTTTACTGGGCTATCACCAGGGGCGGCGGTTGTTTGGTTCTGGTGGTGGTGGTGGTTGGCGCTTGGCTGGTCCGTTACCAGGAGATGGGGGCGTAGAAGGATGGGCAGGGCGAGTGTGGTTGGAATGTTGTGGGGGTTGTGGGTGGGGTTATTTTGAAAAGCGTCAGGGTTGTCGCCAGGACGGGTGTGGTTTGGCTGTTGGGGGTGATCTGGCTGATCTGGGTGAGAGCCATTTGGGTGATTATGGTGATCTTGGTGGTGATGTACTTGGCGTTTTACTGGGCTATCACCAGGGGGGGGGGGGGGCTGTTGTTTGGTTCTGGTGGTGGTGATGGTGGTGGTGTTGGCACTTCACATCTGTGTTAGAGATGAAAAAAAAGCATAAACCAATGTATTTCTTCTTCGTTCGTTCTCAATCTCCCACTACCAAACCCTGAAAGTAGCAGAATGTAGTCCAGAGAACGGAATGTGTTGTGTCGTAGTTTACAGCTTGGCTGCGATATTTGCACCTTTCGGTCCAACACATCCGACTTCGGCAAGCATTTTTTTAGTACCAGGTTATCATTCCCTCTTCGATCCCTTCTTCTTAGCCAGTCTGCCCTGCTGCAGTCTGTTATCCAGGATCACCACGTGGAGGTGTAGAAGGGTTTTGGCAGCTATGGTTCGCTGGCCCTGACGCTAGCAGTCAGCTATGGGTCGCTGACCACTGCACCTCATTTGCTGCTCAGCATCTTGATCCCACCGATGTATTTGAGGTCAGAAGATGTACTTTTGTATTACATGTTATAAAATCAAGGTCAAGAACACTTACACGTGCTATAATTGAGACTAGACTTAGTGGTCTCAAGTGAATGTGTCCCCCTAGGGTGCGGAGGTCGTGGGTTCGAATCACGGTGAAAATATACATTTTTTGGAAGTACATCTTCTGGTAAAACGCCCCTGCTCTCTGAGTAGTGAGATCGGATCCCGTATTCATTGTTTAGCATGTAAAAAAATCTCTTGGCAGAAATGTAGTTGTTATTTTGAGATGAACTTGTTTATTGAAGTTTATAATCTTCAAATTTGATAACAGAGAAACAGTATGCTAGATTTGAGTGAAATGGGGTAAGGGGACAGTACTAGCAGAACTGTGATGGTGTTAGTAAAAAATTCATAAAACATTTAATTTCAAAGACAGAGAACCCAAATCTTCACACAAGACAAATAAATGGTAGAGCTATCTACAACAATAGATGTATCTCGAGTAGAATACATATATGTAGTGAATCCAACTTTTTAAATGACAAGTTCATTATACACATGTACAAAATATGGATAACATTGTCTTGTACATTTGTAAGTAATGGTGTAATGAAATTCATTCACATTTAAACAACATATAAATAAATGGTACTTGTTCATCAGGAGCTAAGGAAAAAAGTATAGATTTCATAGATTTAATTTTACGTCACCTGAAAGTTTACGTATTGTGGGGTAGAAAATTATGAACTTCGAATGAACATAAAAATGAATATAATAAAGTTATAGTAGTTTCAGTAGTACCCGCTTATAGACTGTTGTGCGGTCAAACAGCCTGAAAAATGTCATGATGATTGATTAATATTTGACAAAGTTATGATATTTTTATGATAAAAAATTGTTAATTTTTGAATAAAATAGATAACCCATATTTTCCTTCCAGAGTTACACACACTTACCTAAATGACCCCCCCCCCCCCCCCCTTCCCTTCCGCGCCAGGTAAGGGAAGCCTTCCAACTGAGTTTGTGCCTCCTCTAACCCAAGTTGTTTACTCCTTCTCGATCTTCTTGCTTCCAGGGATGGTTCTGTTGCTTTCCTTTGAGCATTTTGCAACCATTCCTTATCAGTGATCGAGAAATACTCTGATGTGAAACGTCCACATAATAGCTGCATCTCTGCAAAGGGGGCTTTCATCGCTTTTGCTCCATCGTTGAAAAGGAGGGTTGCTATGCCAACAGCAATCTTAACAATCGCTAATCCACGGTACTTGTATTTGGGGCAATATCACCGTATTGTGCTATTGAAGGATTCATTAACATTCTGGGTGTATCCATCTAGACATTTTGTCAACAGATCAGGGTGGGACAAATCTCTGAAAACTGGCTTGATGACATCCATAATGGCCGCAGGCAGGTTGTTTCTATGTGTATAATCAATTTCTTTGTTGGCAACAACAGCTTGTTTATATGGACATGAACTTATTTTACACATGGTTGTGGGCAGGCCTCTGGTCTGTGGAGAGCTTGTGAAAATATATTGCCCAAACAGCTTTGCGCATTCCTTTCAAGTTTTTCTTATTGCCCCTAATTGCATTTCCATAATGTTTCTGGATGGAGTCAATCTCTGTGTCTGTAAGCCTTCCCTTTCCACCAATATTCTTCCCATCTGACAATTTTCTTCCCCCTGAAGAAGTCTTGATTTTGCGCAGACGAGTTCCCATTCTTTTTTGCACATGACTTACACATTCTATCTTCTCAATAAGGAGATCACCATATGGCTTTGAGTCATAGACTCACTTGCAACTGTTTGTGTCTCCATCCCCAATAAAGCGTGTGTACCTCAGTTTATATCGTTCAACTGATCTGAGAAATAAGTCTGCAGCAACTGTTGCCTCCATACCTCCAGATGAGCCACTGAGTGTAGCTGTCCACTGAGTTTGATGATTCTGTTGCCACAATTTATACGCCTCTGAATATTTGTCTTTAACTTTCCAGTAGTCGCAAGATTTGCACACTTTGAGAGTGTCCCGGTGTCCAGAACCTTCCCTGTGACCCAACCAAACAGTGTAGTTACTCCTATTTTTGACGAATGTCCGCGGGTCATCCAAGTTTCATCTACAGATACATCAATATTACGGCACACATCAGCTGACTCTGTCTCCTCTGCTAACTTGAATTCTGTTTCCGCTGCTTTTTCATACTAGCTGTCTGTGAGGAACAAACAGCGCGTTCTATCCTACCATTTATCAGTATACATGTACTCTTCAGGACGGGTGGAGGATGATTCATCATTCCGCAAAAGGTCTGCAAATATGAATGGCCACCATCGACACATCGCATAGCAAAAACCGCTCTCCTATTGATTGAGTGTACTTGTAAACTGTTGCTGATGTTGACACTAATTTGGGGGTTAGAAGGGAAAGGAGTTTGTTTTTTGCACTTTCTGTTGCTGCACACAAATTCAAATTGACTGCCGAGTCCACGTCTTTCATGTTCAGTAAGTCTGACTTGGCTGTGACAAAATGCACAAATGAGTTGTGATGTAATCTGGTGACAGAGAATATCCAGGTCAATTATCCTGTTTCCTTCACCATTATTTTGATCATCATCTAGAACGTGTTCTTCCTCGCCCGTTGATTCTTCAAAATCTGTATCCAGATCACTATCATCAAAAACGTCATAACGGTCTTTTATTTTCATCGATGATCGACTGTGAGTGGGCGTGGCACTACTGGTGTCAACTTTTCTATAGGGCTCTTACAAGACTTAGTAATAACTTTGTTTGGAATAGAAAAGTCATCAACTGCTAGTTGAACTAATGTTCTACAACTGCATGCTGCTCACATTTATTTTAATCTGGATATAACTGTCTGTTTTTATTCGTAAAAACCTATTGCCATGAAACTTGCGCTACCTGGATTGGTTACAATACTTTTTATCACTTTACAATTGCTGTGCTAAATCATGACCTTCTTTACTGCCCTGAGAAATCTGGGAATTGCAGAAAAATATGCTCGGCTTGGCTTCGTTCGTACATTGTTGAGAATTTCAGTGATCAAACAAAATTTGTCATACAGTATCTAACAAAATGTGTTACCTCATGGGCGCATCCATTTGCAAAAGAGTTATCTGACTTGGGGAGCGTTCATTAATTAAAAGAAATCTAAGGAGGTACTAATTGTAGCTATACAGGAAACGTGCATAGGTAAATTCACTTTTGTCTGAATGAAAAAGAAAATGTCTTTTCTTCCCAAACGAGGAAGACTTCTTATCTTTGAGAAGCCATAGTTCGGGAACTAATTAACCGATTAAAAAAAACTAAACAGAAATTTGTAGAAAATTGGTTGATCTTTAATTTGATGCCATTTATGTCATGAAATTAAAAAATCTTTTTTTTTTCGAAAATCCTGCGAGACCACAATATTTATATTAGCGCCATGAAACACGTGATGAATACCGATGGTTAAACCGAAGCTCGTGCCCTGGGCTGGAGGAGTCGTTAATTAAATTAAAGAGTAATATAAAGAGGAATTGACTCATGTCACATCATGATGATGCCGTTTATTTTGACATACGCTTCAAAGAAGACATGGGGAATAAAATAATTTAAATAAATAAAATTAAAATGTGCTACGATAGGCAGATATGAGCAGCTTAACAAATACATGAACAGTAAAATATGCCTCGTGTCACACATATAATGCTGATTATGAAGGAGAAACATTGTGGCCAAGCCATTGTTTAAGAAAATAACACCCTTCAGCTTTAGAGATCAATGGAGAACATTGCCTGAAAACACGAGTTATGAAATACGAAGTGGTAAGTAAGTTTCAAAGATGCAAGATATCGAGCATGTCGTCACATTTATAAATTCGCTGAACATCTTGTGACATCTTTAACGGGAAGATAGTTGGAAGACAAACAAGCAAGAGAATGACAAACAAGCAAGAGAATGACAAACAAGCAAGAGAATGACAAACAAGCAAGAGAATGACATGGTTTATTTATGCTGGGGTGAAACATTCAGAAACCAAAATGGAATTTAACCAGTCCAATGTCAACAGATGGGACATTACAATTGTTGACATCCAGAAAAGACTTTCGTTCTGAGACACTACATGATCTGATCTGAAGTTCTGGTCATGTGTCAGTACAAGACGGCAGCTAGTCTAGCGTAGTCATGGTAACAACAAACAACGACTTACAATGGGCACCAGCCAAGCCAATGAACACTGCAAGCAAGACTAGCACGATCTTCATGGTGGAGTGGCGTGGGAGTAGTTGTACTGAAATAGGAGCCTGACTGGAGATCCCTGGAGAATCTGTGCTGGTTCTTGTCTGCACTGACTTTTATAGTGGTCAGAGTTTGTTATTTGGTCCAGTAGAAAGCACAACCAGGTCTGTAGTAAGATCGTGTCAGATAGAAATCGAGGGGACAAAATGTGCACGGAATCTGGGCATGTTTGACTAATCAATTTAATAACGGGTACAAGATTTGCTGACATCATGGCCGACTTGTGTTGTATCAATAGTAATTAGTCCTTACATGCAGATCAGGTGTGGACGGTTTGAGATAAACTGACCAGGCCGTGTGAACCAAAACAGTTCACGTTTGTCTCAGCTTATCTTCAATATTGTTCTCCACTTTCATTCTGTCTGTCTTTCTTACTCTCTTGGGGAGAGAAGATTATCGTCTGGTCAGGAAGGATAAACACACTGGTCAGGAATGGTTGTCAGGGACATGTTAAATATTCTAGACTGGACACCACCTCACTTCCACACAGGTGTCCCTGGGAATATGGGTTGGCGTCATGGCAGCCTGGCCAACGAGGTGGGGGAATAGACGGGATCCTAGTAGCAGTAAGCGTTAGGCAGATGAAGCACAGTATAGCACAATCTACTGGATGTCTCTGGTCTACCATCATCAGCACGCTCGGGATGTGAGGAAAGCTACTGCAACACGCCGTTCAGCACTCTTGTCAAGGGCACGAAAGGGAAATCGTCATCAGTGTGGAGCATTCTACATCAAGATCCTTTTTGACTTTCTTATTGTGTGATTGTAAGAGAGAGAGAGAGAGAGAGAGAGAGAGAGAGAGAGTGCGTGTGTTTGCGTGTGAATTCGCTGTTATCGCTTTTAAAAACAAAGAAAATCATATTTTCTACAAGTTTAGTTTGTTAAAATTCTCACTGAAAATGTTATTTTATTTTCGTTGCGAGACGGTGTATTATAAGGTAGATATCAAGTTTGACTCTTTTATTGTTAGAATTTTAGGGAGCGGATGCCACTCTATTCTCCTGTGGAAATTCTGCTAATGAAAAAGAAAGAGAAAATTATTATTCATATCTTTTGCTTGTCAGAGGATGATCAATCTCACTCCTACATGCAGCTGGATAGAGTCAACAAATAAAAAAAGCTGTTGTACGATCTCAGAAAATAAAACTAGCCTAAAAACCTGATAGCTAAAGGAATATAATAGTGGCGATGAGTTTTGGAAAACAGAAGAAGTTATCGAGGTGAGTAACATCCCTTAGCGAAGAACATTGCTCTCTTAGACAGATCATCACATTGGACGAGTACTAGACAGACTATCACTTTGGGCACGACCTGGTCAGACCTCATTATGGACAATACCTAGACAGACCTCATTATGGACAATACCTAGACAGACCATCACATCTGACAAGACCTAGAAAGACCATCACATCTGAAAAGACCTAGACAGACCATCACATCTGACAAGACCTAGACAGACCATCACATCTGACAAGACCTAGACAGACCATCACATCTGACAAGTTTGATGGAGCTGTGGTCGCTTTTTGCAGGAGGTGCGAGTACTGATCTTTTGGATTTTTGACTTAGGTAGCCGGTGACCTAATGACTCATCTTAGATTCCGTGTGAAAGAACTGGTGTAGTAAAACGGTAACCTTCTACTCTTCTTGTTATAAATGTACACTTCAAACTAATTTTGAAAAAGATATCAATGTAAGTTTTGAAAAAGCAACTATATGTCATAGTAACTACACCACAAACTGTTAATGCGTATACGCCTATAAATATTAGACAGTTTAGAATGAATGACGTTTATTGTTTTCCACATTCTACAAAATGTCTAATTGGTGCATGGGAAAATCATGAATTTGTATTTATTCAGTCTATTTGGAGGTCAAAAACATATATTTATAAAACAGGGCGTTTGTGTAAACATATTCAAATTATGTCCAATTCACTGATGTTGCTTTTAATATAGACATTATAGATGTTTCAAAATACATCAAATGTCTTAGAGAAAAAAATAGTTCCATGACATCATGGATATTCTAAGGCTGCATGCGAATATTCATTTGGATCTGACATGCAGTTCAGCAGGAAATGCTTCGGACATTGTTTATGAATTAAAAGATGGACTATAGTAAGGTCTAGGAAAAACGAAACCAAAGATAGACATAAAACAGGGTGCTGTAGACAATGTAGTCAAAGGGGAGAGTAGGGATATGGCCAACTTTAGTTAGAATAGAATAGAATAGAATAGAAAGTTTGCCATGTTTTTGGTCAGGAAAATGAACTCAGTAGCGCAAAAGCAGAAATAAAAATGGTAATTCAAAAGCAGAAACTTGAAAAATATCAAACTTAAATGTGTTTTTGCAAAGGTGAGAAGCATAGATAATAAAAGAGAAACATTGGAAGATGTACGTGGAAGAAGCAAAATCGGATATAATAGGGTTAGCAGAATTGTGGACATAACAGACATTGCAGACAGTCAACTTGAAATAGAGGGATATACAATGTTAAGGAAAGAAAGGGTAGTTCGGGGCAAGGAAAGGGGAGGTGGCGTTTTATTGTACTGTACGAATTCAGTTTTAACTAGGGAGGGGGCGTTTTATTATACTGTACGAATTCAGTTATAACTAGGGAGGGGGCGTTTTATTATACTGTACGAATTCAGTTATAACTAGGGAGGGGGCGTTTTATTATACTGTACGAATTCAGTTATAACTAGGGAGGTGGCGTTTTATTATACTGTACGAATTCAGTTATAACTAGGGAGGGGGCGTTTTATTATACTGTACGAATTCAGTTATAACTAGGGAGGGGGCGTTTTATTATACTGTACGAATTCAGTTATAACTAGGGAGGGGGCGTTTTATTATACTGTACGAATTCAGTTATAACTATCAGAGATGATATATCATCTGCAACAAAAATTAAAGTGAATGAGGAGAAATAGAAGGTGAAGGTGAGTATGCTATAGATGGTCAGATCAGGTCAGGTTATCCTGTAAAATGTGAGGTCGCTATGGCACACATGAAGACATCCTCACAACCCCATGCCACCCTTCTTTGTCAGTGGCTGCTTCCTGTGCCTCTTCTGGTCGGAGATTGGTCCATTCTTTTGTGTTGTCCTTCCACCTCTTTTTGGGCCGGCCTTTCCGTCGTCTGCCTCGCACCTTTCCGTCGTCTGCCTCGCACCTTTCCGTCGTCTGCCTCGCACCTTTCCGTCGTCTGCCTCGCACCTTTCCGTCGTCTGCCGTGCACCTTTCCGTCGTCTGCCGTGCACCTTTCCGTCGTCTGCCGTGCACCTTTCCGTCGTCTGCCTCGCACCTTTCCGTCGTCTGCCTTGCACCTTTCCGTCGTCTGCCTCGCACCTTTCCGTCGTCTGCCTCGCACCTTTCCGTCGTCTGCCTTGCACCTTTCCGTGCAGGATCGTATTTGCAAGACCATTTTATCTCGATATGTGACAGTACCAAGCGAGTTTCCTTCTTTAGACAGTTGCCAAGATGTCTTCAAATGGCCCTATTCCTGTTGTAACTCTATCTCTTTTTTTACTCATTTGTAACTGGATCTTTGTACGTGACGTTTAAAGTCTTCGGAAACATCTCATCTACAAGGCTTGTATCTTCCACCAGGTCAGCTGTATTTGTCCATGTCTCACAATCATAGAGAAATATTAACAGGACCAATGTACGCATTAATCTGATTTTCGTGCATTGCTTCGAAAGTGATTAAAGCAGCAAATATAGATTTCGAAAAAAAACTTGATCATAGGATCAAGACTGATAGTAGAAGCTTGTTTTCTCATGTTAGAAAAAAACAAAGAACGAAAGACAAAGTAGGCCCTCTCATAGATAGCACAGGAAAAATAAATTGAGAATAGGGAGGTAGCCAATCGACTCAACCAGTACGTTGGTACAGTCTGCACAAAATAAGATTGCTCCAAGATCCCAGAGCCTATAGATGTTTTCCAAAGAGACATGGATACAGTGGGATTAAGATCAATGTGTATTACAGAGGAAATGGGTTTTCTTTTTCATTGAAGGGGTTGAAAGTGGATAACTGTCCAGGACAAGATGGTATTCATCCAAAATTATTGTTTGAAATTAGAGACCAACTAACACAACCATTGACTATATTATGTTCTCAATCACTTCCAAAAGAGATTGTTCCACGGGATTGGAAAAATGCAGGAGCAATTCCCTTATTTAAAAAAAGCAATAAATCAGATCCAGCAAATTATAGATCGGTGAGTTTAACGAGCAAAGTCTGTAAATTATCAATAATAAACTAAAACATTGTAATATATTTAGACAAGTTTAATCTACTCAGAAATAGTCAGCATGGGTTTACGAGAGAGAGATCATGCTTAACAAATCTATTAGAATTCATGGAGGAGGTTACTAAAATGATAGATAAAAGGCAGCCAGTGGATGTTATTTATCTAAATTTTGCAAAGGCCTTTGATAGAGTACCTCATCAAAGATTATTTACGAAGTTAAAATCGCATGGAATAGGTGGGGAAGTTGCCAAATGGAATGAAAATTGGTTAACGGGAAGAAGGCAGAGGGTGGACATAAATAAGGAGTACTCTGAGTGGTGTGAAGTAAACAGTGGCGTGCCACAGGGCTCGGTTTTGGGACCAATTTTGTTCTCGATATATATATAAACGATTTGGACATTGATATGGGATCCATGATTGCAAAACTTGCTGATGACACAAAACTATGCAGTAGTGTCTTATCTAAAGCAGAAGTGAATATATTGAGGTCGGATTTAGATCAAATTCGAGAATTATCTGTAAGCTGGCAAATGGAGTTTAATGTAGATAAATGTACAGTCATCGACATGGGTAGATCCAATATGGAACATAATTACAGAATGGGCGAAAATAATATTACAATGATAGAAAACGAAAGGGACCTAGGGGCTATAAAAGATCGTACAGGTAAAGTGAGTGATCACGTATAGGTAGCGGTGAAAAGGCAAATGCAATGTTAGCTATGATAAAAAGAAATATTAAACATAGGAGCAAGGAAGTGATAGTCAAACTGTATAAAGCATTAGTTAGACCTAGATTGGAGTACTGTGTACAGGTGTGGAGTTCTTATAGTAGAGAAAATATGAACATGCTGTAAAGGATACAAAGAAAAGCAAAGCAGATGATAGTGGGATTCCAGAATTAGTAATGATGAAAGACTCGGAAAAACCGGTAGTGTCAAGATAATCAAATAAGATAATCAAAGGAGCGGATAAATAAGATTATAACAAGTTTTTCAAAATACGACCACCTACAAGAACAAGAGGGCATAGCTACAAGCTAACTAAATTAAGGTCCAGATCAGATGTTAGGAAATATTGTTTAGTCAAAGAGTGGTGGATGCTTGAAATGCATTGCCACAAGAAGTAGTGGAGGCAGGTGCAATGAATGCATTTAAGAATAGATTGAATGCGCAAGACAGATAGATATACTAAAACCGACTGTAACAACACCATTATGTTGATACCAGCTGGCGTGGGCATACAGATAATGGACTAGAAGATATTGAAGTCAAGAAAGAAAGAAATAATATCTGCAAAATATAAGTAGGTCTACGTTGATAAGAATTAAAATGTATAGTTACAACCATAGCACAAAAGAAATGAACAAAATGGTGGTACTAGGTACGCTCACACGACACTAATGACATCAAACAGCAATGTCACATTTATTTTTCTTCTTCTCCTTCGTCCTTATCACCTTCGGGTGCCATGGGCCATCAACCAACCCTCTTCAAGCCGACCTGTCTTGTACCATTTTCTCTGATTATTTCCAGCTTCAATCTGTTTTACTTGAACTAGTCCTCTTCTACGTTTGTTCTTTGGCAATCAGTGCCACTTCTATTTGCCACGGTGCTCCATGCCATAGATTGACTGGTGATACTGACTTGTAGTTTTTGTAGAGTGTGTTCTACCCAGTACCATGTTCTTCCTAAGATTCCCTGTTGTATATGTCTTTAGCCTGTTGTGTCTCATTCACTTTCACTTATGATCCTGTTGTGTCTCATTCACTTTCGCTTATAATCCTGTTGTGTCTCATTCCATTTCGCTTAAAATCCTGTTGTGTCTCATTCACTTTCGCTTATAATCCTGTTGTGTCTCATTCACTTTCGCTTATAATCCTGTTGTGTCTCATTCACTTTCGCTTATAATCCTGTTGTGTCTCATTCAATTTCGCTTAAAATCCTGTTGTGTCTCATTCACTTTCGCTTATGATCTTGTTGTGTCTCATTCCCTTTCGCTTATAATCCTGTTGAACCACTGCCGGCTCAGAATATTTATCAGCTTAGTTCAGGTACCATCTCCATAGCAAAGGAGGCCTGAACTAGATCTCCAGAGTCCTCTCTTTCTTGCCTTCATGGTACAATCTGCCATGTTTCTTCATATACACCTTTTAATGTTATACTATCTTACTGATAACCCCGTTGACCTCTGGCACATTGCCCCTCCACATTTCATTGCAAGGTGTTTTGTACTTTCATGTGAGCAAAATAGCTGTCAGACTGATTTCATTCATCAACTCTCCTGGCATCCATAATGTCTCCAAAATGTTCTGATTTACTTTCTTTTTCATCCACGATTTGTGCCCCGTTCCTCTATATATCCATGTTTCAGGCGAGGCAGACGCCTAACCCATAACGTCTGGTCAGGCACAACATACTGATCAGGCATGTTAGTCAGGGTCAGGCACAACATACTGATCAGGCATGTTAGTCAGGGTCAGGCACATCATACTGATCAGGCATGTTAGTCAGGGTCAGGCACATCATACTGATTAGGTATGTTAGTCAGGGTCAGGCACATCATACTGATCAGGCATGTTAGTCAGGGTCAGGCACAACATACTGATCAGGCATGTTAGTCAGGGTCAGGCACATCATACTGATCAGGCATGTTAGTCAGGGTCAGGCACGTCATACTGATTAGGTATGTTAGTCAGGGTCAGGCACATCATACTGATTAGGCATGTTAGTCAGGGTCAGGCACATCATACTGATCAGGCATGTTAGTCAGGGTCAGGCACATCATACTGATTAGGCATGTTAGTCAGGGTCAGACACATCATACTGATTAGGCATGTTAGTCAGGGTCAGGCAAAACATACTGGCCAAGATCGTCACCTTGGCTTTTTCGTAGCCTACCTGGAAACGGGTTGTTTTCATGGCAGCCTGGCTAACGAGGTGAGGGATCAACATGATCCCCATAGTAGTGAGTGATGCCCAGATGAAGCAAAGCTTATCAGAACCGCCTGGAAAACCCCGCTCAAGATGTAAGGAAAGCTACTGCAACCCGCCACTAACGTCCTTTCCAGGGCGCACAAAAGAGTAACCTACTAATTGTGGACATTCAAAACAAACAAGAAACATATCTATGTTTTAAAGGCATGCATTCTCTTCTCCAATAGTTTGTTCATTGCCCATGTCATACAGTAACAATTAGTATTCATTATACCTGATCACTCCCATTTTTTATGTTTGCGGCACTTGCTTGTTTATCAATAAATGACTCCGGTTGGGAAAAACCGATTTATTCATCTCTATTCTCTTCCTGATTTCCATTTCGTATATTCCATTTTCCATGATTATATTTCCAAGATACGAGTTCCTGTCCATGTATTGATATCTATATATCCTATATTCCTGACCTGTTGGATGCCACACCCCCGATGTCTTCCGGGAAACCTGTTTATGGGAAACATTTCAATAGTAAACCCTGAGGAAGAATCTGCATGCTGTGCTATCTTTAGTCGTCTCAATAATGTCTAGCCACCGGCCACAGACGAGAGAGTGAGGTTGACACACTGCGCCATCTTTCTCACTTTAATCCAAATCGCCGCACAAGTCCCCCATTTCAGTTAACAAAGCAGAAAGAAAAGATTGTCCACGTGGCTGGACAGAGCGAGTGGTCTTCATTACACGTGATGGATGGACAGAGTGAGATGTCTTCATCTCATGTGATGGACGGACACAGAGAGTGGTTTTCATCACGTGTGATGGACGGACAGAGAGAGGGGACTTCATCACATGTGATGGACGGACAGAGAGAGTGGACTTCATCACATGTGATGAATGGACAGAGAGAGTGGTCTTCATCACACATGATGTACGGACAGAGAGAGTGGTCTTCATCTCATGTGATGGACCGACAGAGAGAGTGGTCTTCATCACACGTGATGGACTGACAGAGAGAGGGGACTTCATCACATGTGATGGATGGACAGAGAGAGGGGACTTCATCACACGTGATGGACTGACAGAGAGAGGGGACTTCATCACATGTGATGGATGGACAGAGAGAGGGGACTTCATCACATGTGATGGACGGACAGAGAGAGTGGACTTCATCAAATGTGATGGACGGACAGAGAGTGGTCTTCATTACATGTGATGGACGGACAGAGAGTGGACTTCATCACACATGATGGACGGACAGAGAGTGGACTTCAGCACACGTGATGGACAGACATCAATATGTGATGAAGAGCTTGAATATTCAGTGCTCATTTTTCATACAAAAGTGAGGTGGCTGTCATGGGGAAATGTTCTCAAGTCAGTGTGGGTTCTCAGAAGTGAACTAGAAATCTTTCTAGTGCAACAAAAACATGCCTTCTTAGATAAGTCAACAATCTCCACTTGACTTGAAAATCTTGCACATTTATCTGACATCTTTGGGCATTTGAATTCATTGAGCAAGGAATTGCAAATGAAAAATATCAATGTCACTTTAACAAAAGAAAAGATTTCAGAATTTTGATCAAAGCTTCTGTGCTGAAACCAGAAATTGAAACAAACCATGATTGTGAAAATTGCAGTTTTTGTGACATGAAGGAGTCATTTGTTGTTGTGACATGAAGGAGTCATTTATAAGGGATCTGACCAAACTCAGAAATGGGTTCACTGATTCATTGCACAACGTGATTCTCATACTTTCAGTTGGATTGTAAATCCCTTCAAAAGTCAACTTGCTGATGGGCCTGGAGAATCCGAACCATTGACAGAGACACTTCTTCAATTTCTTTAAACAAAATCTGTTAAAATTGCAAAGGTGGAAGCAACAAAGATGCTGCTTCCTATTGAAACAACCTGTATTTGTGAGGAAGGATTTTCGACTTTTATGAACTTGAAAATGAAGTACAGAAATCAGTTGAATTCAGAAGAATTGAATTCAAGCTGCTCTGACATTTCAAAAAGTTATAATATAGATGTTATCTTATTCAAAGAGTTATAATATGAATGTTATCTTTTTAAAATTTAAGCAGCAACATTTTTCCCAATTCTGAAGTGTAGATATTTGGAATGAAATGTCTCAGTTCTTCAATACTTTTGATTAATTGTGTACGTGTGCAATGCCTTTTACAGTACGTACAGTTTTTGTAAGTCTTTTATTATTCTTGATTTTGAGAGCAGATAGCTTTTTTTTTTTATTACTGTTAAGTCAGTAGTGTTCTGGGGGGAGGAAGAAAGGGTAAATAAATACAATTTAACAGAACAGATTTTGAGTAATAACCAAAAAATGTTTCCTGACCAATGGTCTTAGGATGTCTGTTAAATAACTAACACAGAAACAGAGCAATTTTTTTATCAATTAAATATGGACGATTTGACCACGAAGTACTTGTGAACAAGATGGGATGAATTCTCTCATTGTTTTCAATGTTATCAACACAATAACAAAATTCATGCAACAACAAAACCTTACACTAGCACACAAAGCAGAAGAACAACAGAATTGATTTGCTTGACACAGTTTATTATATTGGGCTCTCAATCATTGGAAACTTCATTAAACATCTGACACAATTCAGAATATTCTTTAACATGAAAGATTGCTTGACAGATCATAAGTTTTGTGTATTCAAATTCGTCTGGACTAAAATGACAGCTAAAAAAATATATTCCATTTTGCTAACTCCACGTAGCCTCAAAATGAAACATTCAAAGAGATATCATGTGTAGCTTCCCAATTTGAATAAAGACCTTTGCAATTTAACAAATTATAAAAATGTAAAACTAAAATAATAAGCACAGTTTATCAAATCTAACTATTATCAAATGTATGCAGTTACCAAAAGCAACATCGAAATGAATGACAGCACCCAAAATTTAGAAATGTGATAACAGGGAAATTCCATGAAGTTATCATGCCATTATGAACATGGAATGTACATCAAAAGATAGGAAGAACACGCTGGCATGACATGTATGTGTCAACCAGGCTGGCTACTATCTTAGCTCTGGAATTGGAGGGTAAGTTTAAATAAACACAATACACACGTCACTTTTAATCATATTTTTTTCTGAAATCATCTGGAAATATACAAAATGTGTGTGTGTGTGTGTGTGTGTGTTTGTGAGAGAGAGAGAGAAGGAGAGAAAGACAGGGAGAGCAAGAGAAAGACCAGAAACGAGTGGGAGAATAATAAATGATTCATAGAAAATGAGAAATGATGGCGCCAGGTGAGAAATGTGTGAACAAGTTGAAAGCTCTTGACCTTGGCAACATTTAGACATTTTTGATGCCATCTAAAGTTCTGAGCTGCCCAGTGACTTCTCATTTATAATTGATGTTACAGACAGAGAAACCGGTCTTGTCCTCAAATACGTACTGAATGCTCTAGTATTCATTCTTACATTCAGACTTAAGAAAATGATATGTGTGTATTAAATTTATTCTCATCTTTTTGAAATATGTAATGAAAAACATGTGACATAGATATATGTATCCGCACTTTTATCTGCCAGTCAATTTACAAAAAAGAAAGTGAACATTAAAATAAACAATAATCTTCTTCTCTGTCATCGGTTCTATTTTTGCTCAATAATAAAAATGAAGTGCATGCTACTCTGACAAATGTCCTATCTGAAATCGCGCAGATTCATCAAACCTCACAATATGACAAAAATTGTAAATTATAAAATAGAGCAGAACGGATTGTTTCTTGTTTTATAGGTGCCATGATATTAAAGACACTGGGAGCTTTATAACTTTCATTTCTATTTTGATCCATTGTTTTTTAGTCCGAGTGTTTCATGTGCTCTCCTCAACCTTGCTGGCTTGAGCTGGTGGCAGGACTACATCTCCAAACTTGGAACTGAACAAGAACAATACATCTATCAAATACATTCACACATAAAACAGTGTTGATGTGCATTCACACAAGCAAACAGTATTGATCTGGATTCACACATAAAACAGTATTGATGTGCATTCATACAAGCAAACATAATTGATGTACATTCACACAAGCAAACAGTATTGATGTGCATTCATACAAGCAAACAGTATTGATGTGCATTCACACAAGCAAACATAATTGATGTACATTCACACAAGCAAACAGTATTGATGTGCATTCATACAAGCAAACATAATTGATGTACATTCACACAAGCAAACAGTATTGATGTGCATTTATACAAGCAAACAGTATTGATGTGCATTCATACAAGCAAACATAATTGATGTACATTCATACAAGCAAACATAATTGATGTACATTCACACAAGCAAACAGTATTGATGTGCATTCATACAAGCAAACATAATTGATGTACATTCACACATAAAACAGTATTGATGTGCATTCACACAAGCAAACAGTATTGATGTGCATTCAAACAAGCAAACATAATTGATGTACATTCATACAAGCAAACATAATTGATGTACATTCACACATAAAACAGTATTGATGTGCATTCATACAAGCAAACAGTATTGATGTGCATTCATACAAGCAAACATAATTGATGTACATTCACACAAGCAAACAGTATTGATGTGCATTCACACAAGCAAACATAATTGATGTACATTCACACAAGCAAACAGTATTGATGTGCATTCATACAAGCAAACATAATTGATGTACATTCACACAAGCAAACAGTATTGATGTGCATTCACACAAGCAAACATAATTGATGTACATTTACACAAGCAAACAGTATTGATGTGCATTCATACAAGCAAACATAATTGATGTACATTCACACAAGCAAACAGTATTGATGTGCATTCATACAAGCAAACAGTATTGATGTGCATTCACACAAGCAAACATAATTGATGTACATTCACACAAGCAAACAGTATTGATGTGCATTCATACAAGCAAACATAATTGATGTACATTCACACATAAAACAGTATTGATGTGCATTCACACAAGCAAACAGTATTGATGTGCATTCAAACAAGCAAACATAATTGATGTACATTCACACAAGCAAACAGTATTGATGTGCATTCATACAAACAAACATAATTGATGTACATTCACACATAAAACAGTATTGATGTGCATTCATACAATTTTGTTTGATTAATGTTAGCATCTGTATCAGTGTTAAATGCTTGGACTGAAAGGCTAAACTGAAGTCACAAGTTTTGTAGCAGGGTACGGACCAAATAGAATATAACTGGATGGAGCGTAAGGATAATGTATAGACAAAGTCCATGTCAGTGTAGCATATAGACAACTTGCATGTATAGACAAAGTTCATGTCAGTGTAGCATATAGACAACTTGCATGTATAGACAAAGTTCATGTCAGTGTAGCATATAGACAACTTGCATGTATAGACAAAGTTCATGTCAGTGTAGCATATAGACAACTTGCATGTACAGAAAAAGTCCATGTCAGTGTAGCATATAGACAACTTGCATGTACAGAAAAAGTCCATGTCAGTGTAGCATATAGACAACTTGCATGTATAGACAAAGTTCATGTCAGTGTAGCATATAGACAACTTGCATGTATAGAAAAAGTCCATGTCAGTGTAGCATATAGACAACTTGCATGTATAGACAAAGTTCATGTCAGTGTAGCATATAGACAACTTGCATGTATAGACAAAGTTCATGTCAGTGTAGCATATAGACAACTTGCATGTACAGAAAAAGTCCATGTCAGTGTAGCATATAGACAACTTGCATGTATAGACAAAGTCCATGTCAGTGTAGCATATAGACAACTTGCATGTATAGAAAAAGTCCATGTCAGTGTAGCATATAGACAACTTGCATGTATAGAAAAAGTCCATGTCAGTGTAGCATATAGACAACTTGCATGTATAGAAAAAGTCCATGTAAGTATATCAGGTCATTGTATTAATGTGACATGTGGGGTATGATGAAGGAATATTATAGTCGCATATAAAGAGGACTTACGTCATCCACATAACCAACCAGACCTGCATATCTGAAGCCAAAGCCTATGTGGAGAGCACATGTCCTGATATCAATGTTGGCTGGCGACAAAAAGTTTTCACATTATATATTCTGTTCAGAAATAAAATAATAATTAAACATGTTAAATTTTTCAAGATTTTTATTTTCAATATTTAACAAAACGTTGTAAGACAGTTTTTTTAAGTCACTGAAATATAAATATGAGATACACTGACCATTGAGACCTCCCACAAGCATGACAAAGGCACAGAGCGCAGAAATGGACAAGAAAGAAAGGTCAATAAAAGTATAATTTGTCATCCCGATGGAATGTTTGTGTGACGAGTGTTGTATTTTTTATATAATTTCAGCTGGCAGAAACCACAGAGGGAATAGACAAGAAAGAGCTCTGATTTTAACGAATCATTATCACAAAAGAATATCTTAGGAGAGTTTGCCAACCAAAAGCATGGATACACGTTTTGAAGAGATGGCTTTGCTAGCAAAACCACATCCAATACAGGTGGAGTGGTCAGTAGAGGTGGAGGAGTCAGTAGAGGTGGAGGAGTCAGTAGAGGTGGAGGAGTCAGTAGAGGTGGAGGAGTCAGTAGAGGTAGAGGGGGTCAGTAGAAGTGGAGGAATCAGTAGAGGTGGAGGAGTCAGTAGAGGTGGAGGGGTCAGTTGTAGATAAAGAAATGAAGAAGAAAAATCGTTTCTACTAACAACGTGAACATACTCTAATATCTTCTATGCGGAAGTAAGGCGCTAAAAGCGGCTGCTGAGCTTGTAATCCAGAATAAAAATCATCATCTTCTTCATCTTCTATTCACTTGTGTTGTTAGACGTTGTAGAGGTGTAGTTTTCTGTGGTATGCCATCTTTGTTGCCCATGGTGGTGTCATTCTGTATCTTTCGACATTACAGGTTGCATTCCCCGCTGAGGCAGGTGAAAATTCACTGGTGGCTTGCCGAGCCAATCCCATTTAATCTTAATGGTAACTTAAATTCTTTAAATTGGTTTAGAGGATACTGCAGAGTCTGTGGACAACAATTTCTCATTCCAGCTGTGTAGTTTTGTCACAATGTTACCAGCAGTTGATTGGAATGTTCCCTTGAAGTCCCCTGTCCGTGTAGTTTTGCTGGTGCTGGAGGGGTCTAGACTGATTGATCTAGGGTTGACATTGGCTATCTCTTTCCTGATCAGAGGGCCAGTACTATCTCTTGTAAATTGGCTGCCGATTGAGACATGCACTAATGATGATGCTAGAACATGGTTTTCATAGAATTTCTACATGAGAACAAGCTGTGTATAGAACATGTAAGTATATTGATGGCAAGGTGATAGTTGATAGCTGATAATTCTCATTGGCCCACAGCAGGCAATGACATAGACAGCAAAAACAGGCTTGAACAGAATAAAGATGTCCACCACAAAATGCAGTATTCATTAATGATGCCTTGTCAGTATTACCAGCTCTGAGTCAACCTAACGACAAAGATCTCAAGTAATGCATGTACTTCCTGACACAGCTGTCAGCAGAACACCCAAGGTTGATAATTCACTGAAACATTGAAGGCAATGAAGCTGCAGACAAACTGGCAAAGTGGGGTGGAGCTTTGACAGAACCCGAGCTGAGGATTATGTAAATGAGGCCAAGAACAGAAATAAAACCAACCACGCAAAAATGGGCTGATCAGCAACCCCACTTCAAAAAGTAAGACAACTCATTCAAATAGAGAAGAGTTGTTCATCTTCAGATTGAGAACTGGACAAAATTGATATAAGAGTCATCTATACAGCAAAATAAGGAAGACGACAGAAAAGGGTGAATAATCAAGTTCAGCTGTTGGTGTGTATGGAGACAACATACTTGGCATAAAGGTTCAGGCATATTTCTCATTGTACCAATGGTTAAATAGTCTTATGATGTCAGAAATGAGACAAATTTCTTGTTTTACCAACAGTTAAATAATCTTAAGATGTCAGAATGAGACACATTTTTTATTTTACCAACAGTTAAATAATCTTAAGATGTCAGAATAAGACAAATTTTTTATTTTACCAACGGTTAAATAGTCTTATGATGTCAGAATGAGACAAATTTCTTGTTTTACCAACAGTTAAATTGTCTAATGATGTCAGAATGAGACAAATTTCTTTTTTACCAACAGTTAAATTGTCTTATGATGTCAGTGATATTTATATTGAGAAGGTAGGCAATAAAACAGGAGACAAACACTGACTAAACAACTCAACGGGTTAAAATGTTGTTTAAAAATAGGACAGAATCAAGTCAGGGTTGACTGTCTGAAAAAAAAATGTCTTTCTAATGAACTTGACAAATATAAAAACAGCCCAGAAGACATGAGTTTACCCAGCTCAATAAATATAGTGCTAGAGATATGAGTTTCAGTATTGTCTTAATAGTGAAAACACTTTTATGAAATGTTTGTTATGCCCCATTACGCAAACAACCAATGTTTGTTATGCCCCATTATGCAAACAACCAAAATAAAATTAAATAAAAACAAATTGGTATATAAAATAAAATAAATTAAAGTTAACCAAACAAAGATATGTTAAAAGATGTGTGGCTGTATGCGGAGACCTACTTGTAAGAGGAACATTTCCGCTGTATATTTCTGTACGAGATCCAACCTGTCCAGAAAATTGAAATCTTCCGCTGACCCGTCTGTACTTGAGATTTAAAGAGTACCAACCATTCTGTGGATATAATTAGTCATGGCATTAAGGTGAACAGCAAATTGTTCATGGCGTTCAGGGGAACAACAAATGAGCAAAAAATATCAGGACAAGAGAATACAAGTCTATCATCAGACTTTTGATTATTCTGGACAAGTCTATCATTTGATGATTGATTGTTCTGGACAAGTCTATCATTAGACTATTGATGCTTCTGGACAAGTCTATCTTTAGACTATTGATTGTTCTGGACAAGTCTATCATTAGACTATTGATTGTTCTGTACAAGTCTATCATCAGACTATTGATTGTTCTGGACAAGTCTATCATCAGACTATTGATTGTTCTGGACAAGTCTATCATCAGACTATTGATTGTTCTGTGCACAAGCAGTGTTGTCAGATGTAAAATTTAATAAGTCACAGAACAATTAACAAAAGCTGCAGAAAGATACCAACCCTGTTAAGATATTTGTTTCCTAATGCAATATGTTTATTTATACTATTCTGATTTTTTTATATATATATAAAGGGGTAGTGTGCTGTTTGCTTCCTCGCATACAGTACACCTGCCGGACTGACACCAAGGATAATGTTTTTCATGTGGTATAGGGAAAGTGTGTGGCCTAGGCGATGTGAGCTTTGTTTTCAAACATGCCAGGTTCAAATTATGTCATGCACAGATCGTGTATGTTGTTGATTTTTGATGGTATGACAACTTCTGCCAGTCAATCCAGCTGCGCACAACTACCTGATGAAGTCAGGGGGAAATTTTGGAGCTGACACAGGGACTTAATCACAGTTTGTGATCTGTCATCAACCTTTTCAGCAATGTGAAGGACTAAGCACATATGGGTGAGCCCTGGTGAAGCTCGTTCTATTGAAGCTCGTTCTATTGAAGCTCGTTCTATTGAAGCTCGTTCTATTGAAGCTCGTTCTATTGAAGCTCGTTCTATTGAAGCTCGTTCTATTGAAGCTAGTTCTATGAGCCATTTTCCATATATATAGACACTCACACATACACATTGATAATAATTCGAAGAATCATATATGACAATAGAATCAGTCATGCAAGCATCAATGATATGCTAACGAGGCTCTAGACCACATGAACCACACTCAACATTTGAGTAGTACGATGTTCATTTATATCAATGGGATGAAAGCAAGCAACCATTTGTAATTGTAAAAAAGGCAAAACAGGAAAAATGTATATAACTTACCTTAACTTAACTTAACGGCTTTATACTGGTTTAGAAAACTCTGCAGAGTCTGTATACAATCAGTTTCATTTACATTCATTACCTTGCTCTCAAAGCTATGAGCGTCTAATTTTATTCTTAATTGCCCCTGCTTCCACTACCTCATGTGGCAATGCATTCCAAGCATTCGACACTCTCTGACTAAAATATATTTCATAATATCTAATTTGGACCTCTCTTTAGTTAATTTGTAGCTATGCCCTCTTGTTCTTGTAGGTGGTTGTATTTTTAAAAACTTGTTATAGTCTAATTTATCCGTTCCTCTGATCATCTTATAAACCTGTATTGTCACCTCGAATTCTTCTCTTTTCTAAACACTGAAGGCCAGTTTTTATGAGTCTTTCCTCATAACTGTAATTCTGGAATCCCACTATCAGCTTTGACGCACTTTTTTGTATTCTTTCCAGTATGTTTATGTCCCCTCTCTGATAAGGACTCCACACCTGTACACAGTACTCCAATCTAGGTCTAACTAATGCTTTATACAGTTTGACGATCACTTCCTTGCTCCTATGTTTAATATTTCTTTTTATCATACCTAACATTGCATTTGCCTTTTTCACTGCTACCTTAACTTGCTCACTCACCTTTCCTGTATGATCTATTATAACCCATAGGTCCCTTTCCTTTTGTATCTTTCTAATATTTTTCTTGCCCATTCTGTAATTATGTTCCATATTGGATCTACCCATGTGGATCATTAAATTTATCTACATTAAACTCCATTTGCCAGCTTACAGACCATTCTTGAATTTGATCTAAATTCGATCTCAATATATCCACTTCTGCTTTAGATGAGACACTACTGCATAGTTTTGTGTCATCAACAAACTTTGCAATCATGGATTCCATATCAATGTCCAAATTGTTTATTTACATTTCAAGAACAAAATTGGTCCCACAACTGAGCCCTGTGGCACTCCACTTTTCACTTCACACCACTCAGAGTATTCCTTATTTATGCCCACCCTCTGCCTTCTTCCCGTTAACCAATTTTCAATCCTTTTGGCAACTTCTCCACCTATTCCGTGTGATTTTAACTTTCAAAATAATCTTTCATGAGGTACTCTATCAAAGGCCTTTGCAAAATCTGGATAAATAACATCCACTGGTTTCCCTTTTTCTATCATTTTAGTAACCTCCTCCATGAATTCTAATAAATTTGTTAAGCACGATCTCCCTCTAGTAAACCCATGCTGACTATTTCTGATTAGATCAAATTTGTCTAAATGCATTACAATGTTTTCTTTGATTATTGACTCTAACAATTTACAGATTTAGGCGCATGCTCGTTGAACTGACGGATTTATAATTTACTGGATCTGATTTTCTGCTCATTTTTGAATAATGGGATCACTCCTGCATCTTTTCAATCCTGTGGAACAATCCCTTGTGCAAGTGATTGAGAACATAATATAGCCAATGGTTTTGCTAGTTGGTCTCTAATTTCAAACAGCAAATTTGGATGAATACCATCTTGACCTGGACATTTATCCACTTTCAACCTCTCCAATTTTTTAAAAACCATTTCATCTGTAATACAAATTGATCTTAATCCTGCTTTATCCATGTCTCTTTGAAAGGTATCTATAGGCTCTGGGATCTTGGAGCAGTCCTCTTTTGTGTAGACTGTGCCAAAGTACTAATTGAGTAGATAAGCTGCCTTAATATTCTCACTTATTATTTTTCCTGTACTGTCTATGAGAGGGAATACTTTGTCTTTCGTTCTTTGTTTATTTCTATGGTAGAAGGGTCTACACTCTGTGTTATTGACTCACCTGATCTGCCAGTCCAGAGTAGGGGATGGCAATCTCTACTGACTGGTTGGAGTTGATCTGGAATATCTGTGAACAGGAAGTTGCAACATTAGAAAAGCATGTCAGATTGTTGGTCGGAAGTAATGACAAACAGAAGGACAAGCCAGTTTTCTCTGTGGCTGGGTTCTTCTTTTAAACATTTCATGTCTTTGTTCTGAAATGAGGATGCAATAAGATGAAAGGGTCAATGACAGTACTTGTGGTGATGATAATCTTCCATCATTGTGAGTTTGTTAATTGTTGTGCATTTGCTAGTGTTTTTGCTAAATAGCCAAGGTAAGATCTTGTTGTCTCCAAACATAAGTTAGTCAAGGTAAGATCTTGTTGTCTCCAAACATAAGTTAGTCAAGGTAAGATCTTGTTGTCTCCAAACATAAGTTAGTCAAGGTAAGATCTTGTTGTCTCCAAACATAAGTTAGTCAAGGTAAGATCTTGTTGTCTCCAAACATAAGTTAGCAAAGGTAAGATCTTGTCGTCTCCAAACATAAGTTAGTCAAGGTGAGAGCTTGTAGTCTCCAAACACAAATTAGCCAAGGTGAAAGCTTACAGTCTCCGTACACAAATTATAAGCTAAACATGTCATCAAAAAGTCAACCATTCTTACTTTGAAGTAGAAGTTCCTGTCATCCATGGTGATAGACACAGATTCCTGGACATCGCAGTCAGCATTAGTAGCCACCGCAACCCTCTGTGACCCTACTACTGGCCTAGGCAGGAACAGCCGTAGATTAATTTGAAAATAGTCTGTCCAAAATCCAGAGCCAGCGAAATACTTGATAATGATGTCATCTGAGCCCTGTGTTGGTGGAGATACAATTTCTGATGAGAATGATTTGTTACTGTAGACATGAGCTTAATGGGGATTTTGAATATTACAATGAAGATTGAGATGAATGTTGCAGATGAATGTTGCAGATAGATGTTGCAGATGAATGTTGCAGATAGATGTTACAGATAGATGTTGCAGATGAATGTTGCAGATAGATGTTACAGATAGATTTTGCAGATGAATGTTGCAGATGAATGTTGCAGATGAATGTTGCAGATGAATGTTGCAGAGTTTGTAACGGTAGCTTTGGTACTGATTGGGAGAATGATTGTTTGCTCTCAGGAATGGAACCAATAAGAGATTCCATCTTCTAGATGTTTCCAGGGAGGCCTAGTAGGAAGCCAATATGAGCGTCTTGGCCAGTATATTTTGCCTGAACCTGAGTGACATGCCTGATCAGTATATTTTGCCTGACCCTGACTAACATATCTGATCAGTATGTTATGCCTGACCATAAGTCAGTCTTTCTCTACGAGAACCACTTGTTGTAGCCTGCTCTCACTCTCTAAGATCAATTGTAAGAGATGTATGATAACTCTCCTGAGTGTAAGTTGACCTTTTCTAGACAGTCAAAGGACTTTATTTGTATTTATATCTAGACAGGTAGTTAAAGATCTCTATTAGCCTGTATAGTAAAAATCTCTATTCTGTGCATCCCAATAAATCAAATATTTCAGAATAGATCCTACAACTTCTCTCTCTCTCTCTCTCTCCCTCTCTCTTAGCTGATGCTCTACATCCTTTGATTATCATATATTTCACCCCAAAAAGCACCTCAAACCAAACCAAACCCCAACAAAACTCAAGTATGAGCTTTCCACCTCACAAACAGAGAAAGGAGTCAAAAAGACAACTCCAGATCAAATGGCCAGAAGAGGAACTGGAAAACAGTTTTCAGATACTCTGGTGTTAAGCTACATTGTCTTATTGTCCTATGCAACATGCGGCAAAGAAACAAAATGGAAGATACATGCGAGAAATAATATCTGAAAATTGAGCTGGGAAGCAGTTTGTTGTTTTTTTTGTTTTTTTGTCTGTTCACCTTATTTCTCTATTCCCTATCGCGGTGCTGCATGTTTATTTTGTGCCTGTAGGCTCAGTGCATCGGACTTCGGCATGCATTTTGTGTAAGGGTCTGCTTTCTCCTGCATTTTCTAAGGGTTTGCTTCCCCGGGGTAACGGCCGGTGCTGTGATGGGAATTGAATCCAGCACCTTCGGGATGTGAGCCATGTCACTTAACCACTAGCCCACACCATAAAATGACCTCAAAACTAGCCCTGTGCTCAACTGTGAGTACGCTGCACCAGTTTGGAACAACTCTGCACATGTTAAACGAATTGATGCAGCAATAAATGAGACTGCTTGGATAACTACAGGGAGGCTAAAATCAGCTTCAAATAAAAACAAAATATACACCATGAGTGTAGCCCCACCTGAGATAAGGGAGGTGTAGCTCACCCGAGATAAGGAGAAGTGTAGCCTCACCTGAGATAAGGGAGGTGTAGCTCACCCGAGATAAGGAGAAGTGTAGCCCCCATCTGAGATAAGGAGAAGTGTAGCCTCACCTGAGATAAGGGAGGTGTAGCTCACCCGAGATAAAGAGAAGCGTAGCCCCCATCTGAGATAAGGAGAAGTGTAGCCTCACCTGAGATAAAGAGAAGTGTAGCCCCACCTGAGATAAAGAGAAGTGTAGCCTCAGCTGAGATAAAGAGAAGTGTAGCCCCCATCTGAGATAAGGAGAAGTGTAGTCCCACCTGAGATACAGAGAAGTGTAGCCTCACCTGAGATAAAGAGACGCGTAGCCTCACCTGAGTTAAAAAGTGTAGCCCCAACTGAGATAAAGAGAAGTGTAGCCCCACCTGAGATAAAGAGAAGTGTAGCCCCACCTGATATAAATAGAAGCGTAGCCTCACCTGAGATAAGGAGAAGTGTAGCCCCACCTGAGATAAAGAGAAGTGTAGCCTCACCTGAGATAAAGAGAAGTGTAGCCTCACCTGAGATAAAGAGAAGTGTAGCCTCACCTGAGATAAAGAGAAGTGTAGCCCCACCTGAGATAAAGAGAAGTGTAGCCTCACCTGAGATAAAGAGAAGTGTAGCCTCACCTGAGATAAAGAGAAGTGTAGCCTCACCTGAGATAAAGAGAAGTGTAGCCCCACCTGAGATAAGGAGAAGTATCTCATCAGAAATTGAAAGAGAGAAACAGGTGAACGACCCAAGGCACCCTATGTTTGGATGCGCAGGTGCAGTTCACAAGACCGAAATCTAGATGTACTTTCTTACAGTCAACACCGCAGCTACAGGCTTGTCCAGGAAAACGCCACAAAGAAAATGGAATGAACGGATGCAGGTCCCCTGGGTAAAACTGTGGGAGAGCCTGTGTCTAGTCACCATTTGTCTTACACAACATGGAAGTCACTAAATAAACTCCGAATTGGTTTATCGGGGTGCAGGAAAAACTTAAAGAGATGGGGGATACAGGGATGATATGACATTCAGAGCAACACAAAGCCCAGACCACCTGCTGATCGGACAAAACCTTCTGGAAACAATAAAGATGGATAACATGTTGAGGGAGAGCCACAGAACAATCCATGTGGCGGAACATTGGAAACATGATGTCTGATGTAGAGTCCCCAACATTGGAGACATGATGTCTAATGTAGAGTCCCCAACATTGGAGACATGATTTCTGATGTAGAGTCCCCAACATTGGAGACATGATTTCTGATGTAGAGTTCCCAACATTGGAGACCTGATTTCTGATGTAGAGTCCCCAACATTGGAGACATGATTTCTGATGTAGAGTTCCCAACATTGGAGACATGATTTCTGATGTAGAGTTCTCAACATTGGAGACATGATGTTTGATGTAGAGTCCCCAACATTGGAGACATGATGTCTGATGTAGAGTCCCCAACATTGGAGACATGATGTCTGATGTAGAGTCCCCAACATTGGAGACATGATGTCTGATGTAGATCCAAGACGGGGGACACATGGTGTCTGATGTAGTGTCCAGGACAGGGGATACATGATACATGAGATTGAGTCCAGGACATAGAAAGTAAGTAAGTATCACATATATCTAGGGTGAAACAAAAGGGTTGAAACACATACTTAATGAAGGCTTTCTCTGATTCTTCTTTTTCTTCTTTTGTTCGCTTAGAGTAGGTCTACATCTACAAAGTTATCTCTTGTATGAACCTCACTGTCTTCTGCCGCTTGGAGTATATCTACATCTACAACGTTATCTCTTGTATGAACCTCACTGTCTTCTGCCACTTAGGGTAGGTCTACATCTACAAAGTTGTCTCTTGTATGAGCCTTACTGTCTTCTGCAGTTCACACATAGGTCCATATAGTTTCCCTTCCAGTGTTGTTTCTCTTGGCCAGTATGTCCGCCTCAGTATCTCATACTCTGGACAGCGCTGAAGTATATGCTATGCAGTCTAGGGTGCCTGTCCACATGTACACATACTTGAGCTGCCAACCCTAAATTTTATATACTCGTGGCTGCAGAGTCGGTTGTGTCCCATTCTGAGGCCCAGTATGACAATCTGCTCTTGCCTGCTTACATTATGATAGTCATCTTGCATTTGTGTTGGAAGCTCTCTCATTGATTTAATCATCTTTTTCCTTTGATGGTGTGTAACTGGTACATCTGGCTGCTCGTCTGCGGCACCTTCCCTCGCCGGTGTGTCAGCTCTCTCATCTCCTGGTATTCCGCAGTGAAACGGTATCCACTGCACCGTGATTTTGCACTTGTTGCTCAATGTTGACAGCAAAACTTGTAGATCTGACAGCTACCCGGATGATAGTGCTTGGAGTACTGATTTTGCATCAGTCAAAAATACCACAGGATATGGGCCAAGGTTGGTGTTCAGTAGTTTTTCCATCACCAATTTCATTGCTTGTATTTCTGCATCATAATTATGGCAGTTTTCCTGTTAGTGCTGCAACCGTTTCCATAGCGTTATTTGGGTATTCTATATACATCCCTGCTCCTCCATTCTTTACTGCATTCTGTGCTGACCCATCAGTGTATACTCAGACCCATAGATTCTGTGCTGACCCATCTGTGTATACTCAGACCCATAGATTCTGTGCTGACCCATCTGTGTATACTCGGACTCATAGATTCTGTGCTGACCCATCTGTGTATACTCAGACCCATAGATTCTGTGCTGACCCATCTGTGTATACTCGGACCCATAGATTCTGTGCTGACCCATCTGTGTATACTCAGACCCATAGATTCTGTGCTGACCCATCTGTGTATACTCAGACCTCTAGATTCTGTGCTGACCCATCTGTGTATACTCGGACCCATAGATTCTGTGCTGACCCATCTGTGTATACTCGGACCCATAGATTCTGTGCTGACCCATCTGTGTATACTCAGACCCATAGATTCTGTGCTGACCTATCTGTGTATACTCAGACCCATAGATTCTGTGCTGACCCATATGTGTATACTCTGACCCATAGATTCTGTGCTGACCCATCTGTGTATACTCAGACCCATAGATTCTGTGCTGACCCATCTGTGTATACTCGGACCCATAGATTCTGTGCTGACCCATCTGTGTATACTCAGACCCATAGATTCTGTGCTGACCTATCTGTGTATACTCAGACCCATAGATTCTGTGCTGACCCATCTGTGTATACTCGGACCCATAGATTCTGTGCTGACCCATCTGTGTATACTCTGACCCATAGATTCTGTGCTGACCCATCTGTGTATACTCAGACCCATAGATTCTGTGCTGACCCATCTGTGTATACTCGGACCCATAGATTCTGTGCTGACCCATCTGTGTATACTCAGACCCATAGATTCTGTGCTGACCTATCTGTGTATACTCAGACCCATAGATTCTGTGCTGACCCATCTGTGTATACTCGGACCCATAGATTCTGTGCTGACCCATCTGTGTATACTCTGACCCATAGATTCTGTGCTGACCCATCTGTGTATACTCAGACCCATAGATTCTGTGCTGACCCATCTGTGTATACTCAGACCCATAGATTCTGTGCTGACCTATCTGTGTATACTCAGACCCATAGATTCTGTGCTGACCCATCTGTGTATACTCTGACCCATAGATTCTGTGCTGACCCATCTGTGTATACTCTGACCCATAGATTCTGTGCTGACCCATCTGTGTATACTCAGACCCATAGATTCTGTGCTGACCCATCTGTGTATACTCGGACCCATAGATTCTGTGCTGACCCATCTGTGTATACTCAGACCCATAGATTCTGTGCTGACCTATCTGTGTATACTCAGACCCATAGATTCTGTGCTGACCCATCTGTGTATACTCAGACCCATAGATTCTGTGCTGACCCATCTGTGTATACTCAGACCTCTAGATTCTGTGCTGACCCATCTGTGTATACTCAGACCCATAGATTCTGTGCTGACCCATCTGTGTATACTCGGACCCATAGATTCTGTGCTGACCCATCTGTGTATACTCAGACCCATAGATTCTGTGGATATTCTTCATCCAAGAAACTGAGAGCAATTGCCTTACGTTGCACACTGTTCTGTTCCTCCTTGCCTAGTACTCCCTGAATGGTTGTTTGGACTCGTACTGATAGTCTATGCTGCTCTCTCCAGGTTGTTTGGACTCGTACTGATAGTCTATGCTGCTCTCTCCAGGTTGTTTGGACTCGTACTGATAGTCTATGCTGCTCTCTCCAGGTTGTTTGGACTCGTACTGATAGTCTATGCTGCTCTCTCCAGGTTGTTTGGACTCGTACTGATAGTCTATGCTGCTCTCTTCAGGATGTTTGTTCTGGCACAGTTGTTAAAGGAATAATAATTTCAGGCAGTTCTGTGGCTTGTCTACGAAGTCGTTTGGCTGGTGTACAAAGCTACTTCTTTTCAATCGTCCCATTGCTAGATCTTGGAATCTCTCCTTCATTGGGTGACTTGGCATACAGTTGAACTTTTTTGCCTGCGTTAGCACCTTTGTGTCTTTACGTTCCCTTAGTGCTTGCATCCCCCCTAGTTTCTCCATCTCCACTATAGGCGTTGTTTTCATTGCCCCTGTAAAAACCCTTAGCACCTGATTGTGAGCCTTATCTAACTCTTTCAGGGTAGTGTTTGATGCTGGACACCAGGCAGCTGATCCATATTCCAGATACTTTCTCTGATGATCAAGTTAGCATTTGCTGTAGATCTGTCTATGGAGTTTCCCATCACTTGGACATTGTAAATATCAGCATACAGGGACAGTGATGTAAGTATTAGCTGAATAAAAATACCTGTTCCAGCACCGCAACAAAATTGGAGGTTACAGAAATGGCAACAGATGATAGAACAGTCTGAGACACACACAAAACGTAGATGGGATGAGACATGAAGATGTGAGTTAACGCACACTGAAGTTGGCTGCTTGACCACTGTTGACTGGGATTCTTGGCACCTTGTCCTCATCACTGTTAGAGGTCGTGTCAAAGTTCATATTGATTGATGGTTCGCAGACTGCAAGTACAGCGATACAAGACAACGTGTCATAAGATGATGTTCCTCTTATTTGACAAGGGCATCAGTAAAGTCACATCAACCAGTAGGAGAAGAAACTCATTAACAACATGTCTCACAAGTATAATCATTTCAAGCAAGCAGACCTCTCTCAATTTGTGTTTCCGTAAATTCACACACTATTTCTCTGAAGCATGCTACAGCACAACTGTCCAACCACATACCAGTTAACTGACACAGCTCACATCTAAATCTCTAATCTCAACTGTCCAACCACAGACCAGTTAACTGACACAGCTCACATCTAAATATCTAATCTCAACTGTCCAACTACATACCAGTTAACTGGCACAGCTCACATCTAAATATCTAATCTCAACTGTCCAACCCCATACCAGTTAACTGACACAGCTCACATCTAAATCTCTAATCTCAACTGTCCAACCACATACCAGTTAACTGGCACAGCTCACATCTAAATCTCTAATCTCAACTGTCCAACTACATACCAGTTAACTGGCACAGCTCACATCTAAATATCTAATCTCAACTATCCAACCACATACCAGTTAACTGACACAGCTCACATCTAAATCTCTAATCTCAACTGTCCAACCACATACCAGTTAACTGACACAGCTCACATCTAAATCTCTAATCTCAACTGTCCAACCACAGACCAGTTAACTGACACAGCTCACATCAACACTAATTATTCCACAATCAAACCGTGCACAACCTAGTGCTAACATGCTGGTACCTGTAGGTCTCCCTGTTTGGGCTGTCACACAGAGACACAACTTTAAGTCCATGATGTCCGTGGGCTGACAGTGAAACCGGTCTGTAGGTCGTGTTTTGTAGAACCACTCGTTATGGTTGCTGGGGTTCACATCGAAAGGACAAGTATCTGAAATTAGATGGTTTTCAAAGTGATGATGTCTACAATAACTTGACAGCACATGAGACTTAAGCTAGACACTGGGCTATCAGAATGAGTTGTCAGCTAGACACTGGGCTATCAGAATGAGTTGTCAGCTAGACACTGGGCTATCAGAATGAGGTGTCAGCTAGACACTGGGCTATCAGAATGAGTTGTCAGCTAGACACTGGGCTATCAAAATGAGGTGTCAGCTAGACACTGGACTATCAGAATGAGGTGTCAGAATGAGGTGTCAGCTAGACACTGGGCTATCAGAGTGAGGTGTCAGCTAGACACTGGGCTATCAGAATGAGGTGTCAGAATGAGGTGTCAGCTAGACACTGGGCTATCAGAATGAGGTGTCAGTTAGACACTGGGCTATCAGAATGAGGTGTCAGCAGACACTGGGCTATCAGAATGAGGTGTCAGCTAGACACTGGGCTATCAGAATGAGGTGTCAGCTAGACACTGAGCTATCAGAATGAGGTGTCAGTTAGACACTGGGCTATCAGAATGAGGTGTCAGCTAGACACTGAGCTATCAGAATGAGGTGTCATCTAGACACTGGGCTATCAGAATGAGGTGTCAGCTAGACACTGGGCTATCAGAATGAGATGTCAGTTAGACACTGGGCTATCAGAATGAGGTGTCAGCTAAACACTGGGCTATCAGAATGAGGTGTTAGCTAGACACTGGACTATCAGAATGAGGTGTCAGCTAGACACTGGGCTATCAGAATGAGGTGTCAGCTAAACATTAGATTAACAGGATAAAATGCTAGGTAGATATTAAACTAAAAGAAATGTTCATCTTTTTTATTGTTGTACGATATAAAAAGGAATGACAATTGTACTGATTGGTAAGGTGATGATGTATACAGGTGTAGTGGCTGGAGAAGTTACTAGGCAAGTAATCATATATCAGCTAAAAAATATACAAAGATATTTGTGTGGTGTGATTCTAGTCATAAAAATCAGTTTCATTCGTAGCTTTCCCTCACCGAAAATTGGAACTTGCATCTTGTCTGACAAAACTAACTTGCATCCTGACAACACTAACTTGCATCCTGTCTGACAACACTAACTTGCATCTTGTCTGACAAAACTAACCTGACATCTGACCAACACTCCCCTTCTACATTACCTGACATTTTACCAACAACTCCCTTCTACATTACCTGACATTTGACCAACACCCCCCCCCCCCCTTCTACCTTACCTGACACTTGACCAACACTCCCCCCCCCCCCCTTCTACCTTACCTGACACTTGACCAACACCCCACTTCTACCTTACCTGACATTTTACCAACACCCCCCCCCCCCCTCCAATCCCCCTTCTACCTTTCCTGACATTTTACCAACACTCCCCTTCTACCTTACCTGACACTTGACCAAACCAACATTCCCTTCTACCTTACCTGACAATTGACCAAACCAACATTCCCTTCCACCATACCTGACATCTGACCAACGCCCCCCTTCTATCTTACCTGACAGTTGACTAACACAGCACATACAAGGTTAACATTCTGGGTGGATTATGTTTTGGAATAAGACGGATAAAAAAAACATGGCCACACAAAATTTGCAATAATGATTTACAGTGATAAGATGAGGTTAAATCTGAAGTGACAGACAAAGACAAGTAAATAGAGAAAAACAGAACACAGTAATCTATTTTAAGAGTGGCAGGTCTGCAATACTTACTAACAATAGTACCATCGTTTTCATTCCTAGGGTTGCAGGAAGTACTGTTTACTCCGCAGGTGATAGCACAGGTGTTGTCAGTGACACAACATGAAGAAGTGGAATCAAACCTTTCTCCAGCTGAACAGCATGATCTGGCACTCAATGTTCGCTCAGGACTACATTGCCAGTAAGACTGACAGGCTGAAAGGTCAGAGTATCTGGCATTGGCAGGCATTGTTTCACACCGGTCTAAAAATAGATCAGTCAATGAAACAAGTTATGATCATGAGTCTTAACTCAAACGAGCTACAACATCATTTTTTACCAAAACACTTTCTGGAAGGAGGGAAGAGATATTGAAGAACAAGATATTGTGATGCATGTTTAAGAACATATTCACGTTCTTATGTCAAAGATCAATGTGAATGCTGATAAATACATCTTCTCAGGTCAGTGGCATGTCAAATATATGTAGTGGATAGTACCTTCTTGTCAGAATGTTTCAAATGTTACCAAATATAACTTTCACTATGTGAATTTAATAAAACAAACATATCCAGTTTCAACTTGAATTATAGAAACAACCAATACAAAACATATTTTGCATATTTGAATTCTGTCATCGAATTATAAAATTGATAAATATCAGAAGCTAATAAAAATATTTTTTAAAGTTGACAGATTACTAGCATTTACATATCAAAGTTGGGGAGGAAAACTAATGTCTGGTCAGGCACAACATACTGATCAGACATGTTAGTCAGGGTCAGAAAAAATATATTGGCCAAGACCATCACCTCGGCTTACTTGTAGCCTTCCCTGGAAAAGGGTTGTTTCATGGTAGCCTGGTTAACAGGGTGAGAGATCGATGTGATCCCTGTAGTAGTGAGTGACATGCAGATGAAACCAAGCATAGCACAATTGCCTGGAGGACCCCGGTTAGCACGCTCGGGATGTGAGAAAAGCTACTGCAACCCGCCACTTAACAGTCTTTTCAAAAAAGAGTAAACCTACTCATTATGGGCATTGGAAACAACAACATATCAAAATTGTAATGACCCCAGACTTATAAACAATACTACCAATTCTGTAACTGTGTTGCAAAAGGTAGCGAAGACCAGTCAGTGGCTTGTACTTACCTTGAGTACAGCGCCCATTGTTCAGGAAGTCACATCCCCTCCATCCATCAGATCTGGTGATGTAGTATGTGCCGGGGGCACACGACATAATGTATGGTGTGAAGGACGTTGGTCTAGTCCTGTTGCCACCATTCAGAGGGACACAGTTGACGTACAGGTCACAGTAACCCCTAACACCGGCATGGTAATGTCCGTTGTCATAGTAACAATCATTGCACAATTCAGCTGTAAAATTCAAGAATAATGATTTCATTAAACTGACAAAAATATTAATATGTGTACATTAATCTGGTGGGAGAGACAAGAGTTTAAAAAATCCAGCTCGTATAACTTGTTCAGGATGCACACAAATTGAACCATGCCATGACCCCACAGTTCTAGTGCCAGATGCAAAAAAAGTCTTAATGTTGTAATGCACACATGCTCTACTGCAGAAAATGTGTTTTGACCGAATGCACGAACAATTATTAACTAGAGAAGTGGCAATGTTGCTGCCGTTATGTGGGGATGACATTGTCAACAATGATTTTCTCTTCTTCTTTTGTTGGCTTGGAGTATGTCTACATCTACAAACTTGTCTCTTGTATGAACCTCACTGTCTTCTGTCGCTTGGAGTATGTCTACATCTACAAACTTGTCTCTTGTATGAACCTCACTGTCTTCTGTCGCTTGGAGTATGTCTACATCTACAAACTTGTCTCTTGTATGAACCTCACTGTCTTCTGTCGCTTGGAGTATGTCTACATCTACAAACTTGTCTCTTGTATGAACCTCAATGTCTTCTGTCGCTTGGAGTATGTCTACATCTACAAACTTGTCTCTTGTATGAACCTCACTGTCTTCTGCAGCTCACACATAGGTCCATATAGTTTCCCTTCTAGTGCTGTTTCTCTTGGTCAGTATGTCCGCCTCAGTATCTCATACTCTGGAAAGTCCTGAGGTATATGCTTCGCAGACTTGAGTGCCTGTTCACATATTCTTAATCCTAAAGTTTGTGTACATGTGGCTGCGGAGTCGGTTGTGTTCTGTTCTAAGGCGCAGTATGACAATCTGCTCTTGCCTGTTTCTATTATGATAGTCATCTTGTATTTGTGTTGGAAGCTCTCTCATTGATTTAATCATCTTTTTCTTTTAATGGTATGTAACTGGTACATCTGGTTGCTCGTCTGCGGCACCTTCCCTCGCCAGTATGTCAGCTCTCTCATCTCCTGGTATTCCGCAGTGAGACGGTATCCACTGCTCCGTTTTCTGCGCTGGTTGCTCAATGTTGACAATAAAACTTGTAGAACTGACAACTTCCCGGATGATAGTGCTTGGAGTACTGATTTTGCATCTGTCAGAAATACCACAGGATATGGGCCAAGGTTGGTGTTGAGCAATTTTTCCATTGTCAATGTCATCGCTTGTATCTCTACATCGTAATTATGGTAGACTTTTATCTGTTGGTGCTGCAGCTGTTTCCAAAGTGTTATTTTGGGTATTCTGTGAAATAAGAACAATCATGATGAGAAAGACAATAATGACAAAGAGTGTATGATCCTAACCTTGTAGACGAATTTCACATCTGGCTCCAGCAAAGCCAGCTGAGCATGCGCAGAAGCAGTGTCTGTTGCAGTCTCTGTAAGCCACTTGGTTGTTCTCACAGGAAAACTCGCTGGGTGGACATTGTTCTCTGACTGGACCTGCCACTGTCAGCAGAATACAGTTTATAAGAGGGGCGGTACTAAAACTCAGCCAAATCTAATAATGGTTGACCTACAAGCAAACTACATATGCAGGTTTAAATGAGGTTAGACCAAAATAAGTCTTAACGGCAAATACCTGCGGCCAAACGACAACCCAAACTATCTGGGAGTCACATTTGATCGGCGCATGACATGGAAAAGTCAGATCGAGAGAAACCAAATGAGATCCAGAGAAAGAATGGCAATCATGAGGAAACTTGCTGGCACAAGCTGGGGAGCAGACAAAAGTATACTAAAGAAACTGTACACTGGAAGAGTGAGACCAGTTCTCGAGTATGGCATTGCGGCATGGACAACAGCAGCAAAGGCGAACTTGGATAAAATTAGCAAACTTCAAAACCAAGCCATGAGAGTTATAACAGGAGGCATGAAGTCAACGCCAATTGTAGAACTTGAAAAGATTACAAAACTGCAATCTATGACCAACAGAAGAGACTGCAGAGCCCAGCAGCAAGCAGAGAAACTCAGAAGACTGACTGACCATCCAATGCATCAGAGACTAACAAATTTTGGAATTGGGAAACTAAAGCGGAGAAACTGTGCAGAAATAGCCAAAGCAAAGATGAACGAAGACCCTATGAACGCACTAACAACACCAAAGCCCATCCCTACTGTACGAAAACCTACCTGGAGGCAGCATATATTTCCAGAGGTGGTAGAAAATATACCAGGTATTGGAAACAAGAACAGCCAGACTGAAAAAGAAAGAAGAGATACAACCCTGAGGTACATAACGAAAAACTACCCAAGCATGGACTGGACCCATGCATACACCGACGGTTCTATAACAAACACATCACAGAACAGAGGGGCAGGGGTATTCCTGAGCCTACAAATTTCACAGAAAAATAACACTATTAGTAGCAACTGGAAAATACACAATCAATTTCAGAGCGGAGGCAGAGGCACTGAGGGCTGCAGGCAGTGGAAGAAATGGTGACAGGTAAAAGGAATGAAAGCCATATAGTCCTGCTCACAGATGCCCTGGCCGTAGTCACAGCACTAAAAAGCCAGAAAAATACTGAACTTAATGATTTAAGAGCAGTACTCTGTCAACTATGCCCGCAGTCCACACCAAAAAGAGTAGTGGTACAGTGGGTCCCATCCCACTGTAACATCCAAGGCAACGAGGAGGCAGACAGACTGGCAAAAGAAGGTGCAAGACTACCACAACCAGATACTAGTGTGACATACGAAGAGTCAAAACGGTTTATTAGAGCTAGATACATGACCAAATGGGAAACAGAACATACTGGCTACACAAAAAACGATGCCTGTTAAAAGTTGAACAGAAGAGAGCAGGTCGTGGTCTTCAGACTTCACACTGGCCACAATAGACTTAGGTACCACCTATTCAACAAATTGAAGATAGGTGGCACTGACGAATGCGTGTGCGGTACTGGGAAAATGACCGCTGAACATCTGCTGCAAAACTGCCCGACATACGAGGATCAGAGAAAGTACATGTGGCCATCACCAGTGCCAACACAAGACAAACTCTATGGCAGTGTCGACAGCCTCAGGATGACCGCTGCTTTTTTCGAAAAAATACAGGTTGACATCTGACAGCGTACGACGAAGAAGAAGAAGAAGAAATGAGGTTAGTAACTGATGTATGTCATGTACAATCATCATGGTGCTTCTAATGAAACATTTTGTGCATAATGCCAGGTAGCCACACGCTGTTTAAATTTAAATTTGTCTTTTGCCCATTAACACAAAATTGTACTAAGAGACTGCATCTTTTCAACCACTAGAACACTACCCCCCCATGTACATCTATTGTCCGACATGTGTACCTCTAACCACTAGCACACTACCCCCCATGTTCATCTATTGTCAGACATGTGTACCTCTAACCACTAAAACACTACTACCCCCCCCCCCCCCATGTCCATCTACTGTCAGACATGTGTACCTCTAACCACTAAAACACTACCCCCCCTCCCCCCCAATGTCCATCTATTGTCAGACATGCGTACCTCTAACCACTACCACACTACCCCCCATGTCCATCTATTGCCTAACATATGTCCCCCCACAGTCCATCTGTATTTCTTTAATAACATAGTGTCTACAACGCTACTGAATGAGGTCAGGCATCAGATTACAAAGTCAGAATTTGCTCCCCTCTCAGGACAGAAACAGAATCTACATTATAGCCACACAGGAAATTTGACAGGGACAAAGGTCAAGGAAGCCACCCAAAGAATGACAGCAACAACAATATGTCTGCACTTGACACCAAAAACAATAAAATAGCAGCCAGTAACCAAAAGGTGAATTTTGTAAACTGAGCTGCTAACCTCCTTCATGACTTCTCTTGATTAATTGTGGGGGCGTTGTTGATTTATTGGCCCAAAAAATGTGTATAAATTCACACGATCAATGGAATTATTTCATAGTGAGAGTTCTTTTGGTGGACAAAAAGTGTTAAATTTGCATTTGGTTTTCTTTCTTGTATGCTGACTGGCACACTTTTCTCGAGGAAACTTGTTTAGGCAGTGTTCAGCTTCTCTGTACCATGACTTAACTTAACTTAACTTATTTAACGTTTTTATACTGGTTTAGAAGACTATGTAGAGCATGTAAACAACCAGTATCTTTTACAATTCCTTGCTCTAAAAGCTATGTGCATGTAATCTATTCTTAAATGCATTAATTGTCCCTGCCTCCACTACCTCTTGTGGCAATGTATTCCAAGCACTCACCACTCTCTGCCCACAAAAATATTTTTTAATATCTAATCTGGACCTCTCTTTAGCTCTTTTTTAGCTATACCCTCTTGTTATTGTAGGTGTTCCTATTTTGAAAAACTTGTTATAGTCTAATTTATCTGTTTCTATGGTTTTCTTATAAACCTGTATTAAGTAACCTCAAATTCTTCTCTTTTGTAGACACTGTAGGCCGGTTTTTCTGAGACTTTCCTCGTAACTGTAATTCTGGAATCCCACTATCAGCTTTGTCGCTCTTCTTTGTATCCTTTCCAGCATGTTTATATCCCCTCTACGATAAGGACTCCACATGTACATATTATTTATGGCATTAGAAGATGCTGTAATTATTTTACTACTGAGGGTATTGAAAGCTGCTGGCAGCAACTGGTGTAATGTTGATGGTATTGAAAGCTGCTGGCAGCAACTGGTGTAATGTTGATGGTATTGAAAGCTGCTGGCAGCAACTGGTGTAATGTTGATGGTATTGAACGCTGTTGCATTTGTTGCTTTATTGATGGTATTACAAGCTGCTGGCAATAATCAGTTTTCATTTGGTTTTGTCTTAGTGCTAAACAAACATATCTTTGTGATTGATTGCTGTGGCTACTCTATTCTTGCAGGATGTAAGTTATTGATTGTTGTGGCTACTTTATTCATGTTGGATGTAAGTTGATTGTCATTGCTACTTTATTCATGTAGGAAGTAAGTTATTGTTTGTGAAGGGCAATTTATTCATGCTGGATGTAAGTTATTGATTGCTGTGGCTACTTTATTAATGTTGGATGTAAGTTATTGATTGCCTGTGGCTACTTTATTAATGGTGGATGTAAACTGATTGTTGTGGCTACTTTACGCATATTGGATGTAAGTTATTGATTGTTGTGGCTACTTTATTCATGTTTGATGTAAGTTGATTGTCGTGACTGCTTTATTCATGTTGGATGTAAGTTATTGATTGTCGTGGCTACTTTATTTATGTTGGATGTAAGTTATTGATTGTCGTGGCTACTTTATTTATGTTGGATGTAAGTTATTGATTGCTGGGCCTACTTTATTCATGCAGGATTTAAGTTATAAGTTATTGATTGTTGTGGCTACTTCATTAATGCAGGATGTAAGTTATTGTTTGTGAAGGGTATTTTATTCACACAGGATGTTAGTTATAAATTATTGATTGTCATGGCTACTTTATTCATGCAGAATGTAAGTTATTGATTGTGAAGGGTAATTTATTCATGCTAGATGTAAATTATTTTTTTTATTGTACAGAGCATCTTGTCTGGAATCTTGACCATATCTTTCAAGTTTTTTTAAAATTCACTGAATGATTTAGAAGTCTTTAAAATGTGCCTGCTTGTTGCAGTAGTGTGAAAACTCTTCTGTTAGCTATTAGTTGTTGCATTGTTATATTCCTCATTTCTTTTATTGTTTTTTTTACTGCACTTCTCCTGTAATCATTCTCTCCACCTGATTTTGAATTTTGGTTATTGTTCTGAAGTTGAATTTTGACTATTATTGTGGTTGAATTTTAACTATTATTGTGAAGTTGAATTTTGACTATTATTGTGAAGTTGAATTTTGACTATTATTGGGAAGTTGAATTTTGACTATTATTGTGAAGTTGAATTTTGACTTTTATTGTGAAGTTGAATTTTGACTATTATTGTGAAGTTGAATTTTGACTATTATTGGGAAGTTGAATTTTGACTATTATTGCGAAGTTGAATTTTGAAGCCCTTGCTCAGGCTGGTATTTCAAATTCTAATGCTGATATAACATTTTTCTGAATAACAATTTAATTTTCTATTATTTTCACTCTTAGTAGTTCCTGCTAGATTGTCATTTTTTCCATGTTGAAATACAGTTGTTTTGTGATAACAGACAAGTGAGCATATGAGAAATTAGAACATAAGTGCATACCACATGTTCTTGTTGTCTGATTGAAGATCAAACCTTGGGGACATGTACAAGAACAGTCCAAGTTGAGCACTGCATTCGAAGGGCACGTCTGTGTGCAGACACCTGGTTCTAAGATAAAGATAGACATTATTTGAAACAAAGTGTCAAATTCAAATTGAAGAAAAAATAAATGAAGAATTCAGTGCAGACCTTAACAATAGAAAACACTAATAAGCTGAGATTCAGAAGAAAGTGTTGTTTGTTGTATGTGTCTTCATTATGGCTATCAACATCTAAGTCTAATACGATCTCTTTTTGATGCCTGCATGGTGAGAGTAACTACAATAAGAAGCCATATTCACAGTAATAGATGTTATAACCTATAAGAGTAACTGACATTACATCAGCGTAACTGACATTATATAAGAGTAACTGACATTATATAAGAGTAACTTACATTATATAAGAGTAACTTACATTTTATAAGAGTAACTGACATTACATAAGAGTAACTAACATTATATAAGAGTAACTGACATTATATAAGAGTAACTGATATTACATAAGAGTAACTGACATTATATAAAAGTAACTGATATTATATAAGAGTAACTGACATTATATAAGAGTAGCTGACATTATAAAAGAGAAACTGACATTATATAAGCATAACTGACATTATGTAAGAGTATCTAAACCTATTCACAGTAACTAAAGTTATATAAGAGCAACTAAACCTATTCACAGTAACTAAAGTTATATAAGAGCAACTAAACCTATTCACAGAAACTAAAGTTATATAAGAGCAACTAAACCTATTCACAGAAACTAAAGTTATATAAGAGCAACTAAACCTATTCACAATAACTAAAGTTATATAAGAGCAACTAAACCTATTCACAGTAACTAAAGTTATATAAGAGCAACTAAACCTATTCACAATAACTAAAGTTATATAAGAGTATCTAAACCTATTCACAGTAACTAAAGTTATATAAGAGCAACTAAACCTATTCACAGTAACACATGTTATACAAAAAATGAGAGTCTGTGTTGCCTGTGGCAGATTGTGACAGATTTCTCAAATAATGTGACAAGAAAAGTTGACATAACTACTGTCTCTAGTATCAAAACAGAAGCTGATGTAGTTATTCTAGATCTAAAATTAAAATAAGGCAAAGCTGTGGTAGCACAGTGAATATAAAGTGTAAAATCAAAGTGAAACAAAATTTCAAATAGGTGGTATGGTCAGATACCACACTGAGACGGAAACACAAACGAAATCTACTTTACGACCAATATGCCTTCAGCAGGAACAACAAATAACAGCAATAATTATTTTTATTAACAACTAATAATTATTAATAATTAAAATTGTATAATTTAAAAAAATAATAATAAATTATTTTTTGTTTGCTGTCCGTGATGAAAGCCTTTTGGTCGCAGCCTAGGTTTCGTTTGTGTTTTTGTCTCAGTGTGGTCTCTGACCTTACCTTATTACAAAGTTTGTTCACTTTATGTTTTTTGTTAACACTTATTCCTGATCTGAGATGGCTTCCTGAGAGTCCATTAATCCAAGTCTTCCATAAATTATGCCTGTTTTACATTTTATGATCACACATGGAAGGTTGGTACTATAGGTTTGTGTGCTGTATACTAGTAATTATGGGACTGAATGTGCCAAGAAGAGCTGATTGTTTCTAAAGCACTTATAGTGGGGACGAAAGATGTGGATAAGGGGGACATAAGATGTGGATAAGTGGGACATAAGATGTGGATAAGTGGGACATAAGAGGTGGATAAGTGGGACATAAGATGTGGATAAGTGGGACATAAGATGTGGATAAGTGGGACATAAGATGTGGATAAGTGGGACATAAGATGTGGATAAGTGGGACATAAGATGTGGATAAGTGGGACATAAGATGTGGATAAGTCTGACATAAGAGGTGGATAAGTGGGACATAAGAGGTGGATAAGTGGAATGTAAGATGTGGATAAGTCTGACATAAGAGGTGGATAAGTGGGACATAAGATGTGGATAAGTCTGACATAAGAGGTGGATAAGTCTGACATAAGAGGTGGATGTGGGACATAAGATGTGGATAAGTCTGACATAAGAGGTGGATAAGTGGGACATAAGATGTGGATAAGTCTGACATAAGAGGTGGATAAGTGGGACATAAGAGGTGGATAAGTGGAACATATAAGCTGGATAGATGGGACATATGATGTGGATAAGTCTAACATAAGATGTGGATAAGTCTGACATAAGATGTGGATAAGTGGGACATATAAGCTGGATAGATGGGACATAAGAAGTGGATAAGTCTCACATAAGAGGTGGATAAGTGGGACATAAGAGGTGGATAAGTGGGACATAAGATGTGGATAAGTGGGACATAAGATGTGGATAAGTGTAACATAAGAGGTGGATAAGTGGGACATAAGAGGTGGATAAGTGGGACATAAGAGGTGGATAAGTGGGACATAAGATGTGGATAAGTGGAACATAAGATGTGGATAAGTGGGACATAAGATGTGGATTCATACATGGGACATAAGATGTGGATAAGTGGGACATAAGAGGTGGATAAGTGGGACATAAGATGTGGATAAGTGGGACATAAGATGTGGATTCATACATGGGACATAAGATGTGGATAAGTGGGACATAAGAGGTGGATAAGTGGGACATAAGATGTGGATAAGTGGGACACAAGATGTGGATAAGTGGGACATAAGATGTGGATAAGTCTGACATAAGATGTGGATAAGTGGGACACAAGATGTGGATAAGTGGAACATAAGATTTGGATAAGTGGGACATAAGATGTGGATAAGTGGAACATAAGATGTGGATAAGTGGGACATAAGATGTGGATTCATACATGGGACATAAGATGTGGATAAGTGGGACATAAGAGGTGGATAAGTGGGACATAAGATGTGGATAAGTGGGACATAAGATGTGGATTCATACATGGGACATAAGATGTGGATAAGTGGGACATAAGAGGTGGATAAGTGGGACATAAGATGTGGATAAGTGGGACACAAGATGTGGATAAGTGGGACATAAGATGTGGATAAGTCTGACATAAGATGTGGATAAGTGGGACACAAGATGTGGATAAGTGGAACATAAGATTTGGATAAGTGGGACATAAGATGTGGATAAGTGGGACATACGATGTGGATAAGTGGGACATAAGATGTGGATAAGTGGGACATAAGATGTGGATAAGTGGGACATAAGATGTGGATAAGTCTGACATAAGAGGTGGATTCATACATGGGACATAAGATGTGGATAAGTGGGACTTAAGATGTGGATAAGTGGGACATAAGATGTGGATAAGTGGGACATAAGATGTGGATAAGTGGGACATAAGATGTGGATAAGTGGAACATAAGATGTGGATAAGTGGGACATAAGATGTGGATAAGTGGGACATAAGATGTGGATAAGTCTGACATAAGATGTGGATAAGTCTGACATAAGATGTGGATAAGTCTGACATAAGATGTGGATAAGTCTGACATAAGATGTGGATAAGTCTGACATTAGAGGTGGATAAGTCTGACATAAGATGTGGATAAGTCTGACATTAGCGGTGGATAAGTCTCACATAAGATGTGGATAAGTCTGACATAAGATGTGGATAAGTGGAACAAACTGAAGTAACACAATGAAAGTCTATTAGGTGATATTACTGTAATCAATAAAGCAGTAATTTTGAGACTTTGAATTTGCAATAAAAATTAGAACACGATAGAAGGGACTTCTGGGAAGGTCGTTCAAGAGTATCTATCACCAGGATGCATTCCCTCTGTCATCTAGTGACATGAACCCCTATAGATCTCCCCATACCCTCTGTCATCTAGTGACATGAACCCCTATAGATCTCCCCATACCCTCTGTCATCTAGTGACATGAACCCCTATAGATCTCCCACACCCTCTATCCCATAGTGACATGTACCCCTAAAGATCTCCCCATACTCTTGCAACCTGATCTGCTACCATTCCAAATACTGATTCTAGACTCTCAACACAAGTTTTACTGGTCCTAATAATGAGACTGGACTCTCAAGTTTAGTGGTCCCAATAATGATACTAGACTCTCAAGTTTACTGGTCCCAATAATGAGACTGGACTCTCTAGTTTAGTGGTCCCAATAATGATACTAGACTCTCAAGTTTAGTGGTCCCAATAATGAGACTGGACTCTCAAGTTTAGTGGTCCCAATAATGAGACTGGACTCTCAAGTTTAGTGGTCCCAATAATGAGACTGGACTCTCTAGTTTAGTGGTCCCAATAATGATACTAGACTCTCAAGCTTTGTGGTCCCAATAATGATACTAGACTCTCAAGTTTAGTGGTTCCAATAATGATACTAGACTCTCAAGTTTAGTGGTCCCAATAATGATACTAGACTCTCAATACAAGTTTTAGTGGTCCCAATAATGAGACTGGACTCCCCTCATACGTTCTTAACTTAACATAACGTTTTTTATATTGGTATAGAAGACTCATCAGAGTCTGTAGACAACCAGTTACATTTGCATTATCCTGCTCTAAAAGCTATGTGCATCCAATCTATTGTTAAATGCATTAACTGTCTCTGTCTCCACTACCTCCTGGGGCAATGCATTCCAAGCATTCACCACTCTCTGACTAAAAAAGTATTTTCTACCGGTCACACCGTTAAGACCGGAAACCCCACATCATTCTAGACAGATAAGGAGAACCAGTTACACCAGATCATGAACTAGTCTAGAGCCAGGAAACTGTGTGTCAAGTGTTCTGGGCAAATCTCAGCAGGTCAACGCTGATCTGTATGACACTTTAACACTAGGTAACAGTTGAAATACACTAAATCTCTATGACATCACACACAAGTTGAGTTAGGTAAGTCGTAGTCTACATGATGTCTCAACACTAGGTAAGTCGTAGTCTACATGATGTCTCAACACTAGGTAAGACATAGTCTACATGTCTCAACACTAGGTAAGTCATAGTCTACATGATGTCTCAACACTAGGTAAGTCGTAGTCTACATGATGTCTCAACACTAGGAAAGTCATAGTCTACATGTCTCAACACTAGGTAAGTCATAGTCTACATGATGTCTCAACACTAGGTAAGACATAGTCTACATGTCTCAACACTAGGAAAGTCATAGTCTACGTGTCTCAACACTAGGTAAGTCATAGTCTACATGATGTCTCAACACTAGGTAAGACATAGTCTACATGTCTCAACACTAGGAAAGTCATAGTCTACATGTCTCAACACTAGGTAAGTCATAGTCTACATGATGTCTCAACACTAGGTAAGACATAGTCTACATGTCTCAACACTAGGAAAGTCATAGTCTACATGTCTCAACACTAGGTAAGTCATAGTCTACATGTCTCAACACTAGGTAAGTCATAGTCTACATGTCTCAACACTAGGAAAGTCATAGTCTACATGTCTCAACACTAGGCAAGTCATAGTCTACATGATGTCTCCACACTAGGTAAGTCATAGTCTACATGTCTCAACACTAGGCAAGTCATAGTCTACATGATGTCTCCACACTAGGTAAGTCATAGTCTACATGATGTCTCCACACTAGGTAAGTCATAGTCTACATGATGTCTCCACACTAGGTAAGTCATAGTCTACATGTCTCAACACTAGGTAAGTCATAGTCTACATGTCTCAACACTAGGTAAGTCATAGTCTACATGATGTCTCAACACAAAAAAAATGTTGTAAATGAAATCTAAACCTACTTTAATTACTTGTTTGTTCCATTATCTTTAATCTAGATTAACAGCTGTTAGCCTTACCACACTGGTTTGTTCTGCTGTTGTATCGTTGGCTCCTGTCCAAACACTGACAGTCACAAAGATCAATGCGTTGTGCCGTGGCAGGGCATTCACGCGGACAGACTGCAATTTAAAAAAAAGGACACATTTGAGTTGATGGTTGGTCTGCAAGTTGTACTTACCTGCGGCTTGTGTAGAATGTGCTGTTCAATGAGCAATGTTAATAGTGTGCTGACGCTGAGGTTAATGAAGCTACTTACCACACATGCAAGGTACCATGCTGACGATCTGTGGTAGTGGGCAGTTCTGGGGCAGGAGATCACACACATATGTTCTGTCTGAAGGAGATAATAGAGATTGACACTTGTAAATAGGAGAGAAGCCGTGTGTCGAAGTCTGTAATTGTTGGGTAGTACTTACGACTGCTATTTAGTACTAGTAACTCTTGGTTAATGCTTATAACTATTTGTAAAAACTGGTAACTGTGTAAGTACTTGTAACTATATGTTAGTACTGGTAACTGTTGGTTAGTACTTGTATCAGTTGGTTAGTACTTGTATCTGTTGGTTAACGCTTATAACTATTTGTAAAAACTGGTAACTGCCTTTGAGTACTTGACACTGTTTGTGAGTACTTTTAGTTGCACTAGTTACATGCTTACATGGTAGAAGTAAATGTGGAATCATAAGTAACACAATGATTACATAAAAAGAGGTAACAACTCTAAGAGTTTTGCCTACATCAGACAAATACATACATGAAAAGAGGAATGTACAGGAGAGACATATCTACATTAGAAAATGTCAGCACTTAAGGGAAAGTGACTTCCTACCTGAACAAGAGAACTGACTGTACGCAGAAGATGCCAGCCTGTTTACAAGAACAAATGTAGGCAGAAGATGCCAGCCTGTTTACAAGAACAAATGTAGGCAGAAGATGCCAGCCTGTTTACAAGAACAAATGTAGGCAGAAGATGCCAGCCTGTTTACAAGAACAAATGTAGGCAGAAGATGCCAGCCTGTTTACAAGAACAAATGTAGGCAGAAGATGCCAGCCTGTTTACAAGAACAAATGTAGGCAGAAGATGCCAGCCTGTTTACAAGAACAAATGTAGGCAGAAGATGCCAGCCTGTTTACAAGAACAAATGTGTATTGCTCTTCATTTCCATTATTCCATCTTGGAGGACATGGCTGGCAAGGGCCAGCACAGCCTTTGGTAGAATGTGCTCGATGGTTTGAGCACGTCGTGGCATCAGCGTCAAGACCAAACTCAAAGTCTACCGTTCAACCATCATTCCAACCCTACTATACGCTTGCAAAAGCTGGACTGTATACTCTGGACATGCAAGGAGGTTAAACCACTTCCACACAGGTTGCCTGAGGCGAATATTCTACATCCGATGGCAAGATCGTGTCACTGACATCGAGGTTCTCTCGAGGGCTAACATACCCAGTATCCATGCAATGTTAGAAAAAGCACGACTAGGATGGGTCGGACACCTCGTCCGTATGTCAGACAAGCGGCTCCCAATGACGCTTCTCTATGGCGAGATGAGAGAGGGATGGCGCGAGAGAGGGCGTCCAAAGAAACGTTTTAAAGACGGTCTGAGGGACTCACTGAAAAGTTGCCAAATAGACGTCGACACCTGGGAATGTCTTTCGTAAAACAGATCTGACTGGAGAAGCGCAGTCAAAGCGGCTGTAGCTACCGGCGAAGACGACCGTGTTGTGAATGCCCAGAACAGACGCGAGACCCAGAAATTACGAAAAGGTGAAACACCATGCCCTTCTACAGACCTCGTGTGTCCGTTATGCAGCAGATGTTTTCGTGCTCGCATTGGCCTGTTCAGCCACATGCGTACCCCCACACAACAGGAAAATCTATGACAAGGATGATGTCGGCAGTCCTCATCGACAACGATGAACAGCAATTATATTTACAAGAAATAATCAAGAATGAAACCGTCACACAATCTTATCCATGCAACAGATTCATCGGACTGAAATGCATAAAAATCACTAAACATTTTTCTGTAAACTTTTGATGAAGTAGCACAGGATACTAATGATAGCAATCTTTTGATTGGCCACCAAGTGACACAACAACCAATAGCAGCTTAAGGTTAGGGTTTATTTCTGGACAGACATATAGCTAGTCTTGGCCACCAAGTGACACAACAACCAATAGCAGCTTAAGGTTCGGGTTTATTTCTGGACAGACATATAGCTAGTCTTGGCCACCAAGTGACACAACAACCAATAGCAGCTTAAGGTTAGGGTTTATTTCTGGACAGACATATAGCTAGTCTGTAAACTCTTAAAGTCTGACAAGATGAGAACTCACAGTGATAGCATCTACTTCTCTCAGCAAATGTTTAGTTCATCTACCTACATGTTTTTGTTCTTCCTGAATTCTGCATTCTTAAAGCTATTGGTATCCTAGAATTAATTCTTAAAGCTATTGGTTTCCTAGAATTAATTCTTAAAGCTATTGGTTTCCTAGAATTAATTCTTCAAGCTATTGGTTTCCTAGAATTAATTCTTCAAGCTATTGGTTTCCTAGAATTAATTCTTCAAGCTATTGGTTTCCTAGAATTAATTCGTAAAGCTATTTGTTTCCTAGAATTAATTCGTAAAGCTATTGGTTTCCTAGAATTAATTCGTAAAGCTATTGGTTTCCTAGAATTAATTCTTAAAGCTATTGGTTTCCTAGAATTAATTCTTCAAGCTATTGGTTTCCTAGAATTAATTCGTAAAGCTATTGGTATCCTAGAATTAATTCGTAAAGCTATTGGTTTCCTAGAATTAATTCTTCAAGCTATTGGTTTCCTAGAATTAATTCTTCAAGCTATTGGTTTCCTAGAATTAATTCTTCAAGCTATTGGTTTCCTAGAATTAATTCGTAAAGCTATTGGTTTCCTAGAATTAATTCGTAAAGCTATTTGTTTCCTAGAATTAATTCTTAAAGCTATTGGTTTCCTAGAATTAATTCTTCAAGCTATTGGTTTCCTAGAATTAATTCGTAAAGCTATTGGTTTCCTAGTATTAATTCTTCAAGCTACTGGTTTCCTAGAATTAATTCGTAAAGCTATTGGTATCCTAGAATTAATTCTTCAAGCTATTGGTTTCCTAGAATTAATTCGTAAAGCTATTGGTATCCTAGAATTAATTCTTCAAGCTATTGGTTTCCTAGAATTAATTCTTCAAGCTTTTGGTTTCCTAGAATTAATTCTTCAAGCTATTGGTTTCCTAGAATTAATTCTTCAAGCTATTGGTTTCCTAGAATTAATTCTTCAAGCTATTGGTTTCCTAGAATTAATTCTTCAAGCTATTTGTTTCCTAGAATTAATTCGTAAAGCTATTGGTTTCCTAGAATTAATTCGTAAAGCTATTTGTTTCCTAGAATTAATTCTTAAAGCTATTGGTTTCCTAGAATTAATTCTTCAAGCTATTGGTATCCTAGAATTAATTCGTAAAGCTATTGGTTTCCTAGTATTAATTCTTCAAACTACTGGTTTCCTAGAATTAATTCGTAAAGCTATTGGTATCCTAGAATTAATTCTTAAAGCTATTGGTATCCTAGAATTAATTCTTAAAGCTATTGGTATCCTAGAATTAATTCTTAAAGCTATTGGTATCCTAGAATTAATTCTTAAAGCTATTGGTATCCTAGAATTAATTCTTAAAGCTATTGGTATCCTAGAATTAATTCTTAAAGCTATTGGTTTCCTAGAATTAATTCTTCAAGCTATTGGTTTCCTAGAATTAATTCTTCAAGCTATTGGTTTCCTAGAATTAATTTGTCAACTAGGTTTCTTGAGTTTGGAGGATAAAGTTTGTACAGAGAAATGTTGAAGTCTAGAAAAAAACACATTTATTTTCTGATACCCTGCAAAAGTACAGTCCGTTATGAAGGCAATCTTTTGGTCTTGCAACTTTATCATGAAAAGGACAGAAAGAGAAACAAAAAAAACCCACTGTAATTCATTAAAGTATCTATTCGCAGCACAACTAATGAAGAAAATAAAAACAGCTCTAAAATAATTAACTGAAACAAAGACTACAAATAACCATTAATTTGGTAAATGACTAATCAATCAGTGTAAGACAAATAATAATGTTGTACAATGCTAATGTCAACAACAACAATAACAACAACAAATTATTGACAGACTGATGTTTATGTTAGTGTATACTTACCACATAATTGTAGTGTGCTGTTGTACGTGAGGCCAGGGATCATGCACTGACACTCACATGTATCTGGATTCTGTCTTGTGATTGCTACAGGGCAGTTGTTGATACGGCACTGACAGGAGCATCCATTGCTTGGGTTGGGTATCTGACCACTGGGGCATGTATTTGTGTTTGGACAGACACAGTTGCAGTTGTTACTTGGGTTGGCTACTTGACCATTTGGACATGTGTTTGATGGACATTGACAGGCACATCCATTGCTTGGGTTGGGTATCTGACCACTGGGGCATGTGTTTGTGTTTGGACAGACACAGTTGCAGTTGTTACTTGGGTTGGCTACTTGACCATTTGGACATGTGTTTGATGGACATTGACAGGCACATCCATTGCTTGGGTTGGGTATCTGACCACTGGGGCATGTGTTTGTGTTTGGACAGTCACAGTTGCAGTTGTTACTTGGGTTGGCTACTTGACCATTTGGACATGTGTTTGATGGACACTGACAGGCACATCCATTGCTTGGGTTGGGTATCTGACCACTCGGGCATGTGTTTGTGTTTGGACAGACACAGTTGCAGTTGTTACTTGGGTTGGCTACTTGACCATTTGGACATGTGTTTGATGGACATTGACAGGCACATCCAGTGCTTGGGTTGGGTATCTGACCACTGGGGCATGTGTTTGTGTTTGGACAGACACAGTTGCAGTTGTTACTTGGGTTGGCTACTTGACCATTTGGACATGTGTTTGATGGACATTGACAGGCACATCCATTGCTTGGGTTGGGTATCTGACCACTGGGGCATGTGTTTGTGTTTGGACAGACACAGTTGCAGTTGTTACTTGGGTTGGCTACTTGACCATTTGGACATGTGTTTGATGGACATTGACAGGCACATCCATTGCTTGGGTTGGGTATCTGACCACTGGGGCATGTGTTTGTGTTTGGACAGACACAGTTGCAGTTGTTACTTGGGTTGGCTACTTGACCATTTGGACATGTGTTTGATGGACATTGACAGGCACATCCATTGCTTGGGTTGGGTATCTGACCACTGGGGCATGTGTTTGTGTTTGGACAGACACAGTTGCAGTTGTTACTTGGGTTGGCTACTTGACCATTTGGACATGTGTTTGATGGACATTGACAGGCACATCCACTGCTTGAGTTGGCTACTTGACCACTGGGGCATGTGTTTGATGGACATTGACAGGCACATCCATTGCTTGAGTTGGCTACTTGACCACTGGGGCATGTGTTTGATGGACATTGACAGGCACATCCATTGCTTGCGTTCGCCACTTGACCAAAGGGGCACAAGTTTGAACATTGACAGATGCATCCATTGCTTGGGTTTGCTACTTGACCACTGGGGCACGTGTTCTGTGGACATTGACAGATGCATCCATTGTTTGGGTTGGCTACTTGACCATTTCGACATGTGTTTGATGGACATTGACAGGCGCATCCATTGCTCGAGTTGGCTACTTGACCACTGGGGCATGTGTTTGTGTTTGGACAGACACAGTTGCAGTTGTTACTTCGGTTGGCTACTTGACCATTTGGACATGTGTTTAGTGGACATTGACAGGCACATCCATTACTTGAGTTGGCTACTTGACCAATGGGGCATGTGTTCTGTGGACATTGACATGCACATCCATTGTTTGGGTTGGCTACTTGACCACTCGGGCATGTGTTCTGTGGACATTCACAGGCGCATCCATTGTTTGGGTTGGCTACTTGACCATTTCGACATGTGTTTGATGGACATTGACAGGCGCATCCATTGCTCGAGTTGGCTACCTGACCACTGGGGCATGTGTTCTGTGGACATTGACAGGCGCATCCATTGCTCGAGTTGGCTACCTGACCACTGGGGCATGTGTTCTGTGGACATTGACAGGCACATCCATTGTTTGGGTTGGCTACTTGACCATTTCGACATGTGTTCTGTGGACATTGACAGACGCATCCATTGCTCGAGTTGGCTACCTGACCACTGGGGCATGTGTTCTGTGGACATTGACAGACGCATACATTGTTTGGGTTTGCTACTTGACCACTGGGGCATATGTTCTGTCGACATTGACAGGCGCATCCATTGCTCGAGTTGGCTACCTGACCACTGGGGCATGTGTTCTGTGGACATTGACAGGCACATCCATTGTTTGGGTTGGCTACTTGACCATTTCGACATGTGTTTGATGGACATTGACAGGCGCATCCATTGCTCGAATTGGCTACCTGACCACTGGGGCATGTGTTCTGTGGACATTGACAGGCGCATCCATTGTTTGGGTTGGCTACTTGACCACTAGGGCACGTGTTCTGTGGACATTGACATGCACATCCATTGCTTGCGTTCGCCACTTGACCAAAGGGGCACAAGTTTGAACATTGACAGATGCATCCATTGTTTGGGTTAGCTACTTGACCACTGGGGCATGTGTTCTGTGGACATTGACAGGCGCATCCATTATTTGGGTTGGCTGCTTGACCATTTTGACATGTGTTTGATGGACATTGACAAGCGCATCCATTGCTCGAATTGGCTACCTGACCACTGGGGCATGTGTTCTGTGGACATTGACAGGCGCATCCATTATTTGGGTTGGGTACTTGACCACTGGGGCATGTGTTCTGTGGACATTGACAGGCGCATCCATTGTTTGGGTTGGCTGCTTGACCATTTTGACATGTGTTTGATGGACATTGACAGGCGCATCCATTGCTCGAGTTGGCTACCTGACCACTGGGGCATGTGTTCTGTGGACATTGACAGGCACATCCATTGTTTGGGTTGGCTACTTGACCATTTCGACATGTGTTCTGTGGACATTGACAGGCGCATCCATTGCTCGAGTTGGCTACCTGACCACTGGGGCATGTGTTCTGTGGACATTGACAGGCACATCCATTGTTTGGGTTGGCTACTTGACCATTTCGACATGTGTTCTGTGGACATTGACAGGCGCATCCATTGCTCGAGTTGGCTACTTGACCACTGGGGCATGTGTTTGTGTTTTGACACGCACAGATGCAGTTGTTACTTGGGTTGGCTACTTGACCACTGGGGCATGTGTTCTGTGGACATTGACATGCACATCCATTGTTTGGGTTGGCTACTTGACCATTTCGACATGTGTTTGATGGACATTGACAGGCGCATCCATCGCTCGAGTTGGCTACCTGACCACTGGGGCATGTGTTCTGTGGACATTGACAGGCACATCCATTGTTTGGGTTGGCTACTTGACCACTAGGGCACGTATTCTGTGGACATTGACATGCACATCCATTGCTTGCGTTCGCCACTTGACCAAAGCGGCACAAGTTTGAACATTGACAGATGCATCCATTGTTTTGGTTGGCTACTTGACCACTGGGGCATGTGTTCTGTGGACATTGACATGCACATCCATTGTTTGGGTTGGCTACTTGACCATTTTGACATGTGTTTGATGGACATTGACAGGCGCATCCATCGCTCGAGTTGGCTACCTGACCACTGGGGCATGTGTTCTGTGGACATTGACAGGCGCATCCATTGCTCGAGTTGGCTACCTGACCACTGGGGCATGTGTTCTGTGGACATTGACAGGCGCATCCATTGTTTGGGTTGGCTACTTGACCACTAGGGCACGTGTTCTGTGGACATTGACATGCACATCCATTGCTTGTGTTCGCCACTTGACCAAAGGGGCACAAGTTTGAACATTGACAGATGCATTCATTGTTTGGGTTGGCTACTTGACCACTGGGGCATGTGTTCTGTGGACATTGACATGCACATCCATTGTTTGGGTTGGCTACTTGACCACTGGGGCATGTGTTTGTGTTTGGACACGCACAGATGCAGTTGTTACTTGGGTTGGCTACTTGACCACTGGGGCATGTGTTCTGTGGACATTCACAGGCGCATCCATTGTTTGGATTGGCTACTTGACCACTGGGGCATGTGTTCTGTAGACATTGACAGACGCAACCATTGCTTGCGTTCGCCACTTGACCAAAGGGGCACAGGTTTGTACATTGACAAGTGCATCCATTGATTGGGTTGGCTACTTGACCACTAGGACATGTGTTCTGTGGACATTGACAGGCACACCCATTTCTAAGGTTGGCTTCTTGACCACTGGGGCATGTGTTCTGTAGACATTGACAGGCGCAACCATTGCTTGCGTTCGCCACTTGACCAAAGGGGCACAGGTTTGTACATTGACAAGTGCATCCATTGATTGGGTTGGCTACTTGACCACTAGGACATGTGTTCTGTGGACATTGGCAGGCACATCCATTGCTTGGGTTGGGTAGTTGACCACTAGGACATGTGTTCTGTGGACATTGGCAGGCGCATCCATTGCTTGGGTTGGGTAGTTGACCACGGACACAGATGTTATTGCAGGTACACTTGCAACTATCCAATATGTCACTGAACTGTCCAGTAGGACATTGATTATTGCAGGTACATCTACAGTTGTTGTTTGAATCAGGTATCTGTAGCGCAGGACAAGTGTTGGTGCACCCTACACATGCACAACCGTTATTGACAGAAGCTAGTTGTCCATTGGGACACCTGTTTGTGCAGGTACATCTACAGTTGTTATTTGGGTCTCCATCTTGTCCTCTGGGACAAACATTTGTGCAAGTACAGTTGCAGTTCTGGTTAAGGTCTGGAAACTGTCCAGACGGACACCCATTGATGCAGGCACATCTACAGTTATCGTTGCGGTCAGGAGCTTGCCTTGCAGGGCAGGTATTGGGACAGCCTCGCTCTGAAAAGGCACAAATTCCCAGCAACAATTATAGATTAAATGGCATAATGCTATCATACATTTGTTTTATCAACAGTACGTCCACGAAAAGAAGGTTTCACCAATGACATCAAGTACATTTTGTGCTCTAATTTAGGACTTGACTGTAGTACGTACATTAGAATATTTTTGTTGTAATGGCAGCTGTAGTACCCACCTCAGTAATACCTTCCAAGGATACTTGACTGTCAGTTATAATGACATAAAATCTGCTGCAGTACTAACCTATAATATAGCCGACTTTCAACCAATCTGCAGGTAAACCTTACATAAAGCCTAAAGTTACTGCAGTCTGAACTTTCTTCGTCAAACCCGGCACTTTCCTTGACATTAATATTAACCATAACATTGGTATTGAATTATTTTTGGTTAGTTCATACCATAGTAATGTATATTTCTTTTTAGCAAAGAATATTTTGTGTCAAGTTTAGATCAGTTTAAATAGTCACAATTCTATTGTATACGTGTAAGTCAAGTTTGTTTTGACTGATCTACTAAAATTCAAGTTTTTACTGATCTGCAAAAACACAAGTTTTGACTGTTGTACTTAAACACAAGTTTTGACTAATCTACTAACGTACAATTTTTGACTGATCTACAAACTACAATCATTTCATCTGCTAAACTTTGGAGACCAGGATTCCCCTGATCTCTGTGTATCAAGATCAGACTCCCGAGTTCGGTGTCGAGTACATTAGATGTATCCTTGACAGTTGGAAATCAAAAAGAGACTCAAAGGCTGCTGGTCAGACAAAATTCAAAAGTTCTAGCTAAAAATCTACCCAAAGTTATTTCTACCTTCACCCAGGTGGTTTGTCAAGAGCAGCTATATATGTCACTTAACTGGCTGCTGGTCTACTTAGCTCTAGTGTTTGAGTCTATTAAGACTCGCATATCAATAGATATCACCCTCCAGAAAACTGGTTGCATACTGACTGTGTAGAGTCTTCTAAACCGGTATAATGATGTTAAGTTAAGTTCTGGACAACGCCCAGTTTCTTGAGTGCTTGATGATGCACCTCAGTGAAATCCTCAACCATCCTTCTGCCACCAGCGAGCAAACCATAGCACGGATGTCACAAGTCACTACTGACAATAAACTTGACAATCCTTCAAACATTGATGAGGTCAACAAAGCAATTATCCAAATGTCTAGAGACCCACCCCCCCCCATCCTCTTCCTCAGGTCAGATGTTCTTCCTGCAGAAGTCTACAAAGCATGAGGTCACATGATGCTGTTTCAGTGCCTGACAGACCTGTACTGTTTCAGTGCCTGACAGACCTGTACTGTTTCAGTGCCTGACAGACCTGTACTGTTTCAGTGCCTGACAGACCTGTACTGTTTCAGTGCCTGACAGACCTGTACTGTTTCAGTGCCTGACAGACCTGTACTGTTTCAGTGCCTGACAGACCTGTACTGCTTCAGTGCCTGACAGACCTGTTGTGCTCAATTTTGGATGATACGCAGATACCTCAGGACCTGAAAGATGCCTTCAGTTTCCTCTTGTTCAGGTTAAAGCACAATTGTCACTCCTGTGATAGCCACATTGGAATCTCTTTTCTGTCAATATTGGAACAAATTCTAGTCTGCGTACTGCTTACTCACCTAACTAGCCATCTTAAGCACAGCCTACTCACAGAGAGTCAATGTGGTTTCAAGCGGATCGTTGAACAGTCAACAGGACATATGTTGTACATCAACTCCAGAAGAAATGTCAAGAATAGCATTGTGACCTGTACACAGTTTTTGTTGATCTGACCAAGGCCATTGATGCCGTCAGGAAGGGCTCTGGCAAATCATTGCCAAATTCGGTTGCCCCAGAAGATTCGGTTGCCCCGGAAGATTCGGTTGCTCCAGAAGATTCGGTTGCCCCAGAAGATTCGTTACAGTCCAGCAGTTTTATGATGGTTTGATGGTTTGATGGTATGATGGTTTGATGGTTTGATGGTATGATGGTATGATGGTTTGATGGTATGATGGTTTGATGGTTTGATGGTTTGATGGTATGATGGTTTGATGGTTTGATGGTATTATGGTTTGATGGATCCATGGTTTGATGGTTTGATGGTATGATGGTATGATGGTTTGATGGCTTGATGGTATGATGGTTTGATGGTTTGATGGTATTATGGTTTGATGGATTCATGGTTTGATGGTTTGATGGTATGATGGTTTGATGGTTTGATGGTTTGATGGTATGATGGTATTATGGTTTGATGGATTCATGGTTTGATGGTTTGATGGTTTGATGGAATTATGGTTTGATGGTTTGATGGCTTGATGGTTTGATGGTATGATGGTTTGATGGCTTGAGCACATGAGGAAGGAGAACTGTTTGTAGCCATCCCAGTAACCAATAAGGTCAAACAAGCATGTGTGCTGGATCTGACACTCTTTAACGCTTCCTCAAGATGTACATGCCACTGCTACAGACATGCATATCAGGCACAGGACACATGGTCAGTTATTCAATCCAAGGCACCTGAAGTTTTGGACCAATATGAAAGAAATCACCATCTTGGATTAAATTTTTGCCAACGACTGTGCCCTCAACATCTGCTGAGAACAGGATATGCAGTCCACTATAAAGATGTTTTCAGGGGCATGCAGTAGGTAGTCATTGTTTCACAAACAACACTAGTAAAACTGAGATGCTCTTCCAGTCTACTCCTGGGAAGTCGTACATCAAACCAAATATCACTTTACACAATCAACGTATCCAGACAGTGGATAGCTTCACCTTCCTAAGCAGTATCCTCCTCAGGGAAGCAAATATCCCCACCAAGATCAAGAACAGGATTGCAAAGGCAAGTTCTGCTATTTGGGGACATCCAATGAATGTCTGGACCTCACAAGGCATCAGTGTATCCTGCTGTAGTGCTAGCCACTCTTTTACATGCCTGCGAAACATGGACAGTGTATTTCAGACATGCCAGACAGCTCAATCGTTTTGACGTGAGATATCTCCGCAAGCTGCTCAGGATTAGGTGGCAGACAAGGCAAAGGCCGCCGTCCTTCGCAGACGATGATGGCATAATTTATTTGCTCTTGCTATTTTTAGTAAGGATTAACTGCACTACTTTTTATCCTCCCTCTCTCGTCTCGCCCGACCCCAGTGGCAAGTCAAGGACAAGACGACTGGGGGCGACTACGAGATGCAGGGCACTCCGCATTAAGCACTTGTGAAAAAGACGGCGGAGTTCGGAGTCGAACCCATAGCACCTGAAGACGAGGCCGACAGCTTAACCACTTTGCAACGGAATCCACAAGGTGGCAGGACAAAGTGCCTAAAACTTAAATTCTCAATAATTCAGAGTATGTTGAACATCTACATGATTCTGCAAAAAGTCCAGATAAGATAGAAGAGACATGTTGTGGGCATGCCTGATGAGTGTCTCCCAAAGCTTCAATTACACAGTGAGAACAGACAGCCGCTTAACAGAGGGGCAGAAGAAAATGCTTCCATGTCTTTCTTAAAGATGTCTCCTCTCTTTCTGCATCGACCAACTGATGCTATCCTTCTAGTCTGGTGAGATGGATGTGCTTATCAGGTCTTCGTCGCTCCCCCAGACCAGACTGCCTCTACTTGGTCTGCATAGGTGGGGCAGTCCTGAAGAATATGTTCTGGTGTTTGCTTGGGTGCTTCACAGTCGCACGTGGCGGTGTCTCTGAGACCCATTCTGTGGAGGTAGGCCTTGAGTCTACAATGTCCCGTTCTTCAGACTATTTGTCTGCCAAGTTTGTCTGTGCTGTCATTTCCTGGCTTGTATTCTTTGTGCTGGTCTGTCCATTCTGTCCTCATTGATTATTCAATGAGTGTCATTGCTTCTTTATAGCTCTACGGATGGGGAATATGTGTGTCACCACTTCCGGCTTTTGTGAGCTCATCTGCTTATTCATTTATAGGGATCCCACAGTGGGACATAATCCTTTGTAGGACTAAATCTGTTTTAATGCCATTTTTTTGTCTTTGGACATTCCAAAACAGCAGATGGTTATCTCAGAAACATTTAATATACAGAATACTTTTGACATATGCAAACAAATCACAATAAATACCCTACAACACACAGACATAGACACAGAGTGCAGGCAAATGATGGTTAATACCTAACAATGATATTATCAACAGCAAAGTACTGGTCAAGAGCAAAGTGTTGGACAACAAAAAAGTGTTGGACTGGAACAGTTAACCTTAATGGAGAAGAGCTAAAAAATCATATTATATTTAAGAGAGAAAAAAACTTTCTTTCAAAAACTGCAATAAAAAAATACAACAGATTATTATACAGGTCACTAATTGACAACAGATTTTTATACTAACTGTAAATTGACAACAGATTTTTATACTAACTATAAATTGACAACAGATTTTCATACAGACCACTAATTGACAACAGATTTTTATGCTAACTGTAAATTGACAACAGATTTTTATACTAACTGTAAATTGACAACAGATTTTTATACTAACTGTAAATTGACAACAGATTTTTATACTAACTGTAAATTGACAACAGATTATTATACAGGTCACTAATTGACAACAGGTTTTTATACTAACTGTAAATTGACAACAGATTTTTATACTAACTGTAAATTGACAACAGATTTTTATACTAACTGTAAATTGACAACAGATTATTATACAGGTCACTAATTGACAACAGGTTTTTATACTAACTGTAAATTGACAACAGATTTTTATACTAACTATAAATTGACAACAGATTTTCATACAGACCACTAATTGACAACAGATTTTTATGCTAACTGTAAATTGACAACAGATTTTTATACTAACTGTAAATTGACAACAGATTTTTATACTAACTGTAAATTGACAACAGATTTTTATACTAACTGTAAATTGACAACAGATTATTATACAGGTCACTAATTGACAACAGGTTTTTATACTAACTGTAAATTGACAACAGATTTTTATACTAACTGTAAATTGACAACAGATTTTTATACTAACTGTAAATTGACAACAGATTATTATACAGGTCACTAATTGACAACAGGTTTTTATACTAACTGTAAATTGACAACAGATTTTTATACTAACTGTAAATTTGCAACAGATTTTTATACAGGCCACTAATTTACAACAGATTTTTAGACTGAAAATAAATTTATGACAGATCATTATACTCATCAAAAATTTACAATAGATGTTTAGACCCACCATAAATTTACAATAGATGTTTAGACCCACCATCAATTTACAATAGATGTTTAGACCCACCACAAAGTTTAAAATGGATCTTTAGATTCAGCATGAATTGACAACATATTACACTGACTATTATAGATTTACAAAACATCATTAGACAAACCATAGACTTATAACAAATTACTATACACACCATAAATATATGACAGATTATTAGACTGACCACAAACATTGAGCAGATGACTGGAATCTCCTCGAAAATAGAGAATTACTTATGTTGATTCTGTTCATGAAGAAGCTAATTTTGTGAATATCACAGCCTATTTACACACTTTGATGAACATATTCATGAATTAACAATAAAGTTAGTTGCCATATCGCAGAATGATGCCGACATCATCAGATGGTTTTTTTTCTTGATGATGTAACCTGCGCTGTATTTGAATTATAATGAGGAAGAAATGCGCTGATCATCAACTTCACTCTCTGGTCCTGAAATGCCTTTGACCAGTGGCAAGACTATCAGTCAAGATAACCGGAGGTAACTTAGAATGCAGATCACACCATGAAAAAAGCTTGTGTCTGCCAAACTGGCCACTGCATGATTCGAACCCCGTGTGTTGGAATTGCGAAACGGATGTTTCACCCCTAGGCCACGGTGCCACCTTGAACTAACAATAGCAATGGGATGAACTTACCACATTGGCCTGTATTTGGGTTGTAAGTCAGCTGGGGGTCCAGACATCTGCAGCTACACTCAGAAGTTGGAATGGCATTGTTAGGACACAGATTGGCTTGGCAGCCTGACCAGAAAGAATGTGATTTATTTATGGATTATGAGTGAAGAGCTGCAAATGATGGTGGTGTTTTGGTGAAGTACTAAATGTCTGTGTTATGATTAGAGTGCTGGATGTGATGGTATCAATAGTCACATATTGATGGCTTGTGATTGTAGTGCTAAATGTCTCTGTTATGATTAGAGTGCTGGATGTGATGATATCAATAGTCACATATTGATGGCTTGTGAGTGTAGTGTGCTGGTAACATGTTGACCAGACATATGATAATGTTGATGCTTTGATGTACGGTAAACATTATGTATTTACCACATTGGCAGGAGCCGCTGCTTCCAAGAACTGGAACTCTAGGGGCCGAACATACAACAGTCTGGCTACAGTTGATAACCCTTTCTGAAATGAGCACAAAGAATGAAGGAAATGCAAGCATGAAACATGAAATAACAATCAACAACAACACTCAGATGAGTTGTGAACTTTGTAGGGTTTTCTCTTCTCTGTTGTCAGGAATTAAGAACAGGTTTTCAGTCTCCCTCAGAGTGTGGGTAATGATTGTGTGGGTAATGATTGTGTGGGTAATGATTGTGTGGGTAATGATTGTGTGGGTAATGATTGTGTGGGTAATGATTGTGTGGGTAATGATTGTGTGGGTAATGATTGTGTGGGTAATGGTTGTGTGGGTAATGATTGTGTGGGTAATGATTGTGTGGGTAATGATTATGTGGACAATGATTCTGGGGGCAATGATTGTGTGGGTAATGATTGTGTGGGTAATGATTATGTGGGCAATGATTCTGTGGGCAATGATTGTGTGGGTAATGATTGTGTGGGTAATGATTGTGTGGGTAATTATTGTGTGGGTAATGCTTCTAGGGGCAATGATTGTGTGGGTAATGATTGTGTGGGTAATGATTATGTGGGCAATGATTCTGGGAGCAATGATTGTGTGGGTAATGATTATGTGGGCAATGATTCTGGGGGCAATGATTGTGTGGGTAATGATTATGTGGGCAATGATTGTGTGGGTAATGATTCTGGGGGCAATGATTGTGTGGGTAATGATTCTGGGGGCAATGATTGTGTGGGTAATGATTCTTGGGGCAATGATTGTGTGTGTAATGATTCTGGGGGCAATGATTGTGTGGGTAATGATTCTGGGGGCAATGATTGTGTGGGTAATGATTCTGGGGGCAATGATTGTGTGGGTAATGATTCTGGGGGCAATGATTGTGTGGGTAATGATTGTGTGATAAAAATTGCTTCAATGGCTTTCTGATTGTTAGAGGTTGTGTGGTGGTAATGTCATGTGTTCTGGATATCATGTGTTCTGGATATCATGTGTTCTGGATGTCATGTGTTCTGGATATCATGTGTTCTGGATGTCATGTGTTGTGGATGTCATGTGTTCTGGATGTCATGTGTTGTGGATGTCATGTGTCCGGGATGTCATGTGTTCTGGATGTCATGTGTTCTGGATGTCATGTTCTGGATGTAATGTGGTCTGAATGTCATGTGTTCTTAATATCATGTTCTGGATGTCATTTTCTGGATGTCATGTTCTGGATGTCATGTGTTATTAATATCATGTTCTGGATGTCATGTGTTATGGATGTTAGGTCTTGATGTCAAGTTCTTGATGTCATGTTCTGGATGGACCAATAACAACTTAGACAACAGCTTCTCACCACATGTCCCATCCCTTAATGGCAGTCGACCGTCTGGGCACACACAGGAACAGTTGATTGCTCGTGACAGACCGAATGGGCAGACATTCTTACACTGACAACTACACCAACTGTCTTGTAGCTGTAAATGTTGACACAAATTGGTGAGTCAGGTGAGAGCTACGAGTAGTGAAGGTCAAGTGAGAGCTACGAGTAGTGAAGGTCAAGTGAGAGCTACGAGTAGTGAAGGTCAAGTGAGAGCTACGAGTAGTGAAGGTCAGGTGAGAGGTACAAGTAGTGAAGGTCAGGTGAGAGCTACGAGTAGTGAAGGTCAAGTGAGAGCTACGAGTAGTGAACGTCAAGTGAGAGCTACGAGTAGTGAAGGTCAGGTGAGAGGTACAAGTAGTGAAGGTCAGGTGAGAGCTACGAGTAGTGAAGGTCAAGTGAGAGCTACGAGTAGTGAAGGTCAGGTGAGAGGTACAAGTAGTGAAGGTCAGGTGAGAGCTACGAGTAGTGAAGGTCAGGTGAGAGGTACAAGTAGTGAAGGTCAGGTGAGAGCTACGAGTAGTGAAGGTCAAGTGAGAGCTACGAGTAGTGAAGGTCAGGTGAGAGCTACGAGTAGTGAAGGTCAAGTGAGAGCTACGAGTAGTGAAGGTCAGGTGAGAGGTACAAGTATTGAAGGTCAGGTGAGAGCTACGAGTAGTGAAGGTCAAGTGAGAGCTACGAGTAGTGAAGGTCAGGTGAGAGCTACGAGTAGTGAAGGTCAAGTGAGAGCTACGAGTAGTGAAGGTCAGGTGAGAGGTACAAGTAGTGAAGGTCAGGTGAGAGCTACGAGTAGTGAAGGTCAAGTGAGAGCTACGAGTAGTGAAGGTCAGGTGAGAGCTACGAGTAGTGAAGGTCAAGTGAGAGCTACGAGTAGTGAAGGTCAGGTGAGAGGTACAAGTAGTGAAGGTCAGGTGAGAGGTACGAGTAGTGAAGGTCAGGTGAGAGCTACGAGTAGTGAAGGTCAAGTGAGAGCTACGAGTAGTGAAGGTCAGGTGAGAGAGGTGATAGGTATGAGTAGTGAAGGTCAGGTGAGGGAGGTGAGAGGTACGAGTAGTGAAGGTCAGGTGAGGTAGGTGAGAGGTACGAGTAGTGAAGGTCAGGTGAGGGAGGTGAGAGGTACGAGTAGGGAAGGTCAAGTGAGAGGTAGAAGTATTGAAGGTAAGGTGAGAGGTACAAGTAGTGAAGGTGAGGTGAGGGATGTGAGAGGTATGAGTAGTGAAGGTCAGGTGAGAGAGGTGAGAGGTACGAGTAGTGAAGGTCAGGTGAGAGAGGTGAGAGGTACGAGTAGTGAAGGTCAGGTGAGTGAGGTGAGAGGTATGAGTAGTGAAGGTCAGGTGAGTGAGGTGAAAGGTATGAGTGGTCAGGTTAGTGAGAGCCTACATTCAGAGATCAGGTGACCGAGACATACAAGTGACCACACATTTAAAGTGACAACAAAAAACATTTAAATATAATACTACTAAGAATCATTATGGTAAAATCTCAAACCAGTTCAACTAGGCTCTGGAAATATTGTTGAACCACAAACCAGCTTAAAGTGGCTCTGTAAATAATGTTATACCACAAGTCAGTTTAATCTGGTTCAGGAAATATGGTTAAACCACAATCCTGATTGATCTGACTCAGGCAGACTGGTCAAACCAAAAACCAGTTTAATCTGGCTCTGCAAATCTGGTCAAACCAAACAGCAGTGTAATCTGGCTCTGCAAATCTGGTCAAACCAAAAACCAGTGTAATCTGGCTCTGCAAATCTGGTCAAACCAAAAACCAGTGTAATCTGGCTTTGCAAATCTGATCAAACCATACACCAGTGTAATCTGGCTCTGCAAATCTGGTCAAACCAAAAACCAGTGTAATCTGGTTCTCAAAATCTGGTTAAACCACAAACCAATTTAATCTGGCTGGAGAAGTCTAGAGTTGGATGTGCATATCTTCCCCACAAAGACAAAAATACCCACCTGTCCGTTATCACAAGAGTAGGGACATGCGGCACAGCTGCAGTCCATGAGCACTGTGGTCCCAGCAGGGCAGTTGTCAGGACAGAAGCACTCACAGTTCTGTCCTTGGCGTTGACCAGAAGGACACACATTAGGACATACACAATCACAATTAGTATTGTGAGTCCTGCCGTTGGGACAGCTTGATGGGCAGACTGTTGTACACATAAAGACGGTTTTTTAGTTGACATCTATGGTACATTAACATGGACAATGCATTGTGGTACAGAAACACATTCTTATTAAAGTTAAAAATTGTTTTCAAATCAAATAATGGTTATTACAGAAAAAGTTGTTAGGTACTTGCGTCTTAATTCAGTCCAAACAGATGTAACTTAACTTAACGTCTTTATACTGGTTATACTTCATTAAGTGTCCCTGCTTCCACTACCCCCTGTGGCAATGCATTCCAAACATTCACCAATCTCTGACTAAAAAAATATTTCATAATATCTAATCTGGACCTCTCATTAGTCAACTTGTAGCTATGTCCTCTTGTTCTTGTGGGTGGTTGTACTTTTAAAAAACTTGTTTTAGTCTAATTTATCCATTCCTCTGATCATTATAACTTAACTTAACTTAACGTCTTTATACTGGTTTAGAAGACCCTGCAGAGTCTGTATACAGCCAGTTACATTTACATCACCTTGATCTTAAAGCTATGCGCATCCAGTTTATTCTTAAATGCATTAACTGTCCCTGCCTCCACTACCTCCCCTGGCAATGCATTCCAAGCAGACACCACTCTCTGACTAAAAAAACATTTCCTAATATCTAACCTGGACCTCTCTTTAGTTAGCTTGTAGCTATGCCCTCGTGTTATTGTAAGTGGCTGTATTTTAAAAAACTTGTTATAGTCTAATTTATTCTTACAAACCTGTATTAAGTTACCTCAAATTCTTCTCTGTTTTAGACATTCTTGGCTTTCCTCATCACTGTAATTCTGGAATCCCACTTTCAGCTTTGTTGCTATTTTTTTTCTATCCTTTCCAGCATGTTTATATCCCCTCTCTGATAATGACTCCACACCTGTACACAGTACTCCAATCTAGGTCTATCTAATGCTTAATACAGTTTGACTGTCACTTCCTTGCTCCTATGTTTAATATTTCTGTTTATCGTACCTAACATTGCAGTTGCCTTTTTCACTGCTACCTGGACTTGCTCACTCACCTTACCTGTATAATCTATTATAACCCCTAGATCCGTTTCCTTTTCTATCATTATAATTTTGTTCTTGCCCATTCTATAATTATGTTGCATATTGGATCTACCCAGGTGAATGACTGTGCATTAAACTCCATTTGCCAGCTTACAGAATATTCTTAAATTTTATCTAAATCCTACCTCAATATATCCACTTCTGCTGTAGATGAGACACTACTGCATAGTTTTGTGTCATCAGCAAATTTTGCAATCGTGGAACCGATATCATTGTCCAAATCATTTATATATATCAAGAACAAAATTGGTCACAAAACCGAGCCCTGTGGCACTCCACTTTTCACTTCACACCACTCAGAGTACTCCTTATTTATGCCCACCCTCTGCCTTTTTACCGCTAACCAATTTTCAATTCATTTTGCAACGTTCTCATATTCCATGTGATTTTAACTTTCAAAATAATCTTTGATGAGGTACTCTTTTAAAGGCCTTTGTGAAAACTAGATAAATAACTGGCTCACCTTTATCTATCACCTGATTACAGATCTGCTACACTCCCAACAGTTAAAATGTGGACTATTATGAAACATAACTAACTCAAATTTGGTGCAAAAAAATTGATATTTTTTTTGTTTTGGGTGAACTAAGATGCTAGTTGTTATTACGGAAAAAAAATTGCTATTGCAGAAATTCTTTTTTACTAAACACTTAAGCCTCAGAAATGGGTATAATCATGCCATTAAGGGAGACTAAAGAGGGGTGTGCATGTAGCTGTACAAGTTCACAAAAAGTGCTGCTGTGGCACAGGCTACTGTTAGAGACCAATGTTGTCTTCACTTGCAGCCCAATATTACCTCAATTTGCGGGATCAAGATGCTGAGCAGCGCATGAGCTGCAGTGGTCAGCGACCCATAGCTGACTGCTAGCATCAGGGCCAGCGAACCAGAGCTGCCAAGACCCTTCTACTCCTCCACGCGGTGATCTTGGATAACAGGCTGCAGCAGGGCAGACTGGCTAAGGAGAAGGGATCGAAGAGGGAATGCTAACCCGGTACACAAAAAATGCTTACTGAAGTCGGATGTGTTGGACCGACAGATGCAAATATCGTAGCCAAGCTGTAAACTATGACACAACGCATTCCGTTCTCTGGACTACATTCTGCTACTTAAGCCCTTTCAGGGTTTGGTAGTGGGAGATTGAGAACGAACGAAGAAGAAAAAGAAGATCTCAATTTGCAGCCCAATATTACCTCAATTTGCAGCCCAAAATAATTTCAATATTTTCAGCCTAATATTACCTTCATTTAACGCCGAATGTTATCTAAATGCTAGTCTGTGAGAGCTAAAATTATTTAAAATGATCTTGATGGATTATATTTGAATCTTTCTTAAATCTGAAGACAAACTTAGAGACATACACTCTGAACCCATCACATAGAGAGACATACACTCTGAACCCATCACATAGAGAGACATACACTCTGAGCCAATCACATAGAGAAACATACACTTTTCATTAGATGTGAAATTTAGTTCACTAGATGTGAAGTTTAGTAAATAGATGTGGAGTTTAGTTCACTAGATGTAAAGTTTAGTTCACTAGATGTGGAGTTTAGTTCACTAGATGTAGAGATTAACCTTTGGTCTATGTACTTATTATACAATGCAAATACCACGGAATGGCTGGTTAAAACTGATGGTTGTGTTTGCTGACCATTAATCTAGCAGCATCTTTATACTCACCACAGTTACACCCTTCTTGGCTGTAGATCAACGGGGCACGGCACGTCTGTGGGTTGATGGTACATGGCACTGGGGGTAGGAAGCAGACATATTGTTATAAAACTTGCCAATAACAGCAAACATAGGATTTTGAGGTTAAACCAATCTGTTTATCTGTCTACCTATCCACAAACTCGCCCATCCATCCATCCATCCAACTGCCAGTCTAGACGCCATATAATAGTTTACATCTCTGCCAGTACTCATTCATTCTCATCCATCTATATGCCTCTCTACCACTTGTGTGTTTGTGTATGTCTGCATACCTAGCAGTCTGTCTAAACATCTTCTGTATATGTCTGTGTTTCTATGTCTGTATCTTGAACGTATATATCGGGATCTATCGTGATCTATCTAGACAAATGTCTTCCCTGTGTCAATTTCTTTCTGACAGCATGCCTGCTTGTCTGCTTTTTCATGAAAATCTGTTTTTCTATGACTGTATATCTGTATATTTCTCTACCTGTATATTTCCCTGTCTGTATGTTTCTCTGCCTGTATATTTCCCTGTCTGTATGTTTCTCTGTGTGTATATTTCTCTGTCTGCATGTTTCTCTGTCTGTATATTTATCTGTCTGTATGTTTTTCTGTTTGTATGTTTCTCGGTTTGTATGTTTCTCTGTATGTTTCTCTGTCTGTATGTTTATCTGTCTATATGTTTCTCTGTCTATTGTCTGTATGTTTCTCTGTCTATATGTTTCTCTGTCTGTATGTTTCTCTGTCTGTATGAATGCATATTTAAATATCCATTGTCTTAGAAATCCCCCCCCCCCCCCCTCGCTTACCTCCTTCGCCACAGGTTCGGTTATCAAAGAAGACACTGAACAGCTGGGTAAACGTGTCGACACTGAACACATTGGCTCTGTCAGGGCCAGCAATGAAGTAGAGCTCCTCGTCTGTCAGCACATACCCCACCCTTATTGTGATGACTGGGTAGCCGCTATTACGTGCTTCCACGATAGCCTGTTTCATCGACATCACAAACACATGAATTATATTAAGCTATTTCAATAAGACGTTGGTTGAAAATGAAAAGGGTGACGGTATCTTCTTCTTCTTCATCCAGTTCCTGGTAAATACGATTTGGTTACTCTGTTATTCCTGTATTACGTGTTGAATGTTTGATAGATTCTGTTTAGGAAGTGTTTAGGTAGTGTTTAATAATAATAATAATTTTCGCTTAGGCGTTTGAGGCCCGTTGCTTTGGTCGGTCACATCCATGACCCACAGCTGGGGCGTGGTTCCAGGCCTCGGTCAGGGCGGAGGAGGAGGTTGCTACTTGTTGGAGCCATACTTTTCGGGGACGGCCTCTTCTGCACCTCCAGCAGGCCGGGGGAAGACTTTTGGTGCTGAAGAACGACTTTTGTAGTATCTTAGTCCAGCTTCCTGGTCTAGCCGTTCAACATGATCGAACAAAGAAACTCTGCACCTGTCAAGTGCTTCTGAGATTGAGTGGTGTTTTAGCGGAGACCTCCACGTTGAGGATATAGTCATGCCATCGGTAGTCAAGGATACATCGCTGGTTGTGCACATGAAAGGGTTTCAGTCTCGACATGTCATGTTTCAGCAATGTCCAGATTTCGGAGCCGTAAAGCAGGTCTGGGACCACGCAGGTCTGGGACCACGCAGGTCTGGGACCACGCAGGTCTGGGACCACGCAGGTCTGGGACCACGCAGGTCTGGGACCACGCAGGTCTGGGACCACGCAGGTCTGGGACCACGCAGGTCTGGGACCACGCAGGTCTGGTAGATGAGGATTTTTGTCCCAAGGGAGATCTTGCCATTACTCCACACACGTTGGAGGTCAAGCATAGCGGACACAGCAAGTCCGATCCGCCTTGACATATTGGGACCGCTGCTCCCATCGGATGATATCATGCTACCGAGATAGATTAATTCGTTAGTGCCCTCCGCAGTGTGATCTTGAGTTTCAATACCCTGGGGTGCTGTGTCGGAAATGAGGTTCTGAACTTTGGTCTTGGCCCAGGATATAGACAGGCCTAGGGAGGGCGCTCCGCTGTCTAACATTTCCAGAGAGCACTGCAGCGCAGATCTGTCTGTGCCGAACAGGACAATGTCGTCCGTGTAAACGAGACCAGTGAAGACTGACTGATCAATAGCTATACCCTCCTGGTGGGCGCTGAAGCGATCAAGAAGCCAGTCGACTGTCTGAAAGAATAGGTCAAGGACAAGAACACATCCATGTCTGATACCCGAAGTCATGGGGAATCTATCAGAGAGAAACAGTTACCCAATCGAATTCTGGTGCCGGTGTTCTTGTGTAGCTCCTTGATCAGTTTCAAGGAGGACGAGAAAGGGGGGGGGGGGGGGGTATCTATTCTCTGGAGGGCTTTCCATAAAGAATTTGTTTAGGTTCTGTTTAGGTTTTGTATAGGTGGTGTTAAGGTTTTGTATAGGTGGTGTTTAAGTTTTGTTTAGGTTCTGTTTAGGTGGTGTTTAGGTTCTGTTTAGGTGGTGTTTAGGTTTTGTTTAGGTGGTGTTTAGGTTCTGTTTAGGTGGTGTTTAGGTTCTGTTTAGGTGGTGTTTAGGTTCTGTTTAGGTGGTGTTTAGGTTTTGTTTAGGTGGTGTTTAGGTTCTGTTTAGGTCGTGTTTTGGTTCTGTTTAGGAGGTGTTTAGGTTCTGTTTAGGTGGTGTTTAGGTTCTGTTTAGGTGGTGTTTAGGTTTTGTTTAGGTGGTGTTTAGGTTTTGTTTAGGTGGTGTTTAGGTTCTGTTTAAGTGGTGTTTAGGTTCTGTTTAGGTGGTGTTTAGGTTCTGTTTAGGTGGTGTTTAGGTTCTGTTTAGGTGGTGTTCTGTTTAGGTAGTGTTTAGGTTCTGTTTAGGTGGTGTTTAGGTTCTGTTTAGGTGGTGTTTAGGTTCTGTTTAGGTGGTGTTTAGGTTTTGTTTAGGTGGTGTTTAGGTTTTGTTTAGGTGGTGTTTGGGTTCTGTTTAGGTGGTGTTTAGGTTCTGTTTAGGTGGTGTCTAGGTTCTGTTTAAGTTCTGTTTAGGTGGTGTTTAGGTTTTGTTTAGGTGGTGTTTAGGTTTTGTTTAGGTGATGTTTAGGTTCTTTTTAAGTGGTGTTTAGGTTTTGTTTAGGTGGTTTTTGTAGGTTCTGTTTAGGTGGTGTTTAGGTTCTGTTTAGGTGGTGTTTAGGTTTTGTTTAGGTGGTGTTTAGGTTCTGTTTAAGTGGTGTTTAGGTTTTGTTTAGGTGGTGTTTAGGTTCTGTTTAGGTTTTGTATAGGTGGTGTTTAGGTTCTGTTCAGGTGGTGTTTAGGTTTTGTATAGGTGGTGTTTAGGTTCTGTTTAGGTTTTGTATAGGTGGTATTTAGGTTCTGTTTAGGTGGTGTTTAGGTTTTGTTTAGGTTTTGTATAGGTGGTGTTTAGGTTCTGTTTAGGTGGTGTTTAGGTTCTGTTTAGGTTCTGTTTAGGTGGTGTTTAGGTTATTGTTTAGGTTCTGTTTAGGTGGTGTTTAGGTTCTGTTTAGGTGGTGTTTAGGTGGTGTTTAGGTTCTGTTTAGGTGGTGTTTAGGTTCTGTTTAGGTTTTGAATAGGTGGTGTTTAGGTTCTGTTTAGGTGGTGTTTAGGTTTCGTTTAGGAAGGAGGAATGATGGATGAAGGTATCTGACCAGCAGAACACATCTGGCTCACTGCTTGTCTATTTGCTATACGAGTAGTTAGGCCTGTATAGTGTATGTTTGGTGATTAAAATGTTAGAAAGTAATTAGTTTTTAAAATATAAATGGATCACACTCTGCCTATCTTTGATAGTCGCAAATGATGAATAACGAAACGTTTAGCCAGTTGGAACAATGTTGTTGTGGTTTCCGGCTGGCTGAGTTCCTTAACTTACGCCTCTCTTAGGGCGAGGCATTTCCATCACCTGGAGATCCGTGGTTCTGTTTCTAGAACTTTTTGTCAAACCCAGAAAATGGCGCAAGAAGAGGTCGATCACATGGCTTAGAACCCAAATGTGCTGAGTTTGTATTCTTGAAGCAGTGGTCATACCACTGTGGGAAGTCAACTCACACAAAATGTGCACTGAAGTTGGTTGCAATGGGCTATTACGTGCAAAACAATGTATACCAATCCAGAATAAAATGGCAATTAATTAACCAAAATGCTAGTCCAAACTGAGTAGCAGGTGGAGTAAAACCCATGAGTTGTAGAATCGTCTACCATACATACCCTTAGTGTGGCAGTGGTTCTGTTCTCATCTCTGCCCCAAACAAGAAGTCTCCTTCCCTAGAGGAGTCAGACCACACTACCAGTCGCATCTTATGGCACACTCTCAGCCTGGAAGTGGTTCTGTTCTCATCTCTACCCCACACAAAACTCTCACAGACGCCACCCAAAGAAGGACCATAGTTAAACTGAATAGCAATTATCAATGTCAGATACAAATAGACAACGACTGGCAGGCAGCACATCACATTACTTGTTCAGACAGCTGGCAGGTAGCACATCACATTACTTGTTCAGACAGCTGGCAGGTAGCACATCACATTACTTGTTCAGACAGCTGGCTGTTTTCCTTTGCGCTGTTTTCGTTCATCCAATACCTGAATTAGACCGTTACGTAGAGTCTTCCTAGTCGTCAGTATTGGTTAAAGAGGAGCATCTGACCTAATGGATTGGATACCGACCTCCTAAACAACATGACAGGGGTTCAAAATCTCGATAAGTTGCAGGTGTATTTATATTCATCATCATCATCATCATGTAGCATATTTCTATCCAGTGGAAACAAAACTTGCTGGGCACACAGAGTGTCAGCTGCAAAAGGAAGTGACAACAATTCCTAACCCCATACATCCACCAGACGGACACCATAAGTGGAGGTATATGTTTGGGCGATAGTTTTGTCTTCTATACTGAGCATAGGTAACATTGATTCTGAGCCAATTTGTTTTCAATCCCCATAAATGGGATGGGAAAGCTATGAACTATCAACAGCCAATCACAATTAATCTTTGGCTATAAACTATCAACAGCCGAGCAATCAGAAACAAAATATTGAATACTAAAGAGGAGTTGAAGACGCAGTAGTTCAGCAGGGAGCATCCAGTGAATGAGCTGACAGCAGCACAGTGAATGAGCTGACAGCAGCACAGTGAATGAGCTGACAGCAGCACAGTGAATGAGTTGACAGGAGCACAATGAATGAGCTCACAGCAGCACAGTGAATGAGTTGACAGCAGCACAGTGAATGAGCTAACAACAGCACAGTGAATGAGCTGACAGCAGCCAGTGAGTCCCAACTGGCGGAGAGCGTAACCAGAGCTGCCCAAGACCCTATTCCACCTCCAAGTGTCGGCCCTTGATGGAAACAGGCTGCACTCAGGGCTAAGAGAGTATGGATCGAAGAGGGAAAGCAAACCGTTTCCAAAATGCCAAACTAAAATTTGATGTGTTGGGACGAACGGCAGCCTTAGTGTGGAGAAACATGGAAGCCTCACTGTGAATTATGACACAGTGTACTTTTTATGACGAATGCCAGAAATAAAGAAAGAATGAAAGAGAGAGAAGATACTTACATCCTGTTATGAGGATTTGAATAATAAAAATAATACGAGTGAATACACTACTCTCCTGATATGAACTGTCTAGATCCTAGCAAACAGGATGTAACAATGAGAATGGTAAACATTTCATGCTCTAGATTACACAATCCTCCAGACTTTCTCACACACGCCCTGAATTTCCTGGAAACACATTCGTCACTTACAAGTCTGGCTGCCTCTGGATTCAGTGTAGGTCCATCTATGATAAGAATTATAATAGATCGCTTGTTCCTGAGATCATCGTTAAGCATGCCCACCGACTGGGCCACAGCTCTGTCAACGCCTGTGCCTCCCGTCGTGGGGAACATCAGATTGAGCCTGATCTTGGCAGCCAGTTCATGCTTGTCTACTTCAAGCTGCAACAGATAAGGTGTGTTGGGATAGAGATATACCTGGACGTTACACACCACACGGATTCTTATGGTCATGTTGTTTATGCTTGTTACACAAAAGGCAATCATCACGCACCTGTCTTTCTTCACACAACTCCCCATCTTCACACAACTTCTCACCTTCACACAACTCCCCATCTTCACTCAACTCCCCATCTCCCCACAACTCCCACTCCCCACCTCTCCCCATCTTCACTCAACTCCCCATCTCCCCACAACTCCCCTCCCCACCTCTCCCCATCTTCACGCAACTCCCCTTCTCCCAACAACTATCCATCTCTCCACAACTATCCATCTCTCCACAACTATCCATCTCTCCACATCTATCCCTCTCCCCACAACTATCCATCTCCCCACACATCTCCCCACAACTATCCATCTCCCCACAACTCCCATCTTCACGCAACTCCGCATTTTCACGCAATTCCCCATCTCCCGACAACTATCCATCTCCCCACAACTCCCATCTTCACACAACTCCCCATCTTCACGCAACTCCCAATTTTCATGCAACTCGCCATCTCCCCACAACTATCCATCTCCCCACAACTATCCATCTCTCAAAAACTCCCCATCTCCCCACAACTCCCCATCTCCCCACAAATATCCATCTCCCCACAACTATCCATCTCTTCACAACTCCCCATCTCCCCACAACTCCCCATCTCCCCACCTCCCCACAACTCCCCATCTCCCCACAGCTCCCCATCTCCCCACAACTCGCCATCTCCCCACAACTCCCCATCTCCACATAATTATGCATTTCCCCAAAACTATCCATCTCCCCACAACTCCCCATCTCCCCACAACTTCCCATCTTCACACAACTCCCCATCTCCACATAATTATGCATTTCCCCAAAACTATCCATCTCCCCACAACTTCCCATCTTCACACAACTCCCCATCTCCACATAATTATGCATTTCCCCAAAACTATCCATCTCCCCACAACTCCCCATCTCCCCACAACTTCCCATCTTCACACAACTCCCCATCTCCACATAATTATGCATTTCCCCAAAACTATCCATCTCCCCACAACTTCCCATCTTCACACAACTCCCCATCTCCCCACAACTTCACATCTTCACACAACTTCACCTTTTCGCAAAAAGTAAGACCAGCTTTCTGACCGTATCGCTCTGTCAACACCACCATTGTGTCAGCCCCTGGTACACATCAGTAGGGCAAGCCTCCACTGGTTTTATTTCATATGTTCAAAGCTAACATTTGTTTTTACATTGAGCCTGATAGAACACTCGACCACATTAAACATTGACGTGTTTTATGCCTGACAGAAACTGACACCAGGAACAGAGCTATGAAAATTCTATTATCAGTTATTCTTAACAATATGTACAAAAAACACATTTATGGAATTATTTTCATTTGTTAGAGATGTGTTGTTTGTGTTGTGGCTATTTGTTGGAGGTATGTTGTTTGTGTTTTGGCTGTTTGTTGGAGATGTACTGTTTTTGTTGTGGCTGTTTGTTGGAGGTGTGCTGTTTGTGTTTTGGCTGTTTGTTGGAGGTTCTTTCATTGTTGTTTGTTGGAGGTGTGCTGTTTGTGTTGTGGCTGTTTGTTGGAGGTGTGCTGTTTGTGTTGTGGTTGTTTGTTGGAGGTGTGCTGTTTGTGTTGTGGCTGTTTGTTGGAGGTGTGTTGTTTGTGTTTTGGCTGTTTGTTAGAGGTGTGTTGTTTGTGTTTTGGCTGTTTGTTAGAGATGTGCTGTTTGTGTTGTGGTTGTTTGTTGGAGGTGTGCTGTTTGTGGATTGGTTGTTTGTTGGAGGTTCTTTCATTGTTGTTTGTTAGTGGTATGTTGGTTGTGTTTCGGCTGTTTATTGGAGGTGTGTTGTTTGCATTGTGGATGTTTGTTGGAGGTGATTTCAGTGTTGTGGCTGTTTGTTGTAGGTGATGTCAGTGTTGTGGTTGTTTGTTGGAGGTGATGTCAGTTTTGTGGCTGTTTGTTGGAGGTGACATCAGTGTTGTGGCTTTTTGTTGGAGGTGATGTCAGTGTTGTGGTTGTTTGTTGGAGGTGATATCAGTGTTGTGGCTGTTTGTTGGAGGTGATGTCAGTGTTGTGGCTGTTTGTTGGAGGTGATGTCATATATAAATATAAATATATATGTGTATATGCACTTTAATTATGATTACAAAAATGTGAGACTCACTCTGATGCGGGTATCTGCGGGTTGCACCTGAGAGTCAGTTCCATAGACATTGACACCGATAGCGTTGGGTACCAGCCTGTACCTAAGAGCTGTGTAGGCTAAGTACTGCTTGATCGTCTCCTTGTGGAGTAGGGCGCTATCAGAGCCATCCACAGTGAACAGGATGTCTCGGCATTCTGGACGGACATATGCACATATCACAACAGGAAGTGGTGTGAGAAAATGAAAGGTTTCACAAGAGAAATGTATGACAAATTAAGAAAAAATGGAGGTATGATGAGCCCTAATGTAAGTGTGGTTACACTAACTGTCAAGACAGACAAGGAAATACACTCAATGCCCAGATTGACAGGTATTTAGACTCAATGATGTACATGTGATAGATCAGGAGTCCCAATAGGACTTATATAGAAGTGAGTCATAAGTCCAAAGGGGGTATAAGAAAGGGATCCTTGTAACCATTGTTCGAGAGTACAGATAGCTTTAGAATCTAGTCAAATACTGAGGTGAAATATAACTGTCCTCGTCCATAACCAAGTGAAGGTTTAAAAGATTACCAGGCAATATCAACATAACCTGATTATAGATGACTTGTCAGGGTCATTCTATCACAAGCAGGAGCAGAGAATCAAAAACAAGTACATTTTCTTTAACAAGTTAGGCTGCGCTAAAATTAGAATTAATAAACTAGTTAGACTAAAGGATAGAATCTGAATAAATATATAACGGGGAAAACATTAGTGTTATTTACATTAAAACCTTGAATTATCATGACATTGTAATAATAGAGTCAGGCTAGCATCCAAGATACATTGATCCAGTTATTGCGCAAGAAGTGCAATCCCTTTTATATTAGGATTATAATACTTTTTCTTTTATGCAAATTGAATCATTTATATGTTTTCAAGAATAGCTCTAGTGTCAAGTTTTGAGTGATATAAGGAATAGAAAGAGAATAACAGTAAGGAAAAACAATCTATTGTAAAGTAAGGGAGGTGAAACTGCTACATAAGACAAAAATGTAATCAGACTAAATATACAGACAGACGTGCACTTAGATTCAATGTACTTATTCTTCTTCTTCTTCGTATGCTGTCAAACGTCAACCTGTATTTTTTCGAAAACAGCAGCGGTCATCCTAAGGCTGTCGACACTGCCATAAAGCTTGTCTAGTGTTGCCACTGGTGATGGCTACATGTGCTTTCTCTGGTCCTCGTATATCGGGCAGTTTTGCAGCAGATGTTCAGCGGTCATTTTCCCGGTGCCACAAGTGCATTCGTCAGTGCCACCTATCTTCAGTTTATTGAATAGGTGGTACCTCAGTCTATTGTGGCCTGTGCGGAGTCTGAAGACCACGACCTGCTCTCTTCTGTTCAACTGGTAATAGGCATCGTTTTTTGTGTAACCAGTATGTTCTGTTTCCCATTTGGCCATGTATCTGGCCATAATAAGCCTTTTGGACTCTTCGTAGGTCACACTAGAATCTAGTCGTGCACCTTCTTTTGCCAGTCTGTCTGCCTCCTCGTTGCCTTGGATGTTAAAGTTGGATGGAACCCACTGTACCACTACTCTTTTTTGGTGCGGCCTGCTGGCATAGTTGACAGAGTACTGCTCTTAAATCATTAAGTTCAGTGTTTTTCTGGCTTTTTAGTGCTGTGACTAGGCCATCTGTAAACAGGACTATCTGGGTTTCATTACTTTCGCCTGTCAGCATTGCTTCTACTGCAGCCCTCAGTGCCTCTGCCTCCGCTCTGAAATTGCTAGAGTATTTTCCAGTTGCCACTGACCGTGTTATTTTTCTACCATTTGGTAGGCTCAAGAATTCCCCTGCCCCTCCGTTCTGTGTTGTGTTTGTTACAGAACCGTCGGTGTATGCATGGGTCCAGTCCATGCTTGTGTACTTTTTCGTTGTGTACCTCAGGGTTATGTCTCTTCTTTCTTTTTCAGTCTGGCTGTTCTTGTTTCCAATACCTGGTATATTTTCTACCACCTCCGGAATGATATGTTGCTTCCAGGTAGGTTTTCGTACAGTTGGGATGGGCTTTGGTGTTGCTAATGTGTTCATAAGGTCTTCGCTCATCTTTGCTTTGGCTATTTCTGCAAAGTTTCTCCGCTTTAGTTTCCCATTTCCAAATGTATTTAGTCTCTGATGCATTGGATGGTCTGTCATTCTTCTGAGTTTCTCTGCTTGCTGCTGGGCTCTGCAGTCTCTTCTGTCGGTCATGGATTGCAGATTTGTAATCTTTTCCAGTTCTATAATTGGCGTTGACTTCATGCCTCATGTTATAACTCTCATGGCTTGGTTTTGAAGTTTGCTAATTTTATCGAAGTTCTCTTTTGCTGCTGTTGTCCATGCCGCAATGCCATACTCGAGAACTGGTCTCACTCTTCCAGTGTACAGTTTCTTTAGTATACTTTCGTCTGCTCCCCATCTTGTGTCAGCAAGTTTCCTCATGATTGCCATTCTTTGTCTGGCTCTCATTTGGTTTCTCTCGGTCTGACTTTTCCATGTCATACGCCGATCAAATGTGACTCCCAAGTAGTTTGGGTTGCCGTTTAGCCGCAGATATTTGCCGTTAAGACTTATTTTGGTGTTCTAGGGTTTATTTGAAAGCGAGAATATCGTACACGTTGTTATTTCCTCATTTATTTTGACCAGCCATGAGTTCACCTACTCCTCCAACTATGTTAGGGCCTGCTGCATCCGATTGTTTGCTATGGTGAGATTTTTTTCAGAGGTCCACATAGCCAGATCGTCTGCAAACATGGGGCTGTGGACTCTTCTTGGTATATTTTTATTTTTATTTTTTTTTTATTTTATGTGTTTGCCTCACTAGTTTCTACTGGCGGAGGCGCGCCTATTCCACCCCAGACCGTAGTCAATTTGGGCGATATTAAGACGCATAAACCAGTGCTTGGATGCGTGTGTGTATCTGTTTGTACCAAGCCTCGTATTTCCGTGATGTTCCTCCCGTTGTTCCTCGCTTCTAATTATCCTTTCGTTATGTGTTTGCCTCACTAGTTTCTACTGGCGGAGGCGCGCCTATTCCGACCCAGACCGCAGTCAATTCTGTGATGTTGTTTATATACACCAGGAAGAGTGTGGGTGACAGTACTCCCCCTTGGGGTACTACCTGCTTAAGTGTCACCTTTTTGCTTATCTGCCCTTGTAATTGAACTCTGGCTGTTCTGTTTTCGAGGTAGTGGCTGATCTATCTGTACATTTTCCCACAAACTTCATTTCTTTGTAGCTTGACTTTAAGTCCCTCTTTCCACACCTTGTCAAATGCCTTTTCTAAATCCACCCAAACCGCTACTGTATGCTTTTTCTCTTGGTAAGCTTCCTCTATTTCCTGGGCTATGAGAGTGATCTGGTCCTCAGTGGATCTGTGCTGTCTAAATCCTGCTTGCTGTGGAATTAATATGTGTTTTTCTTCCAGGTGCCACATCAGTCTGGTGTTTATCATACGCTCCATCAGTTTTCCTACACAGCTCAGTAGACTGATAGGCCTGTATCCATTTGGATCTGTTCTATCTTTTTCTTTCTTCGGTACTGGAATAATTACAGCGTTTTTCCATGTCTGAGGTACAATTCCCCTTTTCCAGCTTTGGTTCAGGACTGATAGTAACTTCCTCTTTGCTGTTTGGCCCAACCCCATCAGCATTTCATTTGTTACCCCATCTTTTCCGGGCGATTTCTTTTTCTTTAAAGTTCTCATGGCCTCATTCATTTCATTCATTGTTAGTTTTGCCATCATGTGCTCCTCTGGTGTCATGTTGATGTCGCCGTGGCTCTTTTGTTCTTCACAAATGTCTGTATGCCTGTCTGTAGGGACATCAATGTGGTTTGCTCTGGCATAATGTTCTATAAAGGCATTTGCTGCTTTTTTTCCAGTAAGCATGTTGTCGCCCTGCTTGATGGTAATTTGTTTGTTTGATGGAGTTTCGTAGTTCATGGCTCTGACTAACTTCCATAGCTTGTTCCCTTCTTTATCTAAATTGAGGCTTTCTGTTTAGTTTTTCCAGCTGTCTCTTGTTATTTGGTTTAGTGTTCTTTTGAATTTCGCCGTGATGGCTTTGAGGGCGATATTTGCCTCCATGGATTGTTCTCTCTCTGCCATGTTCCTAGCATTTGAGACTTCGTCTTCCGCTTTCTGCAATTCGTCATTCCAATAAGGCTTGTAGTTTTTCATTGCCCCTCTTGGGATGGTTTAGATGGCTGCTTGCAATATTGCTTTGCTTAGGCTTTCCACCATAGGTTTCATATTGTTATTCTGTGTGTTGATGGTGTCACACAGCCCATCTGTCAGCATTGCAAATCTGTCCCAGTCGGCTCGTTTATAGTTCCAATGTGGGAGCGGTTTTATTTCCTGTGGGCCTACTTCCCTATCAATTTCTAGCCTAATTGGCCTGTGGTCGCTACCTGCCAATTGGTTCAGCACCTGACGGTCTATTTTGTGGTGAATATCCACCGTGGAAAAGGCCAAGTCTGGAGTACAGGTGGTGTGCCATGTTCTAGAATAGAAGCTAGGGCTGTCCTCCGGCCTATTGATAAAATAGAGATTTGTGTCTATCTCCCAGTCTTCCACTTCATCACCTCTGTTGTCTGTGTCCGATTATCCCCATCTCTCCGAGTGGCTGTTGAAGTCTCCAACTACTAGGCAGCTGGAGTCAATGTACAGGCAGACATGTATTTAGAATCAATATACAGACATACATGTAAATAGAATGACCTCATAGACAGACATGTAGATAGAATGACCTCACAGATATGTAGATAGAATGACCTCACAGACAGACATGTAGATAGAATGACCTCACAGTCAGACATGTACATAGAATGACCTCACAGACAGACATGTAGATAGAATGACCTCACAGACAGACATGTAGATACTATGACCTCACAGACAGACATGTAGATAGAATGACCTCACAGACAGACATGTAGATAGAATGACCTCACAGACAGATAGAATGACCTCACAGACAGATAGAATGACCTCACAGACAAATAGAATGACCTCACAGACAGATAGAATGACCTCACAGACAGATAGAATGACCTCACAGACAGATAGAATGACCTCACAGACAAATAGAATGACCTCACAGACAGATAGAATGACCTCACAGACAGATAGAATGACCTCACAGACAGATAGAATGACCTCACAGACAGATAGAATGACCTCACAGACAGATAGAATGACCTCACAGACAGATAGAATGACCTCACAGACAGATAGAATGACCTCACAGACAGATAGAATGACCTCACAGACAGATAGAATGACCTCACAGACAGATAGAATGACCTCACAGACAGATAGAATGACCTCACAGACAGATAGACTGACCTCACAGACAGATAGAATGACCTCACAGACAGATAGAATGACCTCACAGACAGATAGAATGACCTCACAGACAGATAGAATGACCTCACAGACAGATAGAATGACCTCACAGACAGATAGAATGACCTCACAGACAGATAGAATGACCTCACAGACAGATAGAATGACCTCACAGACAGATAGAATGACCTCACAGACAGATAGAATGACCTCACAGACAGATAGAATGACCTCACAGACAGATAGAATGACCTCACAGACAGATAGAATGACCTCACAGACAGATAGAATGACCTCACAGACAGATAGAATGACCTCACAGACAGACATGTAGATATTAGGAGGACGAAGATAGCAATAACATGAAAACAAACTAACAGTTCTCCGCTACACACAATCATGTGATTCTATTTACCTGAGCCTTTAAGTACAGGATCCAATATGTTCGCTGTCAACGAGAACCATAAAAGGGAAATTTGAGTAATGTGTGTTCTGTATGGTCAGACACACACACACACATACAGACACACACACACACACACAGACACACACACACACACACACATACAGACACACACACACACAGACACACACACAGACACACACACACACACACAAACACACATACACAGACACACACACAGACACACACACACACACACACACATACACACATACATTTGTGTATAACATGATGATGTTCGTCCATCACATGTGATGAAGACCACTCTCTTTGTCCAGCCGTGTGGACAGTCTTTTCTCTTGCTGTGTCCGCAGAAATGGGTGACTTGCGCTGTGATTTGGATTAAAGTGAGGAAGAAACTGCGCCTTTTGTCAAGCTCACTCTCTGGTCCTGAGCCACCTTTGGCCAGTGGCAAGAAATTTATCGACACAACTGGAGATAGCATTGGATGTAGATTATTCCTCAAGGTTTACTCCCTGAGCCTTTCCCATAAACAGGAATCCCGCAAGGCAGTGGAAGGGCGGGGGGGGGGGGGGGGGGATGGCATATAACGTTGTGGGTCGTGCCTTTTCCATAACCACAAGAGGTCGTATAGATCTCATTTAGCGTGTGATTGAGTCTGGCATCTTTGTTTTCAGTTCATTATAATCGTGTCTAAATTTCTCACACGCCATTTTCGTGAAGTTCAGCCGTGAACTAGGCCGTGAAATACGACACAGGTTTAAGCGTAGTGCCATTCATATAGCCGATGTCCAGACCAGGATAATTGGACGGAATAAATTTTATAAAAAGGAAAGAATTAACCAGTACAAACGGAAAACAACACCACGTTTCCGTGAGCACAAGTGTAAGTCGTCGACTAGTGTGAATTCCAGGCAAATCCGTGATCTGGCGGCATCCATAATGAAAAAAAACAGTAGAGGAATGTAGACCCGCAGCCAATTACGGCGCCATCTTTGTTGCTAACAGGATAATTGGACGGAATAAATTTTATAAAAAGGAAAGAATTAACCAGTACAAACGGAAAACAACACCACGTTTCCGTGAGCACAAGTGTAAGTCGTCGACTAGTGTGAATTCCAGGCAAATCCGTGATCTGGCGGCATCCATAATGAAAAAAAACAGTAGAGGAATGTAGACCCGCAGCCAATTACGGCGCCATCTTTGTTGCTAACAACATACATATTGTTAGACAACTTGAAGCATTCATATGACTGGTCCAATCACAGACAAGAGCTGTGACAGTCAGTGAAACACAAGCAAGATACTGGTGTTGGTAGCAGGCCTGACACTAGCCCAGATAATGGTGGTGGTAGCTGGCCTGACACTAGCCCAGATAATGGTGGTGGTAGCTGGTCTGACACTAGCTAGCCCAGATACTGGTGGTGGTAGCTGACCTGGCACTAGCTAGCCCAGATAATGGCTTTTATTACAGTATGGTTTAAGATATCAAATAATTGTTTGTGTTAAACAAACTAGACATATAAATATTAATTGTTGACATGACAGGTTCTTCAATAATTGTTGATGATGTAACTTGCTGACATAATGATGTTGCTATTAAGGTGTCTCACTGACACGGCTTGAGCAACACTGACTAAGAGTTTTTCCCAATTGCAACTAAGACCCAAACCACCATCCCGCTACAACATTGTTGTCTGTGGTCTGACCTGGGCAAGCAACCAGCGAGGTCCAATCTATGGCTGTTCTGTACTCCTGGACAATGTGTGACATGTCTTTGAGTAGCTGTAGGCGGGCGTTTTCTAGTGAAAGGCTGATCAACAGGATACCTCTGTCTTTAGCGATCTTTGCTTCCTGGAAATAAAAAATCACAAATGTATAATTAGCCAAAAATCATATTTTATCGGATCGTAGTGACAATCCAAAGACGAGAGTCGATGACTGTGTGGATGTTCATCCACACTCTGCTAGTCTGTCCGATGAGAGTCGATGTCTGTGTGGATGCTCTTCCACACTCTGCTAGTCTGTCCGATGAGAGTTGATGTCTGTGTGGATGCTCTTCCACACTCTGCTAGTCTGTCCGATGAGAGTTGATGTCTGTGTGGATGTTCCTCCACACTCTGCTAGTCTGTCCGATGAGAGTTGATGTCTGTGTGGATGTTCCTCCACACTCTGCTAGTCTGTCCGATGAGAGGCGATGTCTGTGTGGATGTTCCTCCACACTCTGCTAGTCTGTCCGCACCTTCATTGCCTTCAATATGGCAGTTGGAGGGAAAACAACTGAATTGCTAACAATGGATGTATTGCCCATAACTGTACCAAGTATTGCTCAAAACTTCACCTTGATGTTGTTTTAGAGCTGATAATGCTGACGAGGCATTGAACAGAAACACTATAATTTCTTGGTGGGCATCTTTGTCTTGGAATACAAACTCAGTGGCAGACTTCAGTGCCTCTACTTCCGCGTGGGGGTTATTGGTGTATGTCCCTGTTGTTAGCACTAGTCTGTGTTCTTCTCCGTTCTTTAGTCTGTGTTCTTCTCCGTTCTTTAGTCTGTGTTCTTCTCCATTCTTTAGTCTGTGTTCTTCTCCGTTCTTTAGTCTGTGTTCTTCTCCATTCTTTAGTATGTGTTCTTCTCCGTTCTTTAGTCTGTAATAGACCGCTCCACCTCCATTGGATGTGACTTTCTTAGCTGCACCATCTGTATATACATGTATTCATATTTCTGGCAAGGTAGACTCTCCTAAGATAATCTTCCTTGATGAACTTCCTTTCCAAATCTGTCTGAGTTACTATCTTGTCCTTGGTCTATACCATCACAAAGAATTTTGCTTTTTTTGCATAGTGGAATTTTGAATGTTTGGTTTAGATCTCTAGTGACTGCCTTGGTCTTTTGATTGGGCCTGTTCTTGCAAGATCTTTTTATTTTGATATGAAGTGGTTTCTGTTTAATCTTCCCGTGCGGTTTATCCACTCATAAATTGAATGATCTGACAATCGTTTGAACCTCCCCTTTCTGGTATCTTGTTTGTTCTCTGCATGTCTCTATACTTTCAATTCTTGTGATATTCTCTATTGTATTTATCGGTGTTGTTCTCATTGCTTCAGTAATGATACGTATACCTTGGTGTTGGGTTGTATTAATTTGTTTTGAAGTTATTTTTTGTTGCTGTGCACCTTGCTGCTATCCCGTATTCTAGCACTGGACTTACATAACTCTGATCAAAACAATTCAAGTATTCTGTATTAACTATGTTTCAATAATTCTAGTATTCTGTATCAACTCTGATTCAATATTTCAAGTTTCCTCTTCTCCAACTCTATAATTTTAGAATTGCATGTCAACTTTGCAGCAACCCTTTCAGTCATGCTGACTGTAGTAGCCCTCTCAGTCATGGCTGTCCTGTCTGTAGTAGCCCTCTCAGTCATGGCTGACTGTAGTAGCCCTCTGAGTCATGGATGTCTGTAGTACCCCTCTCAGTCTTGGCTGTCCTGTCTGTAGTAGCCCTCTCAATCATAGTAGACTATAGCCTCTCTTTTTGCCATGACTGAATACAGCGTAATGCAACCTCGGAATATGACCCTTTTCAGTTACGACTGAAAATAGAATGATACGATCTTTTAGCGATAACTCTCTACTGAGTTTTTATCTCTTAGCGATAACTCTCTACTGAGTTTTTATCTTTTAGCAATAACTCTCTACTGAGTTTTTATCTTTTAGCGATAAATCTCTACTGAGTTTTTATCTTTTAGCGATAAATCTCTACTGAGTTTTTATCTTTTAGCGATAACTCTCTACTGAGTTTTTGTGTTTTAGGGATAAATCTCTACTGAGTTTTTATCTTTTAGTGATAAATCTCTACTGAGTTTTTATCTTTTAGCGATAAATCTCTACTGAGTTTTTAATCTTTTAGCGATAAATCTCTACTGAGTTTTTATCTTTTAGCGATAAATCTCTACTGAGTTTTTATCTTTTAGCGATAACTCTCTACTGAGTTTTTATGTTTTAGCGATAAATCTCCACTGAGTTTTTATCTTTTAGCAAAAACTCTCTACTGAGTTTTTTAAAATCTTTTAGCGGTAACTCTCTACTGAGAATTTGGTTTTCTTTTTCCTTACGGTGATACCATTTCACTTTTCTGTGTTGCAAGATCTTCTGTTAGCCCAGTCTGAGGTCCCTCTTCAGCGTACATCTCCGCTTGGATCAGTTTTCCTGGGAATCCAGACCATCACCCAGTGTCTACATGTCCATTCTATAAACATCGTTGAACCTCGCCTGTGGTCGACCAACTGTTCTCTTGCCATCTGCTAACTGTCCACAGAGAATAACTTAGTGGATGCGTCCATCTTATGTGTGATGGACATGACCAGGTCATCGCTGTCTTCGCTGACTAAAGTGAGTGTACATGCTTTGGAGACTGGTGGGAGAATGGGCTTCTACATTTGTCTCTCTGTTCTTCCATGTAAAACAAATGATGGATTGCATACGCCATATGAGAGAGGAGTTTCGGCTGCTGCTGCTTTACATAAGTTGTCCAAGTTCCACTACCATGTAGGAACATGACTACGACACATGACGGCGACACATGACGACACATGGCGACACATGACGACACATGACGACACATGGCGACACATGACGGCGACACACACATGACGACGACACACACATGACGACGACACACATTATGGGCAAAGGTCAAGAATAGTAACAGTACAAACAAGACCTCACCTGTAATGTGGCTCTCTGGTTGTCTTGGTTGCCATCTGTGAGCATTATGATGATGTTACCATTTCGGTCACCATTTAAGGCACGAGCTTCGCTTACTGAGTAGTCCAGCAGTAATTGCCTGTGGAGAAGAACATCAATTTAGGGGCTGCTGCTACACCTGGCAATGTTCTCTGAACCCCTAGTCGCTATCAGTCCATGCATGACCCTCTAGTTGCTATCAGTCACATTGCTTTTACAACATAGAAAAATATGATTGAAAACGTTACCGTTGGGGAACTGTTTGGCTCAAGTGACCATCAAAGCATCCGTTGGAATCTTATAGCAGGGAAAGAAGTAAACATAAACACGCGAACATACGACTACTCTAAGGCAAATTTTAAGAAGATGAAAGAGGCAGGAAGCCACATAATCTGGAAAGATATTTTAGGAGGAACAGAGTTTTAAAACAGTTCTAGAAACACTAAAAGAGGAATGTGTTCCATGTAGGGAGGTAAACCCCAGCGTAAAAAGTGGATAGCTACATGTGTAGTTTAATGTAGAAAAGCTACAAAAATAAAACAAACTCTAGAAACAATACAACACACTCTAGAAACAATAGCCCACACAGGAAACAATAACCCACACTCTAAAAACAATAGCCCAAACATGAAAAAAGTATAACTCAAACTCTAGAAACAATATCCCAAATATGACACAAGGATAGCCCAGATTCTAGAAACAATAGCCCAAATATGAAACAATAACCCAAACTCTAAAAACAATAACCCAAACTCTCTAAACAATAGCACAAATATGAAACAAGACTAGCCCAAACTATCTAAAAAATAGCCCAAATATGAAACAAGACTAGCCCAAACTCTCTAAACAATAACTCAAATATGAAACAAGACTAGCACAAACTCTCTAAACAATAGCCCAAATATGAAACAAGACTAGCCCAAACTCTCTAAAAAATAGCCCAAATATGAAACAAGACTAACCCAAACTCTCTAAAAAATAGCCCAAATATGAAACAAGACTAGCACAAACTCTCTAAACAATAGCCCAAATATGAAACAAGACTAGCACAAACTCTCTAAACAATAGCCCAAATATGAAACAAGACTAGCACAAACTCTCTAAACAATAGCCCAAATATGAAACAAGACTAGCACAAACTCTCTAAACAATAGCCCAAATATGAAACAAGATTAGCCCAAACTCTCTAAACCATAACTCAAATATGAAACAAGACTAGCACAAACTCTCTAAACAATAGCCCAAATATGAAACAAGTATAAACGAAACTCTCTAAACAATAGCACAAATATGAAACAAGAATAGAGGAGTGACTCGTTTGACTTGGTACCTCATGAAGGATGTGAATGGAAGTTGTACACTTAACATGAAACAACAGACATTCTAACTATAGGATGTATCAGGTTCTCAACAATTGGGTAAGTCAGTCAGTTGTACTGATATGGTATATAATATACTAGCCCCTTTCAGTCATAACTGACTAAACAGTAAAATGACTTGGAGTGATTAACACAAAAGATATACTTAGTTAGTATCCATGTCTTTCTCTTTACGCTGTTGCCTTTCAATTTCTCTGTGTAGCAAGAGCTTCGCTTCCCTAGGCGTGAGATGGACCTACAAGGTACTTCTCCACTTTGATCGACCTGCAACTTCGTCTTCCCAGGGTGGCAGACTCATGTTCATGACCTTCATATCACGCTTACACACATCCTTGAACCTCAACTGTGGACAGCTGATTGTGCTCTTGTCAACGGTCTTAGGGGATGTCTTTGGGAATGCGATCAGCGTCCATGCGAGAAACATGACCAAGCCATCGTAGTCTTCGCTGCCTAATGCATTTGTCACTCTGTCCCTCTATGTAATTCCAAGAACGGATCGCAGGCGCCGTAGATGGAAGATGTTAAACCTGTGCTCCTGTTTGGCATACGTTGTGAAGGTCTCGCTACCTATAGGTGTGTGCTGACGACACATGCACTGTACACTATGGCCTTGGTTTTAATACGCGTTGTGAGGCGAGAAAATGTAGAAGCAGCCTTGCCAATGCGACTGTCTATTTCTGGGTCTAGAGAGAGCTTGTTGGTAACGGATCCCAGGTATGTGAGGTCTATTTCTGGGTCGACAGAGAGCTTGTCATTGATGAGGGACCCCAGGTATGTGAGGTCTATTTCTGGGTCTAGAGAGAGCTTGTCATTGATGAGGGACCCCATGTATGTTAATTGGTGCACATCTGCCAGTTCATAATAATAATTGCTAAGAGTTGACGTAGCATCTACTTCCTGTCCCAACACATTCCTATTGTGTTGTATTGTTATAGCAGTTTTATAACTATAACCAATTGTTGGACACAGGCCAATGAGATGTCAGCTTCCTCAACATTAGCGATAACTGGACAGAACATTCTAGAGGGCAGCAGTTACTTAATACGTTGGGCAGCACAGGAATAATACATGGTCATAACCACATTGCTTGTTCTGTAAAAGGCCTGCTTGATTGCACTCCGGGCAGTCTCACAGGTCAAGCATGTGGATCCTAATGGTTCCCTTTGCTCGCTGGCTGTAGGTGCTTCTACCCACTCCTCTCAGGCAGCCCTCTCTACTTGACCTACGAATGATTCCGAAACGGTGCAGTCTATAGATTGCAGGTATATCGATGTAATGTCATCAGCCATGAAGAGTTTGCTGATTCATTTCAAATATCACCCCAATGTATATCCAATGTTCGTCTTGCGAGTGCCCTCAAGACCTGGATGGTACACACACCGTGTATCCTTCTTCTTCTTCTTCTTCTTCTTCTTCTTCTTCTTCTTCTTCTTCTTCTTCTTCTTCGTACGCTGTCAGACGTCAACCTGTATTTTTTCTAAAAAAGTAGCGGTTATCCTGAGGCTGTCGACACTGCCATAGAGCTTGTCTAGTGTTGCCACTGGTGATGGCCACATCTGCTTTCTCTGATCCTCGTATATCGGGCAGTTATGCAGCAAATGTTCAGCGGTCATTTTCCCGGTACCACACGAGCATTCGTCAGTGCCACCTATCTTCAATTTATTGAATAGGTGGTACCTCAGTCTGTTGTCGCCTGTGCGAAGTCTGAAGACCACGACCTGCTCTCTTCTGTTCAACTGGTAATAGGCATCGTTTTTTTGTTTAGCCAGTATGTTCTGTTTCCCATTTGGTCATGTATCTAGCTCTAATAAGCCTTTTTGACTCTTCGTAGGTCACACTAGGGTCTGGTTGTGGTAGTCTTGCACCTTCTTTTGCCAGTCTGTCTGCCTCCTCGTTGCCTTGGATGTTACAGTGGGATGGAACCCATTGTACCACTACTCTTTTTACACCGTGTATCCATAGTAAGTTCTCTTCTAGACGTGTTAGCTCTAGATAGTAGATAATTTTCTATTTTAACAAATATATTGTTTTCTCTTGAAAGAATTAACCACTTGTCGGGGCGGCAATTCATGAATAGTTAGATCGGCTGGTAAAGGGTTTCCTTGGCAACGAGCGCTACCGGATGCATTACAATTGTACAGCGAGTCACAGCAGATATGCATTATCGGTGGGCCGTCTATGGTCGCATGCAATACCGACCAATTAGACGGACAAAAATGGTAGAAGCACACCAACATGTACAGGGCACATAGACAGGCTTACCTGGCTCTCCTAAGGGCTGTCCCTATAGACGTTTTCCGTCGCGCTTGTAGGGTGGGCTGTACTTGTCCCAGGAGCTGATCCACTTCTGCTGGCGTGCGCTGTTGTAAGGGAATCTCCTCTGTGACGTCACTGGATGAAGGCAGCCAGAGGTTACATTAGGTATGTGTGCATGCCTTTGTGTATCTGTGTGTGTGTGTGTGTGTGTGTTTCTGTACTTGTGTATATGTTTTTGTATGTGTTTATTTGCATATCTTTGCGTGTGTGTTTCTTTGAGTGTGTGCATGTGTTTGTTTACTTGTAAATGCCTTTGTGCACATGTGTTATCGTGTGTTTCTATGTGTGCGTGCATGTGTTTATAGTGTGTGTGCATGTGTTTCTATGTATGCGTGCATGTGTTTATAGTGTGCGTGCATGTGTTTCTATGTGTGTGTGCATGTGTTTGCGTGTTTCTTTGTGTGCGTGCATGTGTTTGCTTGTATTTCTATGTGTGCGTGCATGTGTTTATGTGTAGATGTGTCTATGTACTGTCAGTGGCGATACATGTGAAGTACCAGCTTATGGCATCACAGTGTAATGATAGATTGAACATTAGCACGTGACTCAAGGTTTGACAAGGTCACGCGACGGTTTAACAAGACACACGACAGTTTAACAAAATACACGATGGTTTTACAAGATACACAACAGTTTAACAGGATACACCCTTGTCTGATATGATACGCCACAGATTAAAACGATACACCCTGGTTTGATATCATACGCTACGGTTTGACAAAACGCACAATAGTTTGATCTGAGTCGTGGCGTGACATAACTGAGGGTGAAGTAACTCAGAAATAATTTGCTAAAGGTACTTTACTCTCATTTATCGACTCATCTATTGATGTGTATGTTTGTATGAGTGCTAAAACATATGTGCATCATGTATGTTTGTATGAGTGCTAAAACATATATTCGTCATGTCTTTTGCATGTTATTCTCCAATATCCATGTGTGTGTGTGTTTGTTGTTCGTCTATTTTGTGTGTGCTTGCCTAACTGACTTTATGTCTTGCTATCTACACACTAGACCATGAGCGTGACAGCACGCACTGCATGTCTGCACTTATCTCACACGCGCAGAACAAACGATAGTTATAACACGGAAACTTAGACATCAAAGCCAGTGACGGTCTTATTAATCAAATGTTTCTTACCAGGCTTGAAGGTAACTACCGGACATGCATTACGCTAATAATGTTTGACCAGGGAACACGAAGTAGTCACTCTGGCAGTGCAAGGTAGGAGATACGTACCTGAAGAAGATGACCCCAACGTCTGTGTTAGCGAAGGCTCGCGTGACGGCCCTGATCTCCCTGACCGCAGCAGCCTTGGCCAACTGGAACCCGTTGGTTGACACACTGTCCGAACTGTCAATCATTACCATCACGTTTGGTGGACACAGCGTCACTGGATCAAGATATATTCAAAATGGTCACAATTTTGTTTTGCAAACAGTTGTTTTTATTTTAAAAAAGATAGGCCTGCAATTTTCGTTAATTTCAAGATCGTCTTTGTCCTAATTGGAGGCATACTTACCACAACAGTCAGTATAGACAAGGTCATAGTTTATCATAATAAATTGAGCCTTTATACCCACAAATCAGTTGGAGAGGAAATGATTTATACTGCACCGTTTTTTTGTTGGTCACATCAATAAGTTAAATTAGATGATCAAAATATACACCGGTTACAGAACGAATTTCCCCATGGAAAGATTAATAAAGATAACAGGTATGTCCGTGTCCATGTCTGGGATTTTCTCACACAGATGAGACGAACATTTGGTTTTGTCTAAAAAAAAGGTGGAATAACAATCCAAGATTATTGGTTGCTCTGCTACTTGTGGTATACTGAAATATAATACATCTACAGCGAGTGACTCCAATGTTAGCTACAGCAAATAACTCTAATGTTAGTTAAAGAGAATGACTCCAATGTTAGCTACAGAGAATAACTCTAATGTTAGTTACAGAGAATGACTATAATGTTAGCTACAGAGAATAACTCTAATGTTAGCTACAGAGAATAACATTAATGTTAACTACATAGAATAACTCTAATGTTAACTACAGAGAATAACTCTAATGTTAGCTGCAGAGAATAACTCTAATGTTAACTACAGAGAATAACTCTAATGCTAGCCACAGTGAATGACTCTAATGTTAACTACATAAGGCAATGACAACCTCGTTCAATAGATTCACATACAAGAGGTGATGACCTTCAGTAAGACGACCTAATGTTAGAGTGATGACCTTCAGCAAGACGACCTAGTGTTAGAGGTGATGACCTTCATCAAGACGACCTAGTGTTAGAGGTGATGACCTTCATCCAGACGACCTAGTGTTAGAGGTGATGACCTTCAGCAAGACGACCTAGTGTTAGAGGTGATGACCTTCATCAAGACAAACTAGTGTTAGAGGTGATGACCTTCATCAGGACGACCTAGTCTTACAGACTGCAGCCTCAAAGACAATGGGGTCCCTATCAGTTGAGCTCATTTGCCGAGTTGAGGTGGGCAGAGCGGATGACATGTATAAATGAGGTGGGCAGAGCGGATGACATGTATAAATGAGGTGGGCAGAGCGGATGACATGTATAAATGAGGTGGGCAGAGCGGATGACATGTATAAATGAGGTGGGCAGAGCGGATGACGCGTAGAAAGGAGGTGGGAAGAACAAAAAGCTGCCAAGAAACAAGACAACAACATTGTCATACAGACAAGAAACAAGACAACAGCATTGTCATACTGACAAGAAACAAGACAACAAATAGTACTGAGACCAGCAACTCGACAACACATGACATCAAACGTGTCATAGAGTCAAGAAACAAGACAACACATGATATGAAACTTGCCATAGAGACTAGCAACTCGACATCACATGATATGAATCTTGTCACAGAGTCAAGAAACAAGACAACACATGGTATCAAACTTGTCATAGAGACGAGCAACTCGACAACACAAGATATTAAACTTGTGATACAGTCAAGAAACAAGACAACACATGCTATCAAACTTGTCACAGAGTCAAGAAACAAGAGAGTCCAAAACGATAACTTGTCTGTACCTATTTCAGAATTGCGATTGTTGGTGTCAGTTCCTGTATTGCCCCCTCCAACGTTGATGAGATCTTTCATCCAGTTGAAGAGATTGAAGGCTGATTGTAGATCTTGTGGGCCATGTGATTGTACTCCAGCCCTGCATGCGCAGATGAAGGCACACAAGGTGAGTATTCGAAAAGAGACCTTCATGTCTGCTCACTTCTGAAAGTAAACATATTGTCATGTCTCTCAGGCAGGATTACAAGCTATGAAAATGTGGGAAGCTAAATGATATTACTGTTGTGGTGTATTCTATAGGTAGATTCTGGTTACGTGTTCTACAAGTGGTAGCATTCACAAAGACTGCGAGTAGGTCGAGTGCTCTTTGAATGTTGTAGGATCAGGTCGTTTGAATGAGACGGTCGGCTGCAGTTAGACAATATCAGTCTGATAAACGGATCTGATTTGGCTTAGCTTCGAGCCTCAATAGTACAAACCACAGCTGATGGTTGTCTCCATCAGCGTGAGTAAAGGAGGCACAGGTTGATAGGAGATGGTCATCACAGGCGGCGACGGACAGCCAAGACATTGTAGAAGCTCGGGGCTCGGCAAAAGTAGGGCGCATCAGAGGAGGGCTGTTTTTTCTTGTTGTTGGGACAGTCTCTCTCTTCCTATCCCCGTGTTCCTCTCTCTCTCTCTTTCTCTCTCTCTCCTCTAACTCTCTTCCTATCTCACGGTTCCTCTCTCTCTCTCTCTCTATATATATATATATATATATATATCTCATCCTATCTCTCTGTCTATCCCTTCCACTGTGCTATCTATGTTCTTTGTGCCCCAAATACCGCACATAAGGCAGAAACAAATGATCTCCAGTTGGAGCGGTGTGACGCCACTGTATTTAGATCTTGTATGGTGCCGAGGCCCATAGTTGAGCCCTCTCGGATGATTGTTCTTCTGGGTGTTTCCTTGGGCCTCCCTCTTTTCCGAACGCCCCTTGGTGTTCATTCGAGTGCTTGCAATGGAAGACGATTGTTGTTCATTCTAAGGACATGTTCGATGTATGTCCATCGTTTTTACCGGATGATGGTCGACACGTATAGTTGGTTTGTCTCTGTTCTTAGCGAATCATTAGTTATGAACTGGTCCCAGCGTATAGTTGGTTTGTCTCTGTTCTTAGCGAGTCATTAGTTATGAACTAGTCCCAGCGTATATTCAATAATTTTCTTAAACATTTATTCTCAAAGATATTTAGTTCGTTTTTCAGCGCTTTGTTGTCTTCCAGCTTTCACATCCATATGTCAGGACTGATATTACCATTGAATTGAATAGTCTGAGCTTAGTATGTTTGTTCCGTTTCGCTGATTTCCAAATGTTGGTGAGCTGATTAAAGGCGCACGAGACCAAAGATTTCCAGATGTTGGTGAGCTGATTAAAGGCGCAATAGACCAAAGATTTCCAGATGTTGGTGAGATGATTAAGGGCGCACGAGACCAAAGATTTCCAGATGTTGGTAAGATGATTAAAGGCGCAATAGACCAAAGATTTCCAGATGTTGGTGAGCTGATTAAAGGCGCATGAGGTCAAAGATTTCCAGATGTTGGTGAGCTGATTAAAGGCGCACGAGACCAAAGATTTCCAGATGTCGGTGAGCTGATTAAAGGCGCATGAGGTCAAAGATTTCCAGATGCTGGTGAGCTGATTAAAGGCGCATGAGGTCAAAGATTTCCAGATGTTGGTGAGCTGATTAAAGGCGCATGAGGTCAAAGATTTCCAGATGTTGGTGAGCTGATTAAAGGCGCACGAGACCAAAGATTTCCAGATGTCGGTGAGCTGATTAAAGGCGCATGAGGTCAAAGATTTCCAGATGCTGGTGAGCTGATTAAAGGCGCATGAGGTCAAAGATTTCCAGATGCTGGTGAGCTGATTAAAGGCGCATGAGGTCAAAGATTTCCAGATGTTGGTGAGCTGATTAAAGGCGCATGAGACCAAAGAGATACTAGTGGACATTTTTGTCGTGTCACCTTCCACTGTTGCTTTCTTATTCAACAGAAGTATTGGACGCCTAGGTAATTGTTTCTTCTGTTGACCATCTCAGTACCAGAACTTACTCAAGCACATTTTTTATGATCTGATGTAGACTAGAACTAGGAATAATTCAACATTTCATGGATTCATTTTTTTAGGTTTTGTACCGATTTTGTTCTGTTTTTGACCATAATGAAGACGTAGGACATGTTAGAATTGTCATTTTGTTTGTTGATCCAGTATAATTTGTCATCGACGGTTGGATGTCATGGATGGTTGGATGTCATGGATGGTTGGATGTCATGGATGGTTGGATGTAATAGATGGTTGAATGGCATGGGTGGTTGGGTGTCATGGATGGTTGGATGTCATGGATGGTTGGATGTCATGGATGGTTGGATGTCATGGATGGTTGGATGTCATGGATGGTTGGATGTCAAGGATGGTTGGATGTTTAGGTAAAGACTGTATTTATATTTTTACCAAATAAAACTCTGATCTCGTTTTCACTGTTCGTGTCAAACAACTTGTGCCTGATTGTTCACCTGTTCTTACAGAATATAATCATGTCTGTTACGTGACCTTGACCTGAATTGTTAACCTGTTCTTACAGAGCATAATCGTGTCTGTTAAGTGACCTTGACCTGAATTGTTCACCTGTTCCTACAGAACTCTACCAGTTAAGTGACTTTGACCTAAATTTTCTACAGGCGTGCAAACACAAATTGTCAGTAACTGGGAATAGTGTTTATGGATCATGGGATGGCTTGATTGAGGAAATGATACTAGGTTTTATAAATCTCTTCGGTGGCTTATCAACTGTCGCAGTGACTTAACAGTCGCCGTGACTTAACAGTCACCGTGACTTATTAACTGTCGCCGCGACTTATCAACTGTCGCCGCGACTTATCAACTGTCGCCGCGACTTATCAACTATCGACGTGACTTATCAACTGTCGACGTGACTTATCAACTGTCACCGTGACTTATAAATTGTTGACGCGACTTATCAACTGCTGACGTGACTTATCAACTGTCGACGTGACTTATAAACTGTCGCTGTGATTTAACAGTCGCCGTGACTTATCAAATATCGCAGTGACTTATCAACTGTCGACGTAACTTATCAACTGTCGACGTGACTTATCAACTGTCGTTGTGACTTAACAGTCGCCGTGACTTATCAAATATCGCAGTGACGTATCAACTGTCGACGTGACTTATCAACTGTCGACGTGACTTACCATCTGTCGACGTGACTTTTCAACTGTCGCTGTGATTTAACAGTCGCCGTGACTTATCAAATATCGCAGTGACTTATCAACTGTCGACGTGACTTATCAACTGTCGACGTGACTTACCATCTGTCGACGTGACTTATCAACTGTCGCTGTGATTTAACAGTCGCCGTGACTTATCAAATATCGCAGTGACTTATCAACTGTCGACGTGACTTATCAACTGTCGACGTGACTTATCAACTGTCGCTGTGACTTAACAGTCGCCGTGACTTATCAAATATCGCCGTGACTTATCAAATATCGCCGTGACTTATCAACTGTCGCCGTGACTTATCAACTGTCGTCATGACCTATCAACACGCGAACATCAGTTTGGGAACAAAAGACATCTGATCAAAGAGATATTTATTCTGTGGTACCATCTTCAGGGGTTGTCCTTATCTTAGGTACACGAGAGCAGAATGGCGGCGTATGAACTGAGGTGTCTGAAAGAAGTAATTAATGACTGTAGGAGAGAGAATAAGATAAGTGTCATTAGGAGAGTTAAAATGTCATTAGGAGAGATACCATGAGAAAAGCAAATTATGTCATTATGAGAGAGAATGAAATAAGCACTGAGTGTAATTGGGAGAGATGTAATGAGAAACTGTTAATGTCACCAGGAGAAAAATAAGGAGAAAAGCAACGCGTGTTATTGAGATAGATAGAATGAGAGAATGATATATGTCATTAAAAGAGAAAGAATAAAAGAAGCAATTAATCTCATTAATAGAAAACGAATGAAAGAAATAATTAATGTCATTAAGATAGATACAATGTCATTTGGAGAAATAAAATGTTGTTAGATATAATGCGATTTGAGGTGATATAATATCATTTGAAGAGACCTAATGGAAACAGTTATTGTCATTAGGAGAGGCAATATGTCATTAGGAGTGACAGAATGAGAGAAGCAATGAATGTCATTAGGAGATATAGCACAAGAACTGATGATGGCCTTAGACACATTGTGAGAACTAGTCCTAGTGTGTAACACATAGTAGGACAGGAAATCAGTTGATAACGCAACCTGATCAACTACCACTGTGCGCATATACCACAAAATCAGGTTACTACACATAGGGATGTTTACGTGGCAGATGAATAGATGACGTAACATAATTCCTACAACAACACGGACTAACATGCATACCAACATAACATAAATGGTCCAAGACAAGAAGCGTATGCTCCCTGTGACGTTCAACTACAACAACAACCAAATCAAAGGCCGCTGTCCATCGTAAACGATGATGGCATAACTAATTTTGCTAGCGCTATTTTTAGTAAGGATTAACTGCGCTACTTTTTATCCTCACTCTCTCGTCTCGAGCCGCTGGACCCCAATGGCAAGTCAAGGACAAGACGACTAGGGGGCGACTACGAGATGCAGGGGACTCTGCATCAAGCACCAGTGAAAAAGTGGGCGGAGTCCGGAGTCGAACCCACACCACCTGATCACGAGGCCGACGGCTTAACCACTTCGCCACGGAATTCTCAACTACAAAAAAAGTGCATGGGTAAAACACGTTTGTGAATAAGTCAAATATAGCCTGAGACTCGCTGGGAGGGGAGGCAGCACGAGCATCTCTGGCAGGGAGTTGATAGAGATCTGTTCTGGAATAAGCCTCGGTGTCTCTGTTATTTCACATCTATCGCACATTATATCACATCTGTCCCTCGTTATATCACATTCAATGCACGTCATATTTCTTCTGTCTCTCGTTATATCACATCTGTCCCTTGTTGTATCACATATGTCCCTTGTTATACCACATATTTCCCTTGTTATATCACATCTAATCCTCGTTGTATCACATCTAATCCTCGTTATATCACATCTAATTCACGTTATACCACATCTGTGCCTTGTTATATCACATCTGTCCCACGTTTTATCACATATGTCCCTTGTTATATCACATGTGTCCCTTGTTGTATCACATTTGCCCCTCCTTATACAACATATGTCCCTTGTTATATCACATATGTCCCTTGTTATATCACAAATGTCTATCGTTATATCACATATGTCCCTTATTATATCGCATTTACTCCTCCTTATATTATATATATTGTTTCTATCTGCGCCCCCAAATGACAGCACTCTGGCACCTTAACCGCTCTAGTGTTATCAGCTCTCCCCGGGTAGAGTAATAGCCGAAGCCAAACTAGTCCCTCTGTGCAATTAGATACATGCTAACCGCTTGGTGTTCTGTCATAAGTAAATATGATTTTCGTTTGCTCCTTATGAGTGGTAATGATGTGGTTAATAAGCTTATGCGCTTGTTCCTATTAGTGAAAGAGGTCTCGTAGTGTTACAGTGTTCGATTGTGAATATAGTTTGGCAGTATGTCACGTGGTGAAATATGGAAAGGGACTAGGATTTGAAAACTGTTCCCTCAGAACAAAGTAGTAGTAGTAGTAGTAGTAGTAGTAGTAGTAGTAGTAGTATAAGTAGGTCAAAGAAATGTAGCACGATCACGTGCAGGAATGCTGTGATATCGATTCACAGTTTCGATTGGAGCCCTCAGTTTTGAAGACAAACAGCAAGTAATAAAAAAAAAAGGTTGGCCAACTCCTGACATTTCTATTCAAACGAAAATGAAAGAATATACACGTAATATTCAAACAGTTTTATACTCCTTTCGAGATGGTTAACTACATGCAAATCAAGAAACAGACTGTACTGTTTGCTTTGTGCGCTGTTCGAAACAGATCAGAGACAGTGGAATAATAAGGGATTTTGTGATATCAGTAAATTTCCACCAAGCCAAGATGTGCCAAGAAAAGTCTCACTCACACCTATCCACAATAACTCAACTTTCGGAAAAACCAGAAAAGATTTGTGAAAATTTGTGTATAATATATTTCTTTGTTGATTTTATTTCTAAATATTGCGCATTGCTTGAAGTGAGCTAAACTGCGCGAACTGTGACAGGTAAAAGTATCATTAGTTAGTGACATGGAGAATATTCCTCTTTAGTTCAGTAATGGAAGGTGTCCTCGAGTCTAGTCCCCCTTTGAGAACAGTCAACCCCCCGCCATTGCATATATACTTTGTTACATCACATATATCCCATATTATTTCACATCTTTACCATTCTTTATCACATATATCCCATATTATTTCACATCTTTACCATTCTTTATCACATAAATCCCATATTATCTCAAATATATAGAATATTATATCATTTAGATTATATATTATATCGCAACCATTCCAGGATACATCAACTAAATTCCACATTATATCACATCATTCCCTCGTTATATTACATCTATCCTGTTATATCACATCATTCCCTCGTTTTACTACATATATCCTGTTACATCACATCATTCCCTTGTTATACTACATCTATCCTGTTACATCACATCATTCCCTTGTTATACTACATCTATCCTGTTATATCACATCATTCCCTTGTTATACTACATCTATCCTGTTATATCACATCATTCCCTTGTTATATTACATCTATCCTGTTATATCACATCATTCCCTTGTTATATTACATATATCCAGTATTATATCCTAATGACTCTTAGAAATGTCTGTTCACTGTTTCCCTTACTAGCGCCGTCAGTAGTTAACTTCTGTAGCGTAGACCCAAGTAAAACCTCGACTAGCCAGGTGGTGGTACTTGCTGCAGACACGTTCTGGTGATCACAAGCCTTATTACTGTCAACTGATCTACAGTTATTTATCCTCAAAAAGAATAATGGATCACATGGTACACGTATGAGAAGCACGTGTCGTCTACTTCACGTACACCTTCATAATCTCACCCAGTTCTGAAATTGGCTCATAATGTGACATCTGACAGAGCGATGTCAATGTGGCAGGTAAGTATAGTTGGTTTACTATGAGACTTCCCCTAACACACTGAGTAAATTAAACGTTGTTTGAGATGACAGAAACAGCCTAATCAGAGAATAAAGTCTATTTATTTAGTCAATTGACAAATCTCATCTAATGACGCTACCTGAAACGGTCCCTTTGATTTGGAGACGAAACGTGTCGAGACTGCACCCGAAATGATGGGTCACTAGGCACTGCCTTCCTCAAACAATCTTAGACGATCTCAAATACTTGGCGTTCTGTGCTCTTTCAGTAAAAATATTCATTAATTTAAATGAGGAAGATCTAAGAATAATTTTCCTACACGCATTGAGATCTCACGCTGAGTGCATAAAGTAAAGCCTAACTAGTGTACACTCTAACTAGTGTGCCCTAAAGAGTGTGCCCTAACTAGTGTGCCCTAACTAGTGTACCCTAACTACTGTGCCATAAAGAGTGTGCCCTAACTAGTGTACCCTAACTAGTGTGCCATAAAGAGTGTGCACTAACTAGTGTGCCCTAACTAGTGTGCCATAAAGAGTGTGCCCTAACTAGTGTCACCTAACTAACTAGTGTGCCCTAAAGAGTGTACCCTAACTAGTGTCACCTAACTAACTAGTGTGCCCTAAAGAGTGTACCATAACTAGTGTCACCTAACTAACTAGTGTGCCCTAAAGAGTGTACCCTAACTAGTGTCACCTAACTAACTAGTGTGCCCTAAAGAGTGTACCCTAACTAGTGTCACCTAACTAACTAGTGTGCCCTAAAGAGTGTACCCTAACTAGTGTCACCTAACTAACTAGTGTGCCCTAAAGAGTGTACCCTAACTAGTGTCACCTAACTAACTAGTGTGCCCTAAAGAGTGTACCCTAACTAGTGTTACCTAACTAACTAGTGTGCCCTAAAGAGTGTACCCTAACTAGTGTCACCTAACTAACTAGTGTGCCCTAAAGAGTGTACCCTAACTAGTGTCACCTAACCGACTAGTGTGACCTAAGTAACTAGTGTGCCCTAACTAATGTGACCTAACTATGTTCCCTAACTAGTGTGCCCTAACTAGTGTGCCCTAACTAATGTGACCTAACTGACTAATGTGCGCTGACTAATATACCCTAACTAATGTGCACTAACTAATGCACCCTGCCTAGTGTGGTCTAACTAATGTGCCCTAACTAGTGTACCATGCCTAATATGGCCGAACTAATGTGCCCTAAGTAATGTACCCTAACTAGTGTACCCTGCATTGTGTGGCCTAACTAATGTGCCCTAAATATTGTACTCTAACTAATGTACCCTAACTAGTGTACCCTGCCTAGTGTGGCCTAACTAATGGGCCCTAACTAGTGTGCCCTAACTAATGTACCCTAACTAGTGTACCCTGCCTAGTGTGGCATTACTAATGTGCCATATCTAATGTACCCTAACTAATGTACCCTAACTAGTGTACCCTGCCTAGTGTGGCCTAAGTAATGTGCCCTAAATAATGTGCCCTAACTAGTTTACCCTGCCTAGTGTGGCCTATCTAATGTGCCCTAACTAATGTACCTTGCCTAGTGTGGCCTAACTACTGTACCCTAACTAATGTGCCCTAACTAGTGTACCCTATCTAATGTGCCCTAACTAATGTGCCCTAACTAATGTACCCTAACTAATGTGCCCTAACTAATGTACCATGCCTAGTGTGGCCTAACTAGTGTACCCTAACTAATGTGCCCTAACTAGTGTACCCTATCTAATGTGCCTAACTAATGTGCTTTAATTAATGTATCCTAACTAATGTGCCCTAACTAATGTACCTTGCCTAGTGTGGCCTAACTAGTGTACCCTAACTAATGTGCCCTAACTAGTGTACTCTAATGTGCCCTAACTAATGTGCCCTAACTAATGTACCCTAACTAATGTGCCCTAACTAATATATCCTGCCTAGTGGGGCCTAACTAGTGTATCCTAACTAATGTGCCCTAACTAGTGTACCCTGCCTAGCGTGGCCTAACTAATGTGCCCTAACTAATATGCCCTAACTAATGTACCCTGTCTAGTGTGGCCTAACTAATGTGCCCTAACTAGTGTTCCCTAACTAGTGTACCCATCCTAGTGTGGCCTAACCAGTGCCCCCAAATGAGAATGCATGCGTGTGCACAGATACAATTAGTAATGTCGTGTTTAAATGTTCTTTAACTGGGGTAGCCTCTTGTGATTATCATGTATACTGGTGGCATTATTCCAAGCCATGACTGTCAATTCACTTTTCACGTTGTCGCCTCATTATGTATCCTCCCAGCAGTCTTGGCGGTTATTAGAACATTCCTTCAGTTATCATGACATCTTGTCCAAAACATGCAGCGTTAAACCCTTGTCTCGCAGTCACCTTTGATCTGTCCGTCTTGTGTCACTTGTATCTCTACTCTCCATATTGGTCTGCTTGACTTGGCAGAGGTTCATGGGAAGGAAACTGACAACCTGGGTATGGCAGAGGCATCCTTGGAAGGAAACTGATATCATTTTTGCAACCTTTAAATTGTCACTTTGCAATCCTTATTTTGTGATGAAAAAACTAATGTTGGAAATTATTTTGTGATGAACAAACAAATGTTGGACATTATTTTGTGATGAAAAAACAAATGTTGGACATTATTTTCTGAGCAACTTTCGCATATTCTTGCTGTGCTCAATTATTTAAACATTCTTTGTCAATAAGTGAAGGGTGTGATCGATTCGCTCTCTCGCTGTTTTATTTTCTTTTAGAGTATGGCAGGTACAAATTCTACAACTTGGTGAACAATAACGTGTTTTAATGCAAGAGATAATCACTCTAACTGGAAAGTCATTCGTAGCAGGCAGTAATATGAGTGAGTTGGTCCTGTTTCTGTTTTAACTTCTTATCAAATATCATATCGGATGGGCTGGTCTAAACTTGTCATTTACTAATTTGAGCGTATTCATGTTGGTCGTTTCCTATTTAGCCTAGTCTCTAATATCTGGCGTAGCGTGATTGTTATCTCTAAAACGTACCTGGTCAGTTTTGACCCCTCTATATCAAATTTCACCAGATTCATACTTTATCTCAAGTCTATATTTTTTGTTATTGTGGTACGCTAGGTCCTTTTCTTTGTCCATGACAAAGACCTAGTGACATAATCGTAGGCTCATCTTTGCTTCTGTTGGGGCGCATTGAGCCCCATCCCATATTGCTGTCAGCTTTAGATACATTTTCGATACATTTTCGATACATTTTCGATACATTTTCAAAACATTGCAGCTAAAAAAAAGCAACAACACAACAACCCAATAACACAACAACCCAACAACACAACAACAACCCAGAACACAACAACACAACAACCTAACAACACAACAACCCAACAACACAACAATACAACAACACCACAACACAACAACCCAACATCACAAAAAACCAACAACCCAACAACCCAACAACACAACAACCCAACAACACAACAACCTAACAACACAACAACAACCAAACAACACAACAACCTAACAACACAACAACACAACAACCTACAACACAACAACAACCCAACAACACAACAACACAACAACATAACAACACAACAACCCAACAACACAACAACAATCCAACAACACAACAACCTAACAACACAACAACCCAACAACACAACAACACAACAACCCAACTACCCAACAACACAACAACACAACAACCCAACAACACAACAACAACCCAACAACACAACAACCCAACAACGCAACAACAACCCAACAACACAGCCTAACAACACAACAACCCAACAACACAACAATACAACAACACCACAACACAACAACACAGCAACACAACAACACAACAACCCAACAACCCAACAACACAACAACCCAACAACACAACAACCTAACAACACAACAACATAACAACATCACAACCTACCAACACAACAACACCACAACCTAACAACAACAACCTAACAACACAACAACCCAACAACACAACAACACAACAATACCACAACCTAACTACCCAAAAACACAACAACACCACAACATAACAACACAACAACACAACAACACCACAACCTAACAATACAACAACACCACAACCTAACAACACAACAACACAACAACACTATAACACAACAATCCAACAACACAAAAACACCACAACCTAACAACACAACAACACCACAACCTAACAACACAACAACACCACAACACCACAACACAACAACACAACAACCCAACAACACCACAACACCACAACACCACAACACCACAACACAACAATCCAACAACACAACAACACCACAACCTAACAACACAACAACACTACAACACAACAACACCACAACATAACAACAGAACAACACAACAACCCAACAACACCACAACACCACAACACCAGAACACAACAATCCAACAACACAACCTAACAACACAACAACACAACAACAACACCACAACACAACAACACCACAACACAACAACACCACAACAACACCACAACCTAACAACACCACAACACAACAACACAACAACACCACAAGACAACAACACTACAACACAACAACACAACAACACCACAACACAACAACACCACAACCTAAAACACCACAACACAACAACACAACAACACCACAACACAACAACACCACAACACAACAACACCACAACACAACAACACCACAACCTAACAACACAACAACACCACAACACAACAACACCACAACACAACAATATCACAACCTAACAACACAATAACACCACAACACAACAACACCACAACACAACAACACCACAACACAACAACACCACAACACCACAACACAACAATCCAACAACACAACAACACCACAACCTAACAATACAACAACACCACAACACAACAACACCACAACACAACAACACCACAACACAACAACACAACAACACCACAACACAACAACATCACAACACAACAACACCCCAACACAACAACACAACAACAAAACAACACAACAACCTAACAACACCACAACACCAAAACCTAACAACACAACAACCCAATAACACAACAACACCACAACACCACAACAAACCAAAGAAAACAACAACACCACAACCTAACAACACAACAACACCACAACACAACAACACCACAACACCACAACACAACAACACAACAACACCAGAACACCACAACACAACAACACAACAACCCAACAACACAACAACACCACAACACAACAACACAACAACCCAACAACACCACAACACCACAACCTAACAACGCAACAACACAATAACCCAACAACACAACAACACCACAACACCACAACACAACAACACAACAACCCAACAACACAACAACACCACAACCTAACAACACAACAACACAACAACCCAACAACACAACAACACCACAACACAACAACACAACAACACAACAACCCAACAACACAATAACACCACAACACCACAACACAACAACACAACCACCCAACAACACAATAACACCACAACAACCAAACAACACAACAACTTAACAACACAACAACCCAACAACACAACAACCTACAACACAACAACAACCCAACAACACAACAACACAACAACCTAACAACACAACAACCCAACAACACAACAACAATCAAACAACACAACAACCTAACAACACAACAACCCAACAACACAACAACACAACAACCCAACTACCCAACAACACAACAACCTAACAACCCAACAACACAACACAACCCAAGAACACAACAACCCAACAACGCAACAACAACCCAACAACACAACAACCCAACAACACAACAATACAACAACACCACAACACAACACAGCAACACAACAACACAACAACCCAACAACCCAACAACACAACAACCCAACAACACAACAACCTAACAACACAACAACATAACAACATCACAACCTACCAACACAACAACACCACAACCTAACAACACAACAACCTAACAACCCAACAACACAACAACACAACAATACCACAACCTAACTACCCAAAAACACAACAACGCCACAACATAACAACACAACAACACAACAACACCACAACCTAACAATACAACAACACCACAACCTAACAACACAACAACACAACAACACTATAACACAACAATCCAACAACACAAAAACACCACAACCTAACAACACAACAACACCACAACCTAACAACACAACAACACCACAACACAACAACACAACAATACAACAACACAACAACCCAACAACACCACAACACCACAACACAACAATCCAACAACACAACAACACCACAACCTAACAACACAACAACACTACAACACAACAACACCACAACATAACAACAGAACAACACAACAACCCAACAACACCACAACACCACAACACCAGAACACAACAATCCAACAACACAACCTAACAACACAACAACACAACAACAACACCACAACACAACAACACCACAACAACACCACAACCTAACAACACCACAACACAACAACACAACAACACCACAAGACAACAACACTACAACACAACAACACAACAACACCACAACACAACAACACCACAACCTAAAACACCACAACACAACAACACAACAACACCACAACACAACAACACCACAACACAACAACACCACAACACAACAACACCACAACACAACAACACCACAACCTAACAACACAACAACACCACAACACAACAACACCACAACACCACAACACAACAATATCACAACCTAACAACACAATAACACCACAACACAACAACACAACAACACCACAACACAACAACACAACAACACCACAACATCACAACACCACAACACAACAACACCACAACACCCCAACACAACAATCCAACAACACAACAACACCACAACCTAACAACACAACAACACCACAACACAACAACACCACAACACAACAACACCACAACACAACAACACAACAACACAACAACACCACAACACAACAATACCACAACACAACAACACCCCAACACAACAACACAACAACAAAACAACACAACAACCTAACAACACCACAACACCACAACCTAACAACACAACAACACAACAACCCAATAACACAACAACACCACAACACCACAACAAACCAAAGAAAACAACAACACCACAACCTAACAACACAACAACACAACAACCCAACAACACCACAACACCACAACACAACAACACAACAACACAACAACACCAGAACACCACAACACAACAACACAACAACCCAACAACACAACAACACCACAACACAACAACACAACAACCCAACAACACCACAACACCACAACCTAACAACGCAACAACACAATAACCCAACAACACAACAACACCACAACACCACAACACAACAACACAACAACCCAACAACACAACAACACCACAACCTAACAACACAACAACACAACAACCCAACAACACAACAACACCACAATACAACAACACAACAACACAACAACACAACAACACAATTACACCACAACACCACAACACAACAACACAACAACCCAACAACACAACAACCCATCAACACAACAACACAACAATACCACAACCTAACTACCCAAAAACACAACAACACCACAACATAACAACACAACAACACAACAACACCACAACCTAACAATACAACAACACCACAACCTAACAACACAACAACACAACAACACTATAACACAACAATCCAACAACACAAAAACACCACAACCTAACAACACAACAACACCACAACCTAACAACACAACAACACCACAACACAACAACACAACAGCACAACAACCCAACAACACCACAACACCACAACACAACAATCCAACAACACAACAACACCACAACCTAACAACACAACAACACTACAACACAACAACACCACAACATAACAACAGAACAACACAACAACCCAACAACACCACAACACCACAACACCAGAACACAACAATCCAACAACACAACCTAACAACACAACAACACAACAACAACACCACAACACAACAACACCACAACAATACCACAACCTAACAACACCACAACACAACAACACAACAACACCACAAGACAACAACACTACAACACAACAACACAACAACACCACAACACAACAACACCACAACCTAAAACACCACAACACAACAACACCACAACACAACAACACCACAACACCACAACACAACAACACCACAACACAACAACACCACAACCTAACAACACAACAACACCACAACACAACAACACCACAACACCACAACACAACAATATCACAACCTAACAACACAATAACACCACAACACAACAACACCACAACACAACAACACCAGAACACAACAACACAACAACACCACAACATCACAACACCACAACACAACAACACCACAACACCACAACACAACAATCCAACAACACAACAACACCACAACCTAACAACACAACAACACCACAACACAACAACACCACAACACAACAACACAACAACCTAACAACACCACAACACCACAACCTAACAACACAACAACACAACAACCCAATAACACAACAACACCACAACACCACAACAAACCAAAGAAAACAACAAAACCACAACCTAACAACACAACAACACCACAACACCACAACACCACAACACCACAACACAACAACACAACAACACAACAACACCAGAACACCACAACAAAACAACACAACAACCCAACAACACAACAACACCACAACACAACAACCCAACAACACCACAACACCACAACCTAACAACGCAACAACACAATAACCCAACAACACAACAACACCACAACACAACAACACAACAACCCAACAACACAACAACACCACAACCTAACAACACAACAACACAACAACCCAACAACACAACAACACCACAACACAACAACACAACAACACAACAACACAACAACACAATAACACCACAACACCAAAACACAACAACACAACCACCCAACAACACAACAACACCACAACAACCAAACAACACAACAACTTAACAACACAACAACCCAACAACACAACAACCTACAACACAACAACAACCCAACAACACAACAACACAACAACCTAACAACACAACAACCCAACAACACAACAACAATCAAACAACACAACAACCTAACAACACAACAACCCAACAACACAACAACACAACAACCCAACTACCCAACAACACAACAACCTAACAACCCAACAACACAACACAACCCAAGAACACAACAACCCAACAACGCAACAACAACCCAACAACACAACCTAAATACACAACAACCCAACAACACAACAATACAACAACACCACAACACAACACAGCAACACAACAACACAACAACCCAACAACCCAACAACACAACAACCCAACAACACAACAACCTAACAACACAACAACATAACAACATCACAACCTACCAACACAACAACACCAAAACCTAACAACACAACAACCTAACAACACAACAACCCAACAACACAACAACACAACAATACCACAACCTAACTACCCAAAAACACAACAACACCACAACATAACAACACAACAACACAACAACACCACAACCTAACAATACAACAACACCACAACCTAACAACACAACAACACAACAACACTATAACACAACAATCCAACAACACAAAAACACCACAACCTAACAACACAACAACACCACAACCTAACAACACAACAACACCACAACACAACAACACAACAATACAACAACACAACAACCCAACAACACCACAACACAACAATCCAACAACACAACAACACCACAACCTAACAACACAACAACACTACAACACAACAACACCACAACATAACAACAGAACAACACAACAACCCAACAACACCACAACACCACAACACCAGAACACAACAATCCAACAACACAACCTAACAACACAACAACACAACAACACAACAAATCCACAACACAACAACACCACAACAACACCACAACCTAACAACACCACAACACAACAACACAACAACACCACAAGACAACAACACTACAACACAACAACACAACAACACCACAACACAACAACACCACAACCTAAAACACCACAACACAACAACACAACAACACCACAACACAACAACACCACAACACAACAACACCACAACACAACAACACCACAACACAACAACACCACAACCTAACAACACAACAACACCACAACACAACAACACCACAACACCACAACACAACAATATCACAACCTAACAACACAATAACACCACAACACAACAACACAACAACACCACAACACAACAACACAACAACACCACAACATCACAACACCACAACACAACAACACCACAACACCACAACACAACAATCCAACAACACAACAACACCACAACCTAACAACACAACAACACCACAACACAACAACACCAGAACACAACAATCCAACAACACAACAACACAACAACACCACAACACAACAATACCACAACACAACAACACAACAACACAACAACAAAACAACACAACAACCTAACAACACCACAACACCACAACCTAACAACACAACAACACAACAACGCAATAACACAACAACACCAGAACACCACAACAAACCAAAGAAAACAACAACACCACAACCTAACAACACAACAACACAACAACCCAACAACACCACAACACCACAACACAACAACACAACAACACAACAACACCAGAACACCACAACACAACAACACAACAACCCAACAACACAACAACACCACAACACAACAACACAACAACCCAACAACACCACAACACCACAACCTAACAACGCAACAACACAATAACCCAACAACACAACAACACCACAACACCACAACACAACAACACAACAACCCAACAACACAACAACACCACAACCTAACAACACAACAACACAACAACCCAACAACACAACAACACCACAATACAACAACACAACAACACAACAACACAACAACACAATAACACCACAACACCACAACACAACAACACAACCACCCAACAACACAACAACCAAACAACACAACAACACAACAATACCACAACCTAACTACCCAAAAACACAACAACACCACAACATAACAACACAACAACACAACAACACCACAACCTAACAATACAACAACACCACAACCTAACAACACAACAACACTATAACACAACAATCCAACAACACAAAAACACCACAACCTAACAACACAACAACACCACAACCTAACAACACAACAACACCACAACACAACAACACAACAATACAACAGCACAACAACCCAACAACACCACAACACCACAACACAACAATCCAACAACACAACAACACCACAACCTAACAACACAACAACACTACAACACAACAACACCACAACATAACAACAGAACAACACAACAACCCAACAACACCACAACACCACAACACCAGAACACAACAATCCAACAACACAACCTAACAACACAACAACACAACAACAACACCACAACACAACAACACCACAACAATACCACAACCTAACAACACCACAACACAACAACACAACAACACCACAAGACAACAACACTACAACACAACAACACAACAACACCACAACACAACAACACCACAACCTAAAACACCACAACACAACAACACAACAACACCACAACACAACAACACCACAACACAACAACACCACAACACAACAACACCACAACACAACAACACCACAACCTAACAACACAACAACACCACAACACAACAACACCACAACACCACAACACAACAATATCACAACCTAACAACACAATAACACCACAACACAACAACACCACAACACAACAACACCACAACACAACAACACCACAACATCACAACACCACAACACAACAACACCACAACACCACAACACAACAATCCAACAACACAACAACACCACAACCTAACAACACAACAACACCACAACACAACAACACCACAACACAACAACACCACAACACAACAACACAACAACACCACAACACAACAATACCACAACACAACAACACCCCAACACAACAACACAACAACAAAACAACACAACAACCTAACAACACCACAACACCACAACCTAACAACACAACAACACAACAACCCAATAACACAACAACACCACAACACCACAACAAACCAAAGAAAACAACAACACCACAACCTAACAACACAACAACACAACAACCCAACAACACCACAACACCACAACACAACAACACAACAACACAACAACACCAGAACACCACAACACAACAACACAACAATCCAACAACACAACAACACCACAACACAACAACACAACAACCCAACAACACCACAACACCACAACCTAACAACGCAACAACACAATAACCCAACAACACAACAACACCACAACACCACAACACAACAACACAACAACCCAACAACACAACAACACCACCACCTAACAACACAACAACACAACAACCCAACAACACAACAACACCACAATACAACAACACAACAACACAACAACCCAACAACACAATAACACCACAACACCACAACACAACAACACAACCACCCAACAACACAACAACACCACAACAACACAACAACACAACAACACAACAACCCAACAACACAACAACACAACACAAATACATAATGTGATCGCCTTGTATCGGAAACAAAATGTCCAGCCGCTGGTCTTGCGTGTTTTGAGTTTTCTCAGCCAACCTTCGAAAGTGAAGTTTTCGGCTCTAACCTGTATATGGCAACACGAATATGGAATGACATAATCGGCATAACGACACATTCATAATGAGGTCGCCTCACAGGGAATACAGCTATAAGTGTTTCCTGAACTCAAAGGCCCAAAAAATTCCCCCCCTCCCCCCCCCCCCCCCAGGTAATCCTGTCAAGAGACCATCAATGGGTCAGGGACGATGAGGTGGCTGCGGTACAGACAGAATCAACGATGGGGAGTTGCTTCAAGCGACTTGGGGCAGAGGTAGACGAGAGAGTGAAGGAGTTGGTGGGAGGGGGCGGGAGCAGGTGAGAATTTGGTGGAGGGAGGAGAGGGAGGAGTGTGTGAAGGAGGCAGGTGGAGGAGGCAGATGGAGGAGGCGGGTGGAGGAAGAGGGTGGAGAAGCGAGTGGAGGAGCAGGTGAAGGAGGCGGGTGAAGGAGCGGGTCGAAGAGTGGATGGGGGAGTAGGTGGAGGAGGCGGGTGGAGAAGCGAGCGGAGGAGCAGGTGTAGGAGGTGGGTGGAGAAGCGAGTGGAAGAGCGGTGGAGGAGCAGGTGGAGGAGGTGGGTGGAGAAGCGAGTCGAAGAGTGGGTGGGGGAGCAGGTGGGGGAGGCGGGTGGGGGAGGCAGGTAGAAGAGCACGTGCGGAAACAGGAGAATAAGCACGTGGCCGAGTGGTTTAAAATTAGGACTTCTGCAAAGGTACATGGATTCAAAACCTAGTTAATTCATCATGTTTTGTTTTTTTTTAAACGTAGCATGTGGTGACTGAGAGTAACGCGGCCTTTTTACCCTTAGACCATAAGCCCTACTGGAGGACCCAACTAATGAAAGAACACGATAGGGGTTAGTTGTTAATGTTATCTAAGTTGTTCGGAAGGTCAACAGGTTGGCAGACAAGAAACAGACACATACAGACAGACAAGAAACAGACACATTCAACCAGGCAAAAAGACAAGAAACAGACAGACACAGCCAGACAGACAAGAAACAGACAGACACAGTCATACAAAAAGACAAGATACAGACAGACACAGTCAGACAAGAAACTGGCAGACACATCGAGACAAGACAGTCAGACAGACGACCATGTCCTGTTGGGTTAGTCGTGACCTTATTGTGAAGTCAACCCTGACCTTGCTGTGCGATTGACAATAACCTTCTAGGAAGGTTAATACTGTCCTTGCAGTGGGTTAACCTTCAAGTGGGGTTAACCTTTTACCACCTCATATTGCTGTTAGCCTTGATCTAGTTTAGTTAGGGTGTCTGACTCACCGGGAAGATCCCCACTAAAAACGTCACATTCCTAGACCGACTAAATAACGGAACTAACTGTATATCCTGTCCTGAGACTAACTGCCTATCCTGTCCTGAGACTAACTGCATATCCACCTTGTATCTCCAACACGCTAGTATAGTTGACACGTCCAAGTTATGTTATTTAGTCAGCCTAGAAATGTGACGATTCAAAGGGATTTCTCAGTGAGTCATAATGCCTGTATCTACACTAGGCTGTGGGTTAGCCCTGGCCTTGTCATGTGGACAGTTAGAAAGCAAAAACTAGAATCAACAATGTCAGCGTCTTATATGTCAAATCTGCTTACTGCTTGCGCACTATAGCTGGCTTACATCCCGCCTACGTCAGTCATGTATTGCTGGTTAGAACAAACCCAAAACCCCAACCACCCCCCATTTTTACATCCAACTCACAGACCGACTAACCGACCAGAACAACATACTTTGAAAGTTCAGACTGTCGTAATGAAGTCGCTTTGTTGTAACATGGTCTTAAAGTCAGGAATGGCAGCTCAGTGTCGTCTTGTTTTATAATCAATCTGGGCCTAATAGGAACATGGAACACATTCAGTATTGATCGTTGGTTTATTTCTGCTACCAAATACCAATCTTGTAATGACATGTGGGCGCTAGGCCTAGACCGCACGGAGAATGACGCACGCGCTAACTAAACAAAGGCGCAACATGAAAGATGGAATGGATACTGTCGTCTGGGGTGGTTGAGAGCGGCGTCATGGAGCGGGTAGCGGTACAGCCCACAGCCCAAATCTGCGTATGTGCGGATCTACGAAAGAACAAAATCGTGCTCTTGTCGGAATTAGTGCCATTACAACCACGTATGCCAAAGACAAAGTCACTGAGTCGATAGGCGCACAACATAGTACCAGGCACTTTGTCTTTGATAACAAACCAAGGGAAGTGGTTGAGAGGTGCTAGCTATGTCAATACATAATTTTGTGTTAGGACATGTTATGTGTCAACATATCTTCAAGAAATGTATTGTGGCATGTCACTCAGTGGCTATGGAGTTGCCATCTGACAACAAATCAACAAACAATGTTTGCTCCGTGGACCTAGTTACATGAACAGCTAAGACATGACGATACTAAACCAGAGCGTCTAGAAGACACGCTAACAGAACAAGCCTAGCTAACAGCGTCCGCCGTATCTAAACATTGAAAATATCAGTCGAGACAGGTAGCAATCTGTTTGCTGAGATGGGAGTTCCTTCTTTGTCGCATCTCGTGACATCTCGCTGACATGTATCTGTATCCGGTGTACTTTTGCCGATAGACTTGTGACCATAACTTCCACCGACCGCTCGATCTGTCAATCTAGCGCATTTGCCCCCACTGATCTTTGAAAATGGCTTTGTTTACTCACGTACATTTCTCCCGGGTTATTTAAAAATTAAGAACATTACTGAAATAATATCCTTCAATAGCTATTGGCGTCTTGCAGTTTGTTGGATGTCGTAAGATGTGTATCTCGCCAAATACACACACACACACACACACACACACTCACACATACACACACACATATACACACACACATATACACACATAAATATCTCATACACACTAGTCTGAGATAGACACATCAAAACACTCGTCTGAGATAGCCACTCCTCTTCTACACTCGTCTGAGATAGCCACTCCTCTTCTACACTCGTCTGAGATAGCCATTCCTCTTCTACACTCGTCTGAGATAGCCACACGTCTGAGATATCCATACGTCTTAGATAGCCACTCCTCTTCTACACTCGTCTGAGATAGCCACACGTCTGAGATATCCACTCGTCTGAGATAGCCACTCCTCTTCTACACTCGTCTGAGATAGCCATTCCTCTTCTACACTCGTCTGAGATAGCCACACGTCTGAGATATCCACTCGTCTGAGATAGCCACTCCTCTTCTACACTCGTCTGAGATAGCCACTCCTCTTCTACACTCGTCTGAGATAGCCACTCGTCTGAGATAGCCACTCCTCTTCTGCACTCGTCTGAGATAGCCACTCGTCTGAGATAGCCACACGTCTGAGAGTGCCACTCCCCTCTTCTACCTCTGCACGGGAGGTCTTCTAGTCGTTCTTTTCTGGCTGAAAGTTTCTACAGAATGGCTTAGCTGGCCCACTTCCCAAATCCTTCTCAGCGGCCCCATCCCTGACAGGTTTTAGTGCAGCAATTCATTGTTTTCTATCTTGACCAACAGACTTGGCGAAATAGAATCCATTCTTGACCAACAGACTTGGCGAAATAGAATCCATTCATGACCAACAGACTTGGCGAAATAGAATCCATTCATGACCAACAGACTTGGCGAAATAGAATCCATTCTTGACCAACAGACTTGGCGAAATAGAATCCATTCTTGACCAACAGACTTGGCGAAATAGAATCCATTCATGACCAACAGACTTGGCGAAATAGAATCCATTCTTGACCAACAGACTTGGCGAAATAGAATCCATTCATGACCAACAGACTTGGCGAAATAGAATCCATTCATGACCAACAGACTTGGAGAAATAGAATCCATTCATGACCAACAGACTTTGAGAAATAGAATCCCTTCTTGACCAACAGGCTTGGCGAAATAGAATCCATTCATGACCAATAGACTTGGCGAAATAGAGTTTGATCTTGTCTAACAGATTAGTTAAAATAGAGTTCAGCTAAAACCAACAGGCTAGGCGAAACACGCTTTTATTTTTACCAATGAACTAGGAGGGACAAATTCAATTTTTAGCAATGCATTATATATAGACGATCACAGCTTTTGCCAATAATAAATTAAAGCCTTTCAACTCCCTTCGGAGTATATGTCACCAATTAATAACCTTCTCTACAAGTGTTTAGGTAAGCCCCTGTTTCTCTGTGTACGAGGATTCCAGAACAGTGACTGCCTTGTAATGGTATATAATCCATCGCCAACGCGTTCTCTCTACGTGTAGTCTCACTGACACCTGTACCGGTTTTCCCCACAGCTTTGTGTTCCATCATTGGCTCTTTCCGTCTTGTCAGACGATAATAATTGTGCTTTGATAAAAAGGTATGTAACTACAGTCTTCTTTGCTTTGCTCCTCACGTCACAGAGTCATACGACAGGGCAGACTTGACATTGGAGTTGAAGATCTGTATTTTTGTTGTGGACTTAGCCAAGTCATCAGAAAGTTTCCAGCATCAGTTCTGTTGGTCAAAAGCCAGAAGTCGGGTTCAACATAATCCGATCAAAGGACAACAGAATATGAAATGGTGACATGAGACAACCCTGTGTCTCAAATGACTCCAATATTTCTCCATCATCTTGACCAATAAACAGGACTAAAACAGAATTCCACCTTGACCAATTATTTGGACTAAAACAGAATTCCCCCTTGACCAATTAGTTTTACTAAAACAGAATTCCACCGTGATCATTTATCCAGACTGAAACATAATTCCACCTTGACCAATTATCTAGACTAAAACAGGATTCCACCTTGAACAATTATCTAAACTAAAACAGAATTCTACCTTGACCAACGACACTACATTAGCACTTCTGGAACAGCACTGTTACAAATAGGAATAGTAAACAACACTGCCCAAACAGAAATGGAAACAACACTGCTTAAACAGAAATGGAAACAACACTTCCCAAGCAGTTCAGCTGCCTGTGGGGCGCATGTATGCAGGATGCTTGAAGGGTCCAAAAACGTGAAAGTATGGTGGTGCTAAGCCAGCACTGCTTGATGAATGCTTCAAAGGTCCAAACAAGTGAAAGTATGATGCTGCCAAGCCAGGACTGTGTGCTGGATGTTTCAAGGGTCCAAACAAGTGAAAGTATGATGTTGCCAAGCCAGGACTGTGTGCTGGATGTTTCAAGGGCCCACATTTAAGAGGATGAACCGTATTCACTGTATGCTCAGTCGTATGTGGCTGAGTTTCGTGCAGCAGCAATACTCCATTTGAGAGAAGCCCCATGCCTTTCGATTGGATCGTGGGCTTCAATCTGTTGACTAGCATGACATTGTTCTACCCATTTCCTGGAAATTCACCAATATAGGGCCGTTAATTGACCTATCACTAGAAATAATGTCCTACAGTTCACAGACTGAAGTTGACACGTCACGCGAGACAGGTAAGGTATGAAAGTCCTCCAGCCATTCTCTTTCAGCCTGTCAACATCCACAGATTTCTCAGTTTAGACGTCGAGCCATTCTAGACAATTTACATTTATGAAGTTTGCCAACGAAAGTGGGAAAACAGTTCAAATATAATAATTGTGTGGGGAAGGAAGACTAACGCGTGGTCACACAAAATATACTGATCAGAAATGTTGGGGTCAGACAAAATGTACTGATCAGAAATGTTGGGGTCAGACAAAATATACTGATCAGAAATGTTGGGGTCAGACAAAATATACTGATCAGAAATGTTGGGGTCAGACAAAATATACTGATCGAAATGTTGGGTTCAGACAAAATATACTGGCCAAGACCTTCACCTTGACTTCCCCATAGCCATTCGTAGAAACGCGCTATTTTCATGGCATAGTGGATACGGGGTGAGGGATCAACGTAATCCCTGTAGTAGTGAGCGACACGCAGATGAAACACAATATTTCACAACCGCTTGAAAGACCCCGGTCCACTTTCATCCGCACGCTCGGGATGTCAGGAAAGCTACAACAAACTGCCAATATACATCCTTTCCATGGCGCACAAAGGGTAAATCTACCATCAACAGCAACAACAGTAACTGTATGTACTCCGTGTTGTCTCTGTGGACCTGTTTCTGCTTGATGACCGTGACCACGCGCAACCACTGAAACATGCTTGCCACGTTTCTGATGGTTTTCTCGGAGAATGTGAAACGATCTAAGATAATCACGTAACAAAACAAGGCAGTTTTTGTGCAGGATTGCATTGCGTGCCTGGCACATTCAGACCACACGAGCCTCAAATAAGGACATACACCCCAAAACAACAAAGCCCTCCTCATCTGTCACCAAAACCCTTTTTAGCTATTTATAAAAGAGCAACACGATTCGTTACGACCACAAGAGTAAGCTGAATGGGACAATTCAAACTGTGAATTATTGTTCTGTTATGTCTGACAATACAGTGGAAATATTAGGCGGATGTGATGTATGAACAAATATGAACACTAGATACTGACCTAATGGTTGTGGAATGTGGGATTGTTAAACAAGGACCCTATGGATACCTGAGACATAACGGCACATAAACCAACATAACCTATTCATCCAAATACAAATATACGAGAACAACACGACCAATTTTAGAACACACCATACACTCAAACACGGCCCATGTCCCGTCTATAAATAGGACACAGGAAATACATTACATTTGGGTAGCTGTCTATTTTTAAGCTGAATAATCGTGTCTGCTGTTTGTACTCCGACTATATACGATGTTATGCTAGCCGGGTATGCCTGCTTGCATTCTTCAGGTTTAACAAAATAATCTATGGCTGCTTGTTTGATTATAATTGTTGCAGTTGTGTTCAAAGTACCAAATTAGAGCTTGTGTGTTTCCGTGATCTTCAGTCTGAATTTGGTCAGATATCTCTAAGTTCTACCACTGTCTTTCTCTTTCTAAAATTATTGCTACCAGTTGACGCTCCCATATGTTCATTTCACGCTCATTTTATCTTAAATATTATTCCATTTTCCCATTCTTAGATGTAAAAATAATCATACACGAATCCATCAGTATTTCTCCAACAAGAACGTCAGAATATTGCTGCATGCTATTCACCAACCAAACTAGTTACACGGTTTGCCACACAAGTTGAGGTGCATAGGTGCCCTTTTTCATTTTACACTCACTCACACCTCTGTTCACCTTATACCCACCTACACCTCTGTTCACCTTACACCCACCTACAACTCTGTTCACCTTACACCAACCCTAACCTCTGTTCACCTTACACCAACCCTAACCTCTGTTCACCTTACACCACCCTAACGTCTGTTCACCTTACATATACCTACCCCTCTGTCCACCTTACACCAATCCTAACATATGTTCACCTTACACCCACCTACACCTCTATTCACCTTACACCCACCTACACCTCTGTTCACCTTACACCCACCTACAACTCTGTTCACCTTACACCAACCCTAACCTCTGTTCACCTTACATCAACCCTAACCTCTGTTCACCTTACACCACCCTAACGTCTGTTCACCTTACATATACCTACCCCTCTGTTCACCTTACACCCACCCACACCTCTATTCACCATACACCCACCTACACCTCTATTCACCTTACACCCACCCTAACCTCTGTTCACCTTACACCAACCCTAACCTCTGTTCACCTTACACCAACCCTAACCTCTGTTCACCTTACACCCACCCTAACCTATGTTCATCTTACACCTACTCACACCTCGATTCACCTTACACCCACCCTAACCTCTGCTGACCTTACACAATTCCACAAAAAGACTGAGAGGAGAAACACCTGAAAAAGAAAGCTACCAGTTCGACCGATGGTTGTGATGTCTGTCTCCCATCGAGCAAAGAAACACATATAGTGTCCGCACACTGCCTTGGTCAGTAGAGAAATAAGGCAAACGAAAAAATATATATAATAGCTGACAGGTGTCCAAGTCCATCGGCTTATATCAGAGACTGACTGACGTGTGTCCAAGTTCATAGACATAAATCAGAGACTGGCTGACGTGTGTCCAAGTTCCTAGAAAAAAATCAGAGACTGACTAACAGGTGTCTAAGTCCATCGACTTAAATCACAGACTGACTGACAGGTGTCCATCGACATATATCAGAAACTGACTGAAAGGTGTCCATGGACATAAATCAGAGACTGACTAACAGGTGTCCATCGACATAAATCAGAGACTCACTGACAGGTGTTCATCGACATAAATCAGAGACTCACTGACAGGTGTTCATCGACATAAATCAGAGACTGGCTGAAAGGTGTCCATCGACATAAATCAGAGACTGACAGGTGTCCATCGACATAAATCAGAGACTGACTGACAGGTGTTCATCGACATAAATCAGAAACTGACTGACAGGTGTTCATCGGCATAAATCAGAGACTGACTGACAGGTGTCCATCGACATAAATCAGAAACTGGCTGACAGGTGTCCATCGACATAAATCAGAGACTAACTAACAGGTGTCTAGTCTGTGTACATCAGAGACTAACATACAGGTGTCTAGTCTGTGTACATCAGAGACTAACAGACAGGTGTCTACTCTGTGTATATCAGAGACTAACTGACATGTGTCGTCTGTGTACAACAGAGACTAATTAACAGGTGTCTAGTCTGTGTACACAAGAGACTAACTGACAGGTATCTAGTCTGTGTACATCAGAGACTAACTAAGAGGTGTCTAGTTTGTGTACACCAGAGACTAACTGACAGGTGTCTAGTTTGTATACACCAGAGACTAACTGACAGGTGTCTAGTCTGTCTACACCAGAGACTAACTGACAAGTGTCTAGTCTGTCTACACCAGAGACTAACTGACAAGTGTCTAGTCTGTCTACACCAGAGACTAACTGACAAGTGTCTAGTGTGTCTACACCAGAGACTAACTGACAAGTGTCTAGTCTGTCTACACCAGAGACTAACTGACAAGTGTCTAGTCTGTCTACATCAGAGACTAACTGACATGTGTCTAGTCTGTCTACGCCAGAGACTAACTGACAGGTGTCTAGTCTGCCTACACCAGAGACTAACTGACAAGTGTCTAGTCCGTCTACACCAGAGACTAACTGACAGGTGTCTAGTCTGTCTACACCAGAGACTAACTGACAAGTGTCTAGTCTGTCTACACCAGAGACTACCTGAAAGGTGTCTAGTCTGTCTACACCAAAGACTACCTGACAGGTGTCTAGTCTGTCTACACCAGAGACTACCTGACAGGTGTCTAATCTGTCTACACCAGAGACTAACTGACAGGTGTCTAATCTAATCTACACAAGGTCCCGGTCGGTGAGCCATCGGCTATAGGTAATCATCATCGCACTACTATAATGAACTGAACACAGCCGGGGAGTGAGGTCCATACGACCTCTAGCCGGGGATAGATGCCAGACCCACTCACACGCTGAGTGAGGTCCATACGACCTCTAGCCGGGGAGAGATGCCAGACTCACTCACACGCTGAGTGAGGTCCATACGACCTCTAGCCGGGGATAAATGACAGACCCACTCACACGCTGAGTGAGGTCCATACGACCTCTAGCCGGGGATAGATGCCAGACCCACTCACACGCTGAGTGAGGTCCATACGACATCTAGCCGGGGAGAGATGCCAGACTCACTCATACGCTGAGTGAGGTCCATACGACCTCTAGCCGGGGATAAATGACAGACCCACTCACACGCTGAGTGAGGTCCATACAACCTCTAGCCGGGGAGAGATGCCAGACTCACTCACACGCTGAGTGAGGTCCATTCGACTTCTTGTGGTTAGGGAAAAGGCGCGACACAAAACGTTAGATGTCATTCCCCCTCCGTTGCCTTACGGGATACCTGTTTACGTGAAAGGCTTAGGGAGTAAACCCGGAGGAAAAATCTGCATGCTATGCTATCTCCAGTTTTCTCGGTAAGTATCTCGCCACTGGCCAAAGGTAGCTCAGGACCAGAGAGTGAGGTTGACAAAAGACGCAGTTTCTTCCTCACTTTAATTCAAATCACAGTGCAGGTCATCCATTTCAGCTGACACGGCAAGAGAAAAGACTGTCCACACGGCTGGTCAAAGAGAGTGGTCTTCATCACTTGTAATGGACGAACATAATCATGGCTGCATCTTGGATTTAATTTTATGTCTACAATAATTCTCTATGCAAACGCTACGAGTCACATGTGTATGTGCTAGCCCTTCGATTCCAATTTCTCTGTGCTAGCCCCTGAGTCATATTTCTCTGTGCTAGCCCTAGGCATCACATTTCTCTGTGCTAGCTCTAGGCATCACATTTCTCTGGGCTAGCCCTGCGAGTCACATTTCTCTGTGCTAGCCCTATTAGTCACATTTCTCTGTGATAGCCCTACTAGTCACATTTCTCTGGGCTAGCTTTGCGAGTTACATGTGTCTGTGCTAGCCCTGCGAGTCACATTTCTCTGTGCTAGCCCTATTAGTCATTTCTATGTGCTAGCCCTATTAGTCAAATTTCTCTGTGCTAGCCCTGCGAGTCACATTTCTCTGTGCTAGCCATATTAGTCATATTTCTCTGTGCTAGCCCTATTAGTCACATTTCTCTGGGCTAGCCCTGCGAGTCACATGTGTCTGTGCTAGCCCTGCGAGTCACATTTCTCTGTGCTAGCCCTATTAGTCACATTTCTCTGTGGTAGCCCTATTTGTCACATTTCTCTGGGCTAGCCCTGCGAGTCACATGTGTCTGTGCTAGCCCTGTGATTCACATTTCTCTGTGCTAGCCCTACTAGTCACATTTCTCTGGGCCACCCATTCGCTCTACATGTATATGTGTCAGTCATACAGGCTACATGTCTCTCTGTCACCTATACGGGCTACATGTCTCTTTGCTAGGCGTACGTGCTACATTGTGTCTTCCATGTCTATTAAAGTTTTATCCAAAATAAAATCTGTAATGAAGGACACTAATACAGATGGGGGTGTGCTCACGAGGACAATAAAATCCCACATTTTTATATTTAGAAATGGACACAATAAGACGCTACAAATATCTAGCACAGGTAGGATTCGAGCTCTCCTGATTCACTGTGCTAAGCTAAGGATGACCTCTTGTGTGCATTGTCTGATCTCTGAAGCTAAAGACTAGCCTCATACTGCAACATCATCAGTGTTACAGAAGAAATCTACCTAAGGTTACAGACGATGAGGCTGAGTGTAGAAGACGCCATTAGCTACACAAATCTACGGCTATTTTAAGTGACACACAAACAAACACACACACACACATCAGTAAGCCAAACACACACACACACATACAGAGACACACACACACACACACACACCTACACACACGCTCATAACCCTAAAAATGAGTCAGACACACACATCAGTAACACAGACAATCACACAATGACGGAGATGCGACTAACTTACCTATGGTCTCTGTTAGAACTCCTCGTCTCGGAAGGTGATTCAGTGGAGTCCGCGACTTGGCGATCACTCTTTGCCCAAGATTTGTTCTTTGATCCTTCAGTACATACACCGAGTATGGGAATGCTGGGATGTTCTTGGCCCAGCTAGGTTTGACTTGAAATTGCTCTCCCGGTCAGCTCTTGTCCGCTCAGATTAGATGATGTTACACTCTGCTCCTGCCAGTCGTTATACGTGAACTGGTCTTCACTAGATCTCCAAGTCGAGTCGAGAAAGTCAATATTGCTGCTGTGTCTGTCGTATGTCTGTCGTATGTGTGAGTCAAATGAAAGAAAAAGTATCGGTTCTTGGTCTTTGTTACACTTACTTTACCTGACTGAAATATGAAGTCACAAAAGATGAACTGCTCGCTTCTGTTTAAATAAAAATGAATATTGTTTGACAGTCAGAAGAAGACTTATTCCACGCGGTTTGTTATTTTAAAGTGAATTTGAACACAATTGAAGTTTGAAGCGTTTCTAATTCTATCAAGGCAGGTGAGATGTTTCAGCCTGCAGACACAGCTTTACCTGTCTGTTTGAATAGTGCTTAGACTTTTATACCACCTATGGGTAGGAAGGTAGGGTTGGCCCAATGTCAACAAATCTGCACCTTAACATGCCCACTCACACGCATACACAGACGTATACACATGTACACGCCCACAGTCACACACGCTCACGGACACACACGCTCACGGACACACACGCTCACGGACACACACGCTCACGGACACACACGCTCACGGACACACCTTTCAGATGTTTCACAGCATTCAAACAACTATTACAACATGAATAGAAATCATCGGGCTCGATTGGAGTTAGCCGTCGTCTCCCACTGGAGTTGGCCGTCGGGCCCCACTGGAGTTAGCCGTCGGGCCCCACTAGAGTTAGCCGTCGTCTCCCACTGGAGTTAGCCGTCGGGCCCCACTGGAGTTGGCCATTGTGTGTCAATAGAGTCACTAGTCATGTACCACTGGAGTTAGCTGTCGTCTCCCACTGGAGTTAGTCGTCGGGCCCCACTGGAGTTAGCCGTAGGGCCCCACTTGAGTTAGCTGTCGTCTGTCACTGGAGTTAGCCGTCGGGCCCCACTAAAGGTAACCGTCGGGCCCCACTGGAATTAGCCATTGTGTCTCAATTGAGTCACTAGTCGTGCCTTGCTGAAGTTACCAGTAGTGTCCCGCTGGAGTTAGCCGTCGTATCCCAGTGAAGTCACCAGTCATGTCCGGCTGAAGTTACCAGTAGTGTCCCGCTGGAGTAAGCCGTCCGGCTGGAGTTAGCCGTCGTGTCCCGCTGAAGTTACCAGTCGTGTCCCGCTGGAGTTAGCCGTCGTGTCCCAATGAAGTCACCAGTCGTGTCCCGCTGAAGTTACCAGTCGTGTCCCGCTGGAGTTAGCCGTCGTGTCCCAATGAAGTCACCAGTCGTGTCCCGCTGAAGTTACCAGTCGTGTCCCGCTGGAGTTAGCCGTCGTGTCCTAATGAAGTCACCAGTCGTGCCCCGCTGAAGTTACCAGTCGTGTCCCGCTGGAGTTAGCCGTCCGAATGGGGTTAGGTTTATCCATGAGACGAGTATCACGTTTAAAAGCATTGCCGTACCCTTGAAAAAACGAATATAAATACACATTTTTGTGTGTGCTCCAACTACATCATTTGTGGAAACACATATAAGCGTCCATGTTTGTGGATTGAATGTTTATCTCCCGTGGATGTGTCAAATTTCGCTCATGTGTATGTCAATGTTCGTGTGTTTACACGACTATGTCCATGTCATTCATACTTGTGTGTTCATGTACCACACCTCATTCATACGTGTGTGTTCATGTACCACACCTCATTCATGCACGAGTGTTCATGTGTACACTTGTATGTCACATGTCATGCATCTTCTTTCTTCTTTGCGTTCAGGATCTTTTGGTCATGCTATATCTGCAGGCTAGTCGCCATGATGAAGTCTGTTGTCTTCACCAGGTCGGAGCGGCTGCCCCACAGCTTTTGTCTCAGCGTCTCACACGTCATTCAAGTGTCTCTTTATGTTTATGTGTATGGCATGTGTGTGTGTTCATGTCTTGTGTATGACATGTGTATGTGTTCAGGGCTTGTGTATGTCATGTGTGTGTGTTCATGTCTTGTGTGTTTCTGTGTGTTCATGTTTTTGTCACATATTACTGATTCCCATGCGGATATTGGTGCTCTGTTGGGGGAGGGGGGGGGACCCGGGGGGGGGGGGGGGATAGAAAGAATATACCTACTGCACTCAATATCTTTTTCTAAAACTGGCGACAAAGTAGAGTTGTGCATGGGGCTGGCAATGGCATCAAGTTAGATAAAGTACCGCAGATACCACCTTCACAAGAGTACATTAAGGCTTTGCCATACGCTTCCCGAAAGGAAGCCATCAACTGTTGTGGTCCCATGCGAGGAAACCATCTATTGTGGTGGTCCAATGCGGGCAGGTCATCTATTGTGGTGGTCCCATGCAAGGAAACCATCTATTGTGGTGGTCCCATGCGAGGAAACCATCTATTGTGGTGGTCCCATGCGGGTAGGCCATCTATTGTGGTGGTCCCATGCAAGGAAACCATATATTGTGGTGGTCCAATTTGGGCAGGCCATCTGTTATGGTGATCTCATGCGAGGAAACCAACTATTGTGGTGGTCCCATGCGAGAAAACCATCTGTTATGGTGGTTCTATGCGAGGAAACCATCTATTGTGGTGGTCCCATGCGGGCAGGCCATCTATAGTGGTGGTCCCATGTGAGGAAACCATATATTGTGGTGGTCCGATGCTCCTTCTGGACTCAACAAGGACATGATATGTGAGCACAATGTCCTCATAGCTGAATGAGCTTCCCATAGCCCGTATTATGGGCTGAGCTTTAATAAGTCTGTGTCGGTGCTGTCATATGAAACTGTTTGCTCTGGCCAGGTAATGCGGTCTATTATTCGATTAACGTAGGTTTAATGTACACGCGAGGAACGTTTGGGTGTTCACCACGGCTGTGTGCTGCGAGTGGGACTCCATGAGGATGTGCGAGTTGAGGAGGTCTGCGTGTTTTGTCTTTCACACTTCAGGCCAGATAGTGTAACGACAGACACCCTTTGTTGACTCAAATGTTGAGAATCTGGTCCGGACATCTAATCAAACGTAATGGCGAAGACGATGCCGACCGACGAGTATCTAGATGTACCAAGAAGACAAGTAAAAGGGATATTTTACTAATTATCTGATTTGGCTTGGACATATTTGCCACTCAAACAAGGCTTGCTCGTGAAGCTTGGGGTTGCCAAGGCTTTTGTGGAAACACAAATAGCTGGCTAAATTTAGAACAGTTTTTAAGCTGATTTTGTGGAACTTTGAAGGCGAGAGAGCCTGCGACATCACGAGAAGTTTGTCAAGTTTAAATTAGCTGATACTTTTTCATTATTTGTCAAGTTTACCTTAGCTGATACTTGTTCATTATTTGTCAAGTTTACCTTAGCTGATACTTGTTCATTATTTGTCAAGTTTACCTTAGCTGATACTTAGCTGATAGTATGTCTCATCATGAGTGGATGGGACAGGTGCTTCTTTACCGAGGAATCTTTGTAATATCACAGATGGACATCACCAGACCGGCCGGGTTGCACGCGCATCATTCGGCAAACAATACATTGTATTAGTTGTATAACCTGACCCTATGTTAGTATATTGTGATACGTCCCTACGTTCATATAATATGACATGTCAATACGTTCATATATTGTGATATGTTCCTACGTTCATATATTGTGACATGTTCCTACGTTCATATATTATGACCTGTCACTACGTTCATATATTGTGACACGTCCCTACGTTCTCACTATCGGATTACGTATTCAGTCGATCTGTTCATTCACATACCATCAGATCACCTTCAAACGGGGGATCTGTACATCCACATACAATCGGTTCACGTCTGCTCAGGCGATCTGTGCTTTCATATTTAATTAGATCACGTCACTTATTATCGGATCACGTACTCACTTGTGGTCACCTACTTACTCGATCTGTGCATACGCAAATAATCAGAATACACATCGTTGCCAAAGTGTCCTTCACATACTACACACTTTCAGATCTCGTGCTTACACGATCTGTACATTCACATACACATAGATCCCTTACAATCAGGTGCTCTGTGCATTCACAATTACTTAGATCACTTCACGTTTTAACACGAATCTGTGCATTCATATGTAATTAGACCACGCATCGTTCACTTTGTATCTTGCACGTACGACACACGTTCAGATCTCGTCTTGTTCAAAGGATATCTAACATAAACACCTATAGAGCGACTGGCCAAAACTCGAGGTGTATGCTGGTCCAGTAACTCTGCAAACTCACGCACTCACAGACACCCGACAGCCTCTCAGCTTTCTTCCCAGCCAGTCTGTTTGAGATCTTCTCGGCAGAGTATTTTATAGTCTCAAACACCAGCATGGCTGTCCAATATTCTTCTGTTGGTTGTCTGACTTATCCATCACTCTAATTTGGACTGCCATCAACTAATTGTTATTGGATGACTATCCACGAATCCATGTCACTCTAAATGTCGTAGCCGGTCGTGGCGGTATCTGACTGTCACCACCCCACCCCCCACCTACGCTAATTCGGAACGCCAGAGTGGTCAGCTACGAACCTCTACCTCATCTCCGAACAATCCACCAACCCCCCTCCCCTTCCCCCACGATGTACCAGACAAAGTCCTCCATATAAACCCCTCGTTTCCTTTGTTGACCTTGTGACGAGACGATGATTGGCCTTGGCACGCATTCAAGCAACCTTTGTTCCCAGAGTCGCCAGCTCAATCTCCTTTGCCCTAAACGCCCATGCTCCAGCTGGAACTTTCACATAGTATCTGTCCATCAATAATGATTAGTTTGTTTAAGATAATGTTTGCCTCTGTCCTCTGTACACCATTTTCTCACAGTTCCTCTAGTATATCTCTACCTCTGTCTCTCTCTCTCTCTCTCTATATATATATATATATATATATATATATATATATATATATATATATATATATATATATATATATAAATACGTCCCTCTGTCTATCCTTGTATGTCTTTCCTCGTCGTATCTAATGTATTTTCTTGTCCCTTCTCTTCAACTGATGTGGGTTGTGTTCGAGTCTAGTCCATGGAACTGGTGTGGGTTGTGTTCGAGTCTAGTCCATGGAACTAGTGTTGGTGAGTTGTGTTTTGGTCTGGTCCATGGAACTGGTATTGGTGAGTTGTGTTTGGGTCTGGTCCATGGAACTGGTATTGGTGAGTTGTGTCTGGGTCTGGTCCATGGAACTGGTGTGGGTTGTGTTTGGGTCTGGTCCATGGAACTGGTGTGGGTTGTGTTTGGGTCTGGTCCATGGAACTGGTGTGGGTGAGTTGTGTTTGGGTCTGGTCCATGGAACTGGTGTCGGTTGTGTATGGGTCTAGTGATGTGTGACTCATGTGGGTGGGGTGTGTTTGGGTCTGGTAGTTGTGACTGGGTTGAGGGGGTTGTGTATGAAGCTGCTGGTGGTGGGTTGACACGGGTTGACGTTCAGTCTCGCGCAGACGGAGCTGTAAGTTAAATCCAAGAAACCAAACAGAAAAGAAATTATGAAACCAAATGTCTCGAGTAATGTCAAAACCACTGGCCCAGATGGTTCTTGATGTCTTAAACATCATCACACAGGGGACATTCCCATAAGTGCTTTGTTCCTCGTCCAGACAGCCAGCCAAGCGTATATTCCAGTCAAGTGTTGATTTCGTATTCTTCTGATCTTTCCAGACAGAACACACCCTCTCCTTTAGTCACTCCCAAATCTATCATCCTGTGCAGGTATGCATGTTCGCAGCCTTGTCTTTTTCTTATTCTGTAGACTGTCCATGACTGCCCTTACCAACTCAACCCTGTCTTTCGTCCTCACCGCGTCGTTCACCACAGCTCGTCCCGCCACTGCATCAGCTCTTTCGTTGTCCCAGACGCCTGCATGTCCCGTGTAGTAGATCCATGAGGCACCCTGTACACCAGAGTTGTTCAGAAGAGAGGCCCACTCCCTTCGTAGCATGCACCATTCTATCTTACGGAGCATGCCCTGCTAGTCTGACAGTACCACTGCGCGTGTCACCGGTTGCGTCACTAACCAAGTCAGGGCCGCTGTTACCGCCTCAATGTCGATCCTCATACTCGATGTGACAGTGGGGTAGGCAGCTGATCTCTCCACCACCTCCTTGCCATTTTGGTAGCTGACGAAAGCCCAACTGCACAGTTAGGGTTCTCAGCTTAGACAACAAGATGGCGGACTTAGTTAGGGCTTTCAACTTAGACAACAAGATGGCGGACTTAGTTAGGGCTTTCTGCTTAGACAACAAGATGGCGGACTTAGTTAGGGCTTTCCGCTTAGACGACAAGATGGCGGACTTAGTTAGGGCTTTCAGCTTAGACAACAAGATGGCGGACTTAGGGCTTTCAGCTTAGACAACAAGATGGCGGACTTAGTTAGGGCTTTCAGCTTAGACAACAAGATGGCGGACTTAGTTACGGCTTTCAGCTTAGACAACAAGATGGTGGACTTAGTTACGGCTTTCAGCTTAGACAACAAGATGGTGAACTTAGGGCTTTCAGCTTAGACAAGATGGTGGACTTAGTTAGGGCTTTCAGCTTAGACAACACATCGGCACTACGAAACACCATGGCAACGTTATCGACGGGATACTTCACGAGAAAGGAAACCATAAAGACAGCACAAAACATCCAGTTTGTCAGTCCACACCACAAACACAGCACAAAACATAAAGTGTGTTAGTCCACACCACAAACACAGCACAAAACATAAAGTTTGTTAGTCCACACCACAAACACAGCACATAACATCCAGCTTGTAAGTCCGCCATCTTGGATACCCCAGTTGGTATCTCATGAGAAGTCATCAAAACAGAGATTGCCATTTCAACAGTGATGTTATTAAAATTGCGTGGTAAAGTTTGAGGAAGAAGAAATACCAGCAGTCTGAAAGGAGAGTCATGTATTTTGTACAAGAATGGAGATCCGCAGCAATTGACTCAATATAGAACAGCAATGTTGTTATTTGTGTCTGAAGACAATTTCAAACAGGATCGTATTGGAGAGAGTACACGAGTCCATTGATTGACAGCTGAGAGAAGACCAGGCAGGCTCTTAACAAAGAATGTCACATTCAGGCCAGAAAATCACATTTATATGTTGTGTCTCATTGATGTCTGTACAGGATCACACCTTCTCGTGATGCTGTGGTGTCATTTATATGTTGTCTCATTGATGTCTGTACAGGTTAATTCGCACATCCAAAACCTGGAAGCGAACGCATTCCATGCGCTTCAGATGCGAGCTTAATTCGCCGTTCTGCTCTGGTATGTTGTGACTTAATTAATGCAAAATCCTCACGGTGTATCTAATCTTTGATGTGACGCCTGGTGGGGAGACCGCACCTTTACTGCCCGGTTTCAAGGGAAAATCAAAGGATGATTCCTCGTGCGTCTACAAATACATGTCTTTCCCTTAGAATTAATTTAGCATCTTCAAACAGGAGGATCAGGTTTAGATCTCGACAAATAATTATAAAGAGGAGATCCTGGAAGATCGTGAACGGATGTTGACAGTGCTGCCCCCGCGACAACCAATGAAACACTTTAGTCTGTCGGCAGATCTTCAGGGGCGTAGGTAGGGCCGAACGCGAAATACGTGGAGTGTCGTCCCTTCACAAAAATCTCTCGCTATCTATCTATCTATTTATAAATCTTTAGGTCTGTATGTCTGTCTGTCTACCTATCTACTTTTCTACAAGCCTACTTGTGTACCTGGAGGAGAGAAAACTAACGTCCGATCAGACAAAACATACTGATCACACAATGTTAGTCCGGGTCAGGTGAAACATGGTTATCCAGAGTCCAGTCACTTCAAGGCAGCTCTTCAGGCTGTTTCATGGCAGCCCGTCTACCGAGATGGACATCGGCACTGTGATTCCCGTAATGATGAGGTTACTGAAGAACTTCGCATTGCGTTAGCCTGGAAGATTCCCACGCCCCCTCTCCCCGACCCCCAACCCCACCCCATCCCACACCCTCAAATGCACCTCGGAATGTGAGGAGTGACACTGTAACCTGCCACCAAAAGAAATCAAGTGAACGTATTTCAAGTACAAGTGACATTAGCAGCTACAACAACTAAACTACCTGTCTGTTTGTCGCTCCGTCTGTCCCCCCGTCCGTCTGTCTGTCTGGACGACTATCGGATGATTTTCCTGTTCCCCTGTCTGTCCTTCTGTGGGCATGTCCCTCCGTCTGTCTGTCCCTCCGTATGTCTGTCTGGACGTCTATCGGATGAGTTTCCTGTTCTCCTGTCTGTCCTTCCGTCTGTTTGACCATTCACCTGCCCATATTTCCATCTGGCAGTCTGGATGTCTACCTGTCTGTCTGTCACCCTGTCTGTCTGCCCGCCTGTCCGTCTATTTATCTGTCAAGTTGTCTGTCTGCCTGCTTGTCTACCTGTTTGGCTGCCAGTCAATTACTCCGTAAGTAAACATGTCAGTCTAAAGGTCTGATTGCTGGATTCATTTTCATGTCTCTTCTTCCGCCAGTCTTTCCATCGCGTACGTCCGGTGGTCCGGTGGTCTCACGTCTGCCCACCTGCCCGTGTGGTTTTATCTGTCTAGCTGTATTTCTGGCTATCTGTCTACCTGTATGTATGTCTGTCTACATATATGTCTGCATATCTGTTTACCTAAACGTAACTTAACAGCGTATTTAAACTGGTTTATAAGACTCTGCAGAGTATGTCTACATGCAGTTCCATTTACAATTCCTTGCTATAAAAACTATGCGCATCCAATCTATTCTTAAATGCATTAATTGTCCCTGCATCTACTATTTGCTGCGGCAATGTATTCTAATCATTCACCACTCTCTGATTTTTTAAAATGTTTCATAATATCTAATTTTGACCTTTCTTTTGTTAATTTATAGCTTGGCCCTCTGGCTCATGCAGGTGGTTGTATTTGAAAAATATAGTTATAGTATAATGTATCCGTTATTTGATTATCTAATAACCTGTATTTTTTCTTTTAAATTAGCAACTGCCATACGACATTTTGTAACAGTTCCACCCCGAGCATGAGAGTTTAGGGCAGGGGTGATGTGGTTGCTGAGAACAAAGGTACATGTAAGCGTGCCAAGGTCACTCTCTATCTGGTCACTACGTCAAGGTCATTCACCGTCTCCACAAAGGAAATCGGAGTTGGGGAAAGAATGTACAGGTAGGAACTGACCACTGGCGTTCCGATTTGGGTAATGGGGGGGGGGGGGAGGGGATGAGTGACATACGGGAGGGCAGCGGAGCTTGCTGCGATAGATGAGTGACAGGTGTTCAGAGTAATTCGTTCCAATAACAACTGAATAGAGTCATTCCCCTGAGATCCATTGGTCAGCTCTGATACTGCTTGAGAGTATATAACACTAGACACAGTTTAGCTCAAGGAGGCTAGCATGGAGAGAGAATGAGAGTGATGGAGAGAATGTAGATAGGAGTCTGTTTAGCTCACCGACTTAGTAGAGGAGCGATTGATTGACTGTTGTACGAATGTTGGAGATAGAACAGGATCGTTCAAACAGCAGACGCCATTGAGTCGGGGCCAGCCGCTCAAATAGGTGTGTGTGGGCGTTTTGTATTAATAGATAATCGGAACGTATATTGTAAGCAGGACACCTTGTGAACGAGGTATGTCCTGTCGAGTTAAGCGAGTGTGTAGATCGACTAGGTGAGATCTAGATTAATGTGTGATGTGTGTACAGCAATAGAACTGGATTTAGATAGTTGGGAATTCCACCAAAAGCTAATGCTTAAAATTCCCGCTTTAGTTAATATTTATATTAACATATACATAATATAGGAATATTTAGTTAAGATGATATGTATTGTATTGTGTTTGTAATTTCACTACTCATTTTTCTGGTATGAGTATTATATAATAAATATGCCACCTGCTGTGTGTTATATTATTTCCTGTGTGTGGTCATGAATGATGTGGATGAGTGTGATAATGTTCTAAGTTAGAATAACCCCAGGGCAAACAGTTGGATCTGCTACAATTTCCTCCATTGCTGGGGTAGTCGAGAGGGTTTCAAGGCTGTGGGCTATAGACCGCTTCGCCACTGCAGTCGCCACGTCGTGTGCTGGCTATGTTTGTTTATTTCACGACAACAGAAAAACAACATATGCCATACCGCTACCCTCTTTGTCGGCAGGCAGGCCTCGAAACCATTCGACCACGCGCTCCTCTTAACCTGTATTAAGTTACCTGGAATACCTCTCTTTTCTAGACACTGTGTGTCGGTTTTTCTGAGTCTTTCCTTATAGCTGTAATTCTGTAATCCCACTATCGGCTTAGTCGTTCTTTTTTTTTCGTATTCTTGCCAGAATATTTATATCCCCTCTATGATAAGGACTGCACACTTGTACACAGTACATATTTCTTTTTATCATATCTAACATTGCGTACGCCTTTTTTCACTGTTACCTGAACTTGTTCACTCACCTTACATGTATGATCTATTATAACCCCTAGATCCCTTTCCTTATCTTTCTTTCTAATATTTTCTTGCCCATTTTGTAAGTATGTTCCATTTTGCAATTACCCATGTGGATGACTGTACATTCATCTACATTAGACCCCATTTGCCAGCTCGCAGACCATTCTAGAATTTTATCTAAATCCGACCTCAATATATCCACTTCTGCTTTAGATGAGACACTACTCATAGTCGTGTGTCATCCGCGAATTTTGCAATCTATCTATCTATCTATCTATCTATCTATCTATCTATCTATCTATCTATCTATCTATCTATCTATCTATCTATCTATCTATCTATCTATCTATCTATCTATCTATCTATCTATCTATCTATCTATCTATCTATCTATATCGATCTATCTATCTATTTATCTATCTATCTATATATATATATATATATATATATATATATATATATATATATCGATCTAACTATCTATCTATATATCTATCTATCTTCAGTCCACATTGGTCTTTAGACGTCGTGGGGAGGTGTGACCTCCTTTGTTTCATATATTTGGGAAGGTAAAATCCACTGGTGACTTGCCAGGTCAATCCCAGCATCTGTTAGCCCTTGGAATATACGATCGCCAATTTTTTTTAGACTGGTGAGATGAAAGCGTAAATTAGAGCAAGGTAGATCCGCAGCCTGTCAGGCGCCATCTAAGCAGCTTCGCTAACCACATAACCATATGTTGTCTGTGGGAAGAGAATCCCTACAATAATTTAAGTAAATTTTTAACTTGAAATTTGCAATCATAGATTCCATATCAATATATTCCTTGAGGGAATTATGAGTGAGGCACTTGGAGGTCACGTTGGCACTGTCAAGATAGGGGGGCCGAACGATTACCAACCTTCGTTTTGCAGATGATGTCGACGGGTTGGCGGGTTCAGAAGCCGAACTCCAGGAATGGGTCAGAAGACTCGATGAAACAGCTCGTGACTATGGTATGGAGATAAACGCTGGAAAAACAAAATTAATGACCAACAACGCCACGGACTTCAACAGCAGGATAAAAGCTAATGGTGAGGAACTCTTCTTCTTCTTCTTCTTCTTCGTACGCAGTCAGACAGTAACCATTATTTTTTCGAAAAAAGCGGCTGTCATCCGGAGGCTGTCATCCGGAGGCTGTCGCAACTGCCATAGAGCTTTTCTTGCAGTTCCACTGGTGATGGCCACATCTGCTCTCTCTGATCCTCGTATGTCGGGCAGTTCTGCAGCAGATGTTCAGAGGTCATTTTACCAGTACCGCACGGGCATTCGTCGGTACACCCTATCTTCAATTTGTTGAATAGGTGGTACCTCAGTCTATTGTGGCCAGTGCGGAGTCTGAAGACAACGACCTGCTCTCTTCGGTTCAACTGGTAATAGGCATCGTTTTTGGTGTAACCAGTATGTTCGGTTTCCCATTTGGTCATGTATCTGGCTTTGATAAGCCGTTTTGACTCTTCGTACGTCATACTGGTATCTGCTTGTGGTAGTCTTGCACCTTCTTTTGCCAGTCTGTCTGCCTCCTCGTTGCCTTGGATGTTGCAGTGTGATGGAACCCACTGTACCACTACCCTTTTTGGTGCGGACTGCTGGCACAGTTTGCAGAGTGCTGCTCTTAAGTCATTAAGCTCAGTTTTTTTCTGGCGTTTTAGCGCTGTGACTACGGCGAGAGCATCTGTAAGCAGGACTATATGGCTTTCATTTTCATTGTGTGTCACCATTTCTTCCACTGCCGCCCTCAGTGCCTCTGCCTCCGCTCTGAAATTGCTTGTGTACTTACCAGTAGCGAATGATAGTGTTATTTTTCTGCCATTTGGTAGGTTCAGGAATGCTCCTGCCCCTCCGTTCTGTGTAGTGTTTGTTACAGAACCGTCGGTGTATGCATGGGTCCAGTCCATGCTTGGGTTGCTTTTCGATATGAAGCTTGGGGTAGTGTCTCTCCTTTCTTTTTCAGTCTGGCAGTTTTTGTTTCCAATACCTGGTATATTTTCTACCACCTCTGGAAATATATCCTGCCTCCAGGTAAGTTTTCGTATAGTAGTGATGGGTTTTGGTGTTGTTAGTGCGTTTATGGGATCTTCGTGCATCTTTGCTTTGGCTATTTCTGCAAATTTTCTCCGCTTTAGTTTCCCATTTCCCAAATTGTTTAGTCTCTGGTGCATTGGATGGTCGGTCAGTCTTCGGAGTTACTCTGACTGCAGCTGGGCTCTGCAGTCTCTTCTATCGGTCATGGATTGCAGTTTTGTAATCTTTTCAAGTTCTACAATTGGCGTTGACTTCATGCCTCCTGTTATAATTCTCATGGCTTGGTTTTGAAGTTTGCTAACTTTATCGAAGTTCGCCTTCGCTGCTGTTGTCCATGCCGCAATGCCATACTCGAGAACTAGTCTCACTCTTCCAGTGTACAGTTTCTTTAGTATGCCTTCGTTTGCTCCCCAGCTTGTGCCAGCAAGTTTCCTCATGATTGCCATTCTTTCTCTGGCTCTCATTCGGTTTCTCTCAATCTGACTTTTCCATGTCATGTGCCGATCAAATGTGACTCCCAGATAGGTTGGGTTGTCGTTTGGCTGCAGGAATTTGCCATTTAGACTTAATTTGGTATTTTAGGGTTTTAATGAAAGCGAGAATATTGTGCATGTGGTTTTCTCCTCGTTTATTTTGACCAGCCATGAGTTCGCCCACTCTTCCAGCGATGTTAGGGCCTGCTGCATCCGATTTCTTGCTATGGTGAGATTCTTTTCAGAGGTCCACCAAACCAGATCGTCTGCAAACATTGAGCTATGGACTCTTCTTGGTATATTCTTTGTAATATCGTTTATATATACCAGGAAGAGTGTGGGTGACAGTACTCCCCCTTGGGGTACTCCCTGCTCGAGTGTCACCTTTTTGCTCATCTGCCCTTGTACTTGGACTCTGGCCGTTCTTTGTTTGAGGTAGTGGTTGATCCACTTGTACATTTTCCCACACACACCACTTCTTCTTAGCTTGACTCTAAGTCCGTCTTTCCAGACTTTGTCAAGTGCCTTTTCCAGATCCACCCAAACAGCTACTGTTTTTTTCTGTGCCTGGTAGGCATCTTCTATCTCCTGGGCTATGAGGATGACCTGGTCCTCAGTGGATCTGTGCTGTCTAAAGCCGGCTTGCTGTGGAATTAGTATTCGTTTTTCTTCCAGATGCCACATCAGTCTGGTGTTTATCATCCGTTCCATCAGCTTGCCAACACAGCTCAGTAGGCTGATGGGCCTGTATCCATTTGGATCTGTTTTGTCCTTTCCTGTTTTTGGTACTGGTACGAGTATTGCGTCTTTCCATGCCTGGGGTACAATTCCCCTTTTCCAGCTTTGGTTCAGGACCGATAGCAGTTTCCTCTTCGCTGTTTGGCCCAGCCCCATCAGCATTTCGTTTGTTATCCCGTCTTTTCCGGGAGATTTCCTTTTCTTTAGTGTTCTCATAGCCTCTTCCATTTCGCGCATTGTTAATTTGGCCATCATGTGCTCTTCAGGTGCCGTATTCATGTTGTCGTGCCCCTTTAGCTCTTCGCTAATGTCTGTATGCTTGTCTGCAGGGACCTCGATGTGGTTTGCTCTGGCATAGTGATCGACAAAAGCGTTTGCGGCTTTCTTACCTGTGATCAAGTTCTCGCCCTGCTTGATGGTAATATGTTTGTTTGACGGGGTTTCGTCGTTCATGGCTCTGACTAGCTTCCATAGCTTGTTCCCGTCTTTGTCCAGGTTTAGGCTTTCCGTTTTATTTTTCCAGCTTTCTCTTTGCTTAAGAGTGTGTTTGTATTTCGCCGTCGCGGCTTTGAGGGCGATGTTTGCCTCCATGGATTGTTCTCGCTCTGCCATGTTCCTAGCATTTGTTACTGCATCTTCCGCTTTCTGCAACTCATCATTCCAGTAGGGCTTATAGTTTTTCTTAGCTCCTCTTGGGATGGTTTCAGTGGTGGCTTGCATTATTGCCTTGCTTAGGCTTTCCACCATGGGCTTCATTTTGGTGTTTCGTGTGTTGATGGTTTCACACAGCCCATCTGTCAGGATTGCAAATCTGTCCCAGTCGGCTCGTTTGTAATTCCAACGTGGGAGCGGTTTTTTTTCCTGTGGGCCTACTTCCATGTCAATGGTTAGCCTGATCGGCCTGTGGTCGCTACCTGCCAGTTGGTTTAGCACCTGGCGGTCTATTTTATGGGTGAGGAACTCGAAGTGGTTGACCATTTTAAATATCTTGGGTCGATTGTCAGTGATGAAGGATCAAAATGTGAGGTGTTGGCCAGAATAGCACAGACAATAGCGGCGCTTGCACGGCTTAACAAAATCTGGCAAGATAAACGGTTAACACTATGCACGAAAATCAGATTAATGCGTACACTGGTCCTGTCAATATTCCTCTATGCCTGTGAGACATGGACAGTTACAACTGACCTTCAACGAAGGATACAGGCCTTGGAGATGAGATGTTTCCGAAAACTTTTAAAAGTCACGTACAAAGATCGAGATACAAATGAGGAAATACGAGATAGAATTACAACAGCAATAGGGCCTTTCGAAAACCTCTTGGCAAATGGTCTTGCAAATACAATCCTCCACGGAAAGATGCATAGCAGACGACGAAGAGGCCGGCCCAAAAAAGAGATGGGAGGACAACATAAAAGAATGGACCAGTCTCCGACCAGAAGAGTCACAGGCAGCCGCATCTGACAGAGAGGAGTAGCGTTGGGTTGTGAGGATGTCTTCATGTGTTCCCCAACGACCTCACCGGTTACGGAATGACCTAACCTGACCTGATATCAATGTCCAAATCGTTTAAATATATCAAGTACAAAATTGGTCCCAAAACCGAGCCCTGTGGTACTCCGTTTTTCACTTCACACAACTCAGAGTACTTCTTATGTATTCTCACTCTCTGTCGTTATCCCGTTAACCAATTTCCAATCCATTTGGCAACTTCCCCACCTATTCCATGTGATTTTAACTTTCTAAATAATCTTTCATGAGGTACTCTATCAAAGGCCTTTGCAAAGTCTAGATAAATAACATCCACTGGCTCCTTTTTATCTATGATTTTAGTAACCTCCTCCAGGAATTCTAATAGATTTGTTAAGCATGATCTCCCTCTAGTAAACCCATGCTGACTATTTATGATTAGATTGAACCTGACTAAATGCATTACAATGTTTTCTTTGATTATTGACTCTAACAATTTACAGACTATGCTCGTTAAACTCACCGGTCTATAATTTTCTGTATGTATGTCTATCTGTCTACCTTAATGTTTGCCTACCTATCTACCTCCATGTGTTTTGTTTTTCTCTGTTACTCAACGATGAACAAATGGAAAGAAAGATAATACCATCAACGACAACCTTAATGTGACAGTAACGGTCGTCGAGGAGGAATGGACCAGTCCCGCATACATACTCACACCAAATGTGCGTCAATGTCTCCTGGATTGGTTCTAGCAGCTCGTTCTAGAATACGATGATGATGCTAGCGCCATGGGCAACCTTCTTTTTTAGATTTAATACATACGTATTAGAACACAGAGGAAATATTTGTCCCTTCTCAGTAAAGGACTGTGGGACCTGGTAGAAACGATTGACTGAGAGTGACATAAAGCCGTGCACTCTAAATGACTGTCAGAGATGACTGTCAGGAATGACTGTCGGAGATGACTGTCGGAGATGACTGTCGGAGATGACTGTCAAGATAACTGTGGGAGATGAAAATGAGAAAGGACAACAAGATGGCGGGCTTAGAGCTTTCAGCTTAGACAACAAGTTGGCGAACAGAACATGGCAGAGAACGGAGATGACGAGTGGTCGAACAAATGTTGGTGACAGAATGAAACGGCAGAAGGTGGAAACGCCCATTACATAAAGCCCACAAAGCAAGCAGGGCCGGGTCAACTTTAGTTGTTGTTATTGTTGTTGTTGTTGTTGTTGTTGTTGTTGTTGTTGTTGTTGTTGTTGATCGTCCACTGACAACGATTACTCTTGTGTGCGTATTGAAAAGGTGGTTAGGTGGCAAGTTGATGTAGCTTTTGTAACAGATCTTAGCGGTGTATTTAGGATAGGATTTTATTTTAGTATGTTTTATGGAAGTTAGAAAGGGTGGAAGCATTGATAGTCAGTGGCCATTAAGTTGTTTATTATAGAATTAAAACTAATCAAGCTAGAGAGTACAGATCTGGACATTGGAATGATTGGAACTCATAGCGTTGGTTTCCAAGCCATGCAGATGTTAAAAACTGCGTAACCTTGCGTAACGCCTAGACGCACAGGAGCCTGTTACAGCATTATGGGTAGGGACGAATGCCATTACCTGGTTTTTATGAACTCTCTAAATGAAAACCTAGTGACGAGATCTGGAAAAAGCGGCGGAAAAAGCTAGCTTTGTGAGCCAGATCATGATCAGTTGGAGAAAGAGTTTTGGAGAGCGACGATCTGGGAGACAAATTGTCAGTTTCCAAAGCGATGAGGGCAGAGAGAAGTCGAGATCATATTTTCGAGCGAGATAGCGAAGAGACAAGAGGATAGATTGACATATTCTAGAGCAAAGATAGGAGAACAGGTCGTCGTCTGTCGGCAGCGAGTAACGAAAACAGGACAGTCTTGATAACGGTGAAGAGGAAAAAAGAAAGCAGATATATTTTCGGAGCCCAAAGCAAGAGACAGAAATGTTTCGACAGACAAATCTTTCACCAGGAGAGGTAACTAGTAATGAAATTAATGTTTCGCAATAGCACGTGATATAACTAGATATAGTAGTGTGCCACAATGAATACGCATAGGATAGTCATCTTAAATACTACTTTATTTGCAACGCTGAAGATAATTCAGCGTCTAACATAATTCTCTCAGAGAATCCAGCGTCTAACTATAAAAATATTTGACTAGCACAGCGATTCAGCGCTCCAACAATCACGACAAGCCCCAGACGACGAGGAGAATAGGACCACGGACGAAATCACCTGGGCTGCAGAACAGACACGAATCTTCCATCCTATGGCAATCAACATTACGGTCCGTCTATCAAATTACAGTTTGTCTATCAAATTACAATTCGTCTATGAAGTTACAGTTCGTCTATCGAGTTACAGTTCGTCTAAGGATACAGTTCGACTTTCAAGTAATTGTTCGTTTATCAAGTGGTAGTTGGTAAGCAAGTTTCTTATAGTTTAGTTTAGTTCAAATTTCTACAGCCAGCCAGGTTTTGTGTTTAGAGTGAAGATTGGAGAGTCAGTTGTGAACGGGTAGAAATAAAGTTTCATTGTTGTGTTTTAACTTCAATTATTGTTATAGTTTATTTGTTTGAAGGGAGTGTATTGTTAGTGCAGACCCCTTGCATCATCTGCTACGGCAGTTCGGCCAGCTGGAGCTGCTACACTTTCCTCACATCAAGAGCGTGCTGATGAAGGTGGACTGGAGTCGTCCACTCTGCTGTGCTATACTTCGCATCATCTTCTTGTCACACATTATTACCTAGATCACGTCGATCCGGCAACTCGTTATAAAGATTACCGTGAGATTGTGACAGAGCTGATTGATTTGCTGAAACTCTGTAGCAGACGGTAAAGAGGTCTGCTCAATTCTATCTCACTCTAAACAAATTCAAGTAACACTATTTAAATAAAAAGACAATACAACAGATTTTTTATTACCACCAGCTATAAATTTCTAACAAATTAAATTATCTCATACGCTTGCTAAAATTCCCGAACAGTTAATCCTAATCTTATAAATACTGTTATCGACCGGCTGTCTCACCTCTCTTAATCTGGCCTGCTGTGATCGAACTTTGTTGCGGATTGCCGCTGATGGTAAGTTCGTATGCTCTAAACCCAAGTAGACGTCCGTGGTCCTGTTCCTCATCGTCGGTAGTAGATCAAGATGGTTGCTACTGAAGACTTATATTTACGTGATCAAGGTGATGTCGACGTGGTCGTGGGGACTGCGTCAATATGATCCATGTGATCAACGTGTGACTGACTCTATCTGCTACTGACGACTGTAATTACGACCATTACATAATATGAGGGTAGTTACCTTGCTTGCTGCTAATTAAGGAAGAGCTCCTACCTTGGCTGTTCTTCCTCGTTCACTTTTTCTCTGACTCTGTTCTAATATGGCGTTCTCATCTCCATCTCATCTCAGCTCAATCTCGATCTCACGTGTCGATCTCAACTGAATGTCTCTCCTGTCAAGTTCAATCTTGCTCTAATATGTCTATCATCTGAATGCCTCTTCAACTGCGTTTTTCCGTGTGGCTCCTCCAACCGCTTCTCTCAACCCAAAACTCTTAAGTCAAGTCCTAAAATTCAACTGCTTGTTTCCGTGTGTCGCCTCTAACCGTCTCTCTCTCTCTCTCTCTCTCTCTCTCTCTCTCTCTCTCTCTCTCTCTCTCTTGGTGGGTCTCCTAATTGCCCGTTAGGCGTTTTCCCTGGGACATATTTGATTTGCATGCCCAGATCGCCTGATTTCCAAACGGCGTGCGTTTTGTCCGCCTGCTTGCCATTACCTCCCCCTTGTTCGCGTGGTTTCCAGACGACGCGGGTTTGTCGGGATTAACAAGCCTACCTATTCCAACTGGCTACAGCCGATATCATCCCACGTGTGCTTTGATTGCGTGCCATTACCTATAAGTTACATCAGATTACCAAAGCTTACACCTGCGTAGTTCGAGACAAAGCGTACGTTTTGGTTACTTAAATTGTCTGAGTTCATCTGCACTGACTCGATCCCTTATTTAAATCCCAAGGAAGTGAAAGAAAATTGGTTGTCTACAATCTTTCTATTTCTAAACACCGTTAAATGTGAAAACATGCCTAAGCTCCTTCTATATAATGTCTCTACAGCTAAGATCTGTTACAAAATAGCCTGTTACCAGGGAGATCTGCGTGTAGGTAAAGTGACGGTCTTGGTCAGTATATATGGTCTAACCTGACGTTAGTCTCCCCTGAGTGACTTGAAGTAAAGCACAAGATTCAGACACGAAAGGCGAGGTCTCAGACAAAATTTTGGAGCTTGATTGGCTAGTTGGTGCTAGTGATCTGACAGTGAGACACTACGCTTTACAATACAGTCAGAGTGATTGGCTAGTTGGTGCTAGTGATCTGACAGTGAGACACTACGCTTTACAATACAGTCAGAGTGATTGGCTAGTTGGTGCTAGTGATCTGACAGTGAGACACTACGCTTTACAATACAGTCAGAGGAAGACGTTGGGCATGGCTAGGTAGGCACTGAACGGGCAATAAAGCTGCTATTCACTTATCTGTGAGTTACATGTGACAGAAGAGCAAACAATCAACTATGTTATAGGAGTGACATGACTAAACTGTTAACATGATTGTATAAGTGACATACTAAACTGTTAACATGATTGTATTAGTGACATGTCTAAACTGTTAACATGATTGTATAAGTGACATGACTAAACTGTTAACATGATTGTATGAGTGACATGACTAAACTGTTAACATGATTGTATGAGTGACATGACTAAATTGTTAACATGAGTGTATAAGTGACATGACTAAACTGTTAACATGATTGTATAAGTGACATGACTAAACTGTTAACATGATTGTATAAGTGACATGACTAAACTGTTAACATGATTGAATAAGTGACATGACTAAACTGTTAACAGGATTGTATAAGTGACATGACTAAACTGTTAACATGATTGTATAAGTGACATGACTAAACTGTTAACAGGATTGTATAAGTGACATGACTAAACTGTTAACATGATTGTATAAGTGACATGACTAAACTGGCAAGAAGCCTGTAGATGTGACATGACTAAACTGTTAACATGATTGTATAAGTGACGTGACTAAACTGTTAACATGATTGTATAAGTGACATGACTAAACTGGCAAGAAGCCTGTAGATGTGACAGAAATAAAAAGGAGGGAATGATCGAGAAGTGTGAGAACAAATCTAAAGGCCAAGGCCAAAGCACAACTGTGAGGAACATTCCAGATTATCTGAGGGTCAAGTTACAAGTGTAGCAGATCCCACTGTTTGCCCTGGCCGTTATTCTAACTTAGAACATTCTCACACTCATCCACATCATCATGACCATACTCAGTAAATGACATATCACACAGCAGGTGGCATATTTATTATATCATACTCATATCATAGAATGAGTAGAGAAATTACAAACACAATATAATACATATCTTAACTTAACATTCTACTAAAACGGGAATTGTAAGCATTAGCTATTGATGGAATTCCCAACTAACTAAAAACCCAGTTCTATTGCCTTGCAATTACATCACACACACATCGCCTTAACTGCGTCTTCAACACACCTTATCAATACTCTTCCTCACTGAAATCCCCTCAGGCGGGCGATCTCGACATAGTTCGCTCACAATGTGTCCTTGCTTACAAACACATGTTCAGATTATCTATTAATGCAAAACTCACACACCTATTTGAGCGATCCTGTTCTATCACTAAACATTCGTCCAACCGTCAATCAATCGCTCCTCTATCTAAGTCGGTGAGTTAAACATACTATCCACATTCAGTCTCTCTCTCTCTCTCTCTCTCACTCTCCTCCATACAGCCTCTCTCTATCCAGCCTCCCTCTCTCCAGCCTCCCGAGCTAAACTTTGTCTCGAGTTATATATCCTCAAGCAAGGCCAGAGCTTGACCAATCGATCTCAGGTGATGGTCATCTTCCATCCAATTAGACCGAAACACTTTGCACACCTGTCACTCCATTTCTCTCGCAGCAAGCCCCGCTGCCAATTTCGTCTGTCAATCAATCTCCCCCTACCAAAATCGGAAGGCCAGTGGTCAGTTTCTATCTGTCCACATTCATTAACCCAACTCTGTTCTCCTTTGCTGAGACGGTGAGTGACCTTGACATGCATTCAGGTAGCTTTAAGCTTTAACATGTTCAGGCATCCTAAACTCCTTGCTCCGGCGGGAACTGTTACACAAGACTCGACTGTGAGGAACATTCCAGATTATCAAATGGTCAAGCTACAAGACGACTGTGAGGAACGTTCCAGATGAGGTAAGGGTCAAGTTACAAGAATCGACTATGAGGAACATTCCAGTTGAGCTAAAGGCCAAGTGACAAGACTCGACTGTGAGGAACATTCCAGATGAGTTAAGGGTCAAGTGACAAGACTAGACTGTCAGGAACGTTCCAGATTAGCCGAAAAGGAAACACCAGATAAATGGTAGTCCACCAATAATTGACGAATACACCAGATAGGTGTGTCTACTGTCTGATCCGACCTGTTGAACATTCCTGAAGAGTGACACATGTCTTTGATTGAAACGCGATGCCTTCTGTACACAGCTGGCACAAGTATTCCCAACAGCGCAAATAGATGGCCACCAACGATGGATCGGTTGTTACAATGACCTCATTATTTGACGCCCACATAGAATTTCAAAACTTTCGTTTTACCAAACATCACAATTCTGCAAATATTTCACTTAATATGAACATCAGCTAACGTTCCTTGGGGTAATTAGTTCGGCTATCTACGTCCTTTTGAAACAAACAGATACAACCGTATGTCGGGTCAATAGTGCGTGTGCGCAGTTTTTACTGACCTACATGCATGGGGTCACCAGTGATCAAGCAGTGGACATTACTGGACACGTCTTTGACGAATGTCAGTTTTTGTCAACTACAGACACATTAGTTGTGGGGTTATTTTTGACCAATAAGCGATTTTTTTTATTCAGTGGTCGGCTAACTGCGGGCTGCTGTTCAAATCTGGCCTCACCTCTTTATTTACGGTCCGCAGGTCTAAGAATAGATTTTACATTTTCATATTCTTTAAGATTTCAAAGTAGGAGCTATAAGAGAAGGGTAGACTACCGAGTTGAGAAATTGCGAGACCGTGTGTGGTGTTACTGTGCCTGGTGTTACTGTGCCGGTGTTACTGTGCCTGGTGTTACTGTGCCTGGTGTTGCCTGGTGTTACTGTGCCTGGTGTTACTGTGCCTGGTGTTACTGTGCCGGTGTTACTGTGCCTGGTGTTACTGTGCCTGGTGTTACTGTGCCTGGTGTTGCCTGGTGTTACTGTGCCTGGTGTTACTGTGCCTGGTGTTACTGTGCCTGGTGTTACTGTGCCTGGTGTTGCCTGGTGTTACTGTGCCTGGTGTTACTGTGCCTGGTGTTGCCTGATGTTACTGTGCCTGGTGTTACTGTGCCTGGTGTTGCCTGGTGTTACTGTGCCTGGTGTTACTGTGCCTGGTGTTACTGTGCCTGGTGTTACTGTGCCTGGTGTTGCCTGGTGTTACTGTGCCTGGTGTTACTGTGCCTGGTGTTGCCTGGTGTTACTGTGCCTGGTGTTACTGTGCCTGGTGTTGCCTGGTGTTACTGTGCCTGGTGTTACTGTGCCTGGTGTTACTGTGCCTGGTGTTACTGTGCCTGGTGTTGCCTGGTGTTACTGTGCCTGGTGTTACTGTGCCTGGTGTTACTGTGCCTGGTGTTACTGTGCCTGGTGTTACTGTGCCTGGTGTTACTGTGCCTGGTGTTGCCTGGTGTTACTGTGCCTGGTGTTACTGTGCCTGGTGTTACTGTGCCTGGTGTTACTGTGCCTGGTGTTGCCTGGTGTTACTGTGCCTGGTGTTACTGTGCCTGGTGTTACTGTGCCTGGTGTTACTGTGCCTGGTGTTGCCTGGTGTTACTGTGCCTGGTGTTACTGTGCCTGGTGTTACTGTACCTGGTGTTACTGTGCCTGGTGTTGCCTGGTGTTACTGTGCCTGGTGTTACTGTGCCTGGTGTTACTGTGCCGGTGTTACTGTGCCTGGTGTTACTGTGCCTGGTGTTACTGTGCCTGGTGTTACTGTGCCTGGTGTTACTGTGCCTGGTGTTGCCTGGTGTTACTGTGCCTGGTGTTACTGTGCCTGGTGTTACTGTGCCTGGTGTTACTGTGCCGGGTGTTACTGTGCCTGGTGTTACTGTGCCTGATGTTGCCTGGTGTTACTGTGCCTGGTGTTACTGTGCCTGGTGTTGCCTGGTGTTACTGTGCCTGGTGTTACTGTGCCTGGTGTTACTGTGCCTGGTGTTACTGTGCCTGGTGTTGCCTGGTGTTACTGTGCCTGGTGTTACTGTGCCTGGTGTTACTGTGCCGGTGTTACTGTGCCTGGTGTTACTGTGCCTGGTGTTACTGTGCCTGGTGTTACTGTGCCTGGTGTTACTGTGCCTGGTGTTACTGTGCCTGGTGTTACTGTGCCTGGTGTTACTGTGCCTGGTGTTACTGTGCCTGGTGTTACTGTGCCTGGTGTTACTGTGCCTGGTGTTGCCTGGTGTTACTGTGCCTGGTGTTACTGTGCCTGGTGTTACTGTGCCTGGTGTTGCCTGGTGTTACTGTGCCTGGTGTTACTGTGCCTGGTGTTACTGTGCCTGGTGTTAGTGTGCCTGGTGTTGCCTGGTGTTACTGTGCCTGGTGTTACTGTGCCTGGTGTTACTGTGCCGGTGTTACTGTGCCTGGTGTTACTGTGCCTGGTGTTACTGTGCCTGGTGTTACTGTGCCTGGTGTTACTGTGCCTGGTGTTACTGTGCCTGGTGTTACTGTGCCTGGTGTTACTGTGCCTGGTGTTACTGTGCCTGGTGTTACTGTGCCTGGTGTTACTGTGCCTGGTGTTACTGTGCCTGGTGTTACTGTGCCTGGTGTTACTGTGCCTGGTTACTGTGCCTGGTGTTACTGTGCCTGGTGTTACTGTGCCTGGTGTTACTGTGCCTGGTGTTACTGTGCCTGGTGTTACTGTGCCTGGTGTTACTGTGCCTGGTGTTACTGTGCCTGGTGTTACTGTGCCTGGTGTTACTGTGCCTGGTGTTACTGTGCCTGGTGTTACTGTGCCTGGTTACTGTGCCTGGTGTTACTGTGCCTGGTGTTACTGTGCCTGGTTACTGTGCCTGGTGTTGCCTGGTGTTACTGTGCCTGGTGTTACTGTGCCTGGTGTTACTGTGCCTGGTGTTACTGTGCCTGGTGTTGCCTGGTGTTACTGTGCCTGGTGTTACTGTGCCTGGTTACTGTGCCGGTGTTACTGTGCCTGGTGTTACTGTGCCTGGTTACTGTGCCGGTGTTACTGTGCCTGGTGTTACTGTGCCTGGTGTTACTGTGCCTGGTGTTGCCTGGTGTTACTGTGCCTGGTGTTACTGTGCCTGGTGTCGCCTGGTGTTACTGTGCCTGGTGTTACTGTGCCTGGTGTTACTGTGCCTGGTGTTGCCTGGTGTTACTGTGCCTGGTGTTACTGTGCCTGGTTACTGTGCCTGGTGTTGCCTGGTGTTACTGTGCCTGGTGTTACTGTGCCTGGTGTTACTGTGCCTGGTGTTACTGTGCCTGGTGTTGCCTGGTGTTACTGTGCCTGGTGTTACTGTGCCTGGTGTTACTGTGCCTGGTGTTACTGTGCCTGGTGTTACTGTGCCTGGTGTTGCTTGGTGTTACTGTGCCTGGTGTTACTGTGCCTGGTGTTACTGTGCCTGGTGTTACTGTGCCTGGTTACTGTGCCGGTGTTACTGTGCCTGGTGTTACTGTGCCTGGTGTTACTGTGCCTGGTTACTGTGCCTGGTGTTACTGTGCCTGGTGTTACTGTGCCTGGTTACTGTGCCTGGTGTTGCCTGGTGTTACTGTGCCTGGTGTTACTGTGCCTGGTGTTACTGTGCCTGGTGTTACTGTGCCTGGTGTTGCCTGGTGTTACTGTGCCTGGTGTTACTGTGCCTGGTGTTACTGTGCCTGGTGTTACTGTGCCTGGTGTTACTGTGCCTGGTGTTGCCTGGTGTTACTGTGCCTGGTGTTACTGTGCCTGGTGTTACTGTGCCTGGTGTTACTGTGCCTGGTTACTGTGCCGGTGTTACTGTGCCTGGTGTTACTGTGCCTGGTGTTACTTTGCCTGGTTACTGTGCCGGTGTTACTGTGCCTGGTGTTACTGTGCCTGGTGTTACTGTGCCTGGTTACTGTGCCGGTGTTACTGTGCCTGGTGTTACTGTGCCTGGTTACTGTGCCTGGTGTTACTGTGCCTGGTGTTACTGTGCCTGGTGTTACTGTGCCTGGTGTTACTGTGCCTGGTTACTGTGCCTGGTGTTACTGTGCCTGGTGTTACTGTGCCTGGTTTCTGTGCCTGGTGTTGCCTGGTGTTACTGTGCCTGGTGTTACTGTGCCTGGTGTTACTGTGCCTGGTTACTGTGCCTGGTGTTGCCTGGTGTTACTGTGCCTGGTGTTACTGTGCCTGGTGTTACTGTGCCTGGTGTTACTGTGCCTGGTTACTGTGCCTGGTTACTGTGCCTGGTGTTACTGTGCCTGGTGTTACTGTGCCTGGTTACTGTGCCTGGTGTTGCCTGGTGTTACTGTGCCTGGTGTTACTGTGCCTGGTGTTACTGTGCCTGGTGTTACTGTGCCTGGTGTTACTGTGCCTGGTGTTACTGTGCCTGGTGTTACTGTGCCTGGTGTTACTGTGCCTGGTGTTACTGTGCCTGGTTACTGTGCCTGGTTACTGTGCCTGGTGTTACTGTGCCTGGTGTTACTGTGCCTGGTTACTGTGCCTGGTGTTGCCTGGTGTTACTGTGCCTGGTGTTACTGTGCCGGTGTTACTGTGCCGGTGTTACTGTGCCGGTGTTACTGTGCCTTCGCATTCCTACAATCAATGGTGGCCTAGGGAGATATCATTTGATTTCTTGACGGATTCTTCTTCTTCTTCTTCTTCTTCTTCTTCTTCTTCTTCTTCTTCTTCTTCGTTCGTTCTCAATCTCCCACTACCAAATATGAAAGGACTTAAGTAGCAGAATGTAGTCCAGAGAACGGAATGCGTTGTGTCGTAGTTTACAGTTTGGCTGCGATATTTGCAACTTTCGGTCCAACACATGCGACTTCAGCAAGCATTTTCTGAGTACTAGGTTAGCATTCCCTCTTCGATCCCTTCTCCTTAGCCAGTCTGCCCTGCTGCAGCCTGTTATCCAGGATCACTGCGTGGAGGTGTAGAAGGGTCTTGGCAGCTCTGGTTCGCTGGCCCTGGCGCTAGCAGTCAGCTATGGGTCGCTGATCACTGCAGCTTTCGCTGCTCAGCATCTTGATCCCCTTAACGGATTGAACTGTAAACTACAAGACACACAATTGCTCACATGGGAAACTCATACTGTGGTTAACCTAACTTAACGACTTAATATTGGTTTAGAAGACTCTGCAAAGGCTGTATACAAGGAGTTTAGTTTACCTTTCCCTGCTCTAACAATGATGCGGATTCTATGCATTCTTGAATACATTAATTGATCCTTCCTCCCCCATTTCCTGTGACAATGCATTTCAGGCATTCACCACTTTCTGACTAAAAACTATTTCCTAATATCTAATCTGGACCTTAATAAACTTATAGCTATGCCCTCTTGTTCTTGTGGGTGGTTGTAGCTATGCCCTCTTGTTCTTGTGGGTGGTTGTAGCTATGCCCTCTTGTCCTTGTGGGTGGTTGTAGATATGCCCTCTTGTTCTTGTGGGTGGTTGTAGCTATGCCCTCTTGTTCTTGTGGGTGGTTGTAGATATGCCCTCTTGTTCTTGTGGGTGGTTGTAGCTATGCCCTCTTGTTCTTGTGGGTGGTTGTAGCTATTCCCTCTTGTTCTTGTGGGTGGTTGTAGCTATGCCCTCTTGTTCTTGTGGGTGGTTGTAGCTATTCCCTCTTGTTCTTGTGGGTGGTTGTAGCTATGCCCTCTTGTTCTTGTGGGTGGTTGTATTTTGAAAATCTTGTTATAGTCTAATTGATCTTTTCCCTTGATTATCTGATAAACCCGTATTAAGTCACCTCGAATTGTTCTCTTGTCCACATACTGTCCTGCGCTATTCCGTTTCACGTCATTGCACCCAAAGCTGACCCACAGGTGAGCAGTGCCTTTCAGTAAATATAGAGGAATAATGGTTCTTGTAGCTCGCTGGCTGTACAAACTCCTGCTATGTCTTCTCAGACGTCTCTATTTGATGAACCTGTGCATGGTTCCAAAACATTACAATATGTGTATTGTTGGTGAATGGCTTCCAGTGTCCAAACAGGCTTCAAAATCTCTCTTTCATCCATTGCCAACGTCATTGCGCGTGTGTCTGATACCAGGATGTCGGATCCTTCAGTCCTTCAATCCCTAGCACGACTAGGATAGTAGATTCACACAAGTTCACGACCAGGATAGTAGATTCACACAAGTTCACGACTATGGCAGTAGATTCACACAAGTTTACGACCAGGATAGTAGATTCACACAAGCTCACGACCAGGATAGTAGATTCACACAAGTTCACGACCAGGATAGTAGATTCACACAAGTTCACGACCAGGATAGTAGATTCACACAAGTTCACGACCAGGATAGTAGATTCACACAAGTTCACGACTAGGGCAGTAGATTCACACAAGTTCACGACTAGGGTAGTAGATTCACACAAGTTCATGACTAGGACAGTAGATTCACACAAGTTCACTAGGGCAGTAGATTCACACAAGTTCACGATCAGGACAGTAGATTCACACAAGTTCACGATCAGGACAGTAGATTCACACAAGTTCACGACTAGGGCAGTAGATTCACACAAGTTCACGACTAGGACAGTAGATTCACACAAGTTCACGACCAGGACAGTAGATTCACACAAGTTCACGACTAGGACAGTAGATTCACACAAGTTCACGACCAGGACAGTAGATTCACACAAGTTCACGACCACGACAGTAGGTTCCCACAAGTTCACGAAGACGCGACATGTTTTTGTCCGCTATTCTCTCATGCAACAGTCAACCCTTGTGCACTTTCCGAAGACGAATATAACAGATGGATTGATTTTACAAACTGGTTCATAAATTATAATAGGTGAGAACGATATGAGACCAATGAGAATGAAACGTCATGTTCATTTATTTAACGAGAGGAGCGCGAGCTGAGAAAGAGATGCGTAAGACAGAGAGGAGAGAGCACCAGAGAGATCAAACAGTGAGACGTTTATAGCAGACTATCTCAATCTTAGACCATTTATCCTAAATCAATTCTCATTAATCAGAGTCCAGAAAAGATAAAACAACAGGAAAGAAAAACAAATTAACGAACACACTTTCAATTTGGGCTAAGCCCAGAGTAAAACAAATTGCTTATTGAACTCACCAATAGAACTAAAACAAGCAGAAACTATTTGAAACTTCATTCTTGAACTCACTTATAGAGCTGACACAAGCAGAAACTATTTGAAACTTCATTCCCGAACAAAAAAGTACGATGATGCAGGTAATCATGCACTTGATTTAGATAAAGAGGAAGATGTAAAAGATGAAAAGGGTGAACAGACACAGACATACAGGCGCAGGTACAAGTGACATTGAAAAAAGTGAAGGGTAATCATAGCGAAGACCCTACAATGGTTGCATCACAAGAGTTGCCATCTAGGACAATGAAATAGAAAATGATGTTACGTAATGTCACAAAACTAGACAAAACATTCTAAAACGATACACGAGACAAAGTTTTTCTGCCCAGTGTGAGATTGCTTGTAAAGTCATGTGTATGTCATTCACCATTTCCTGCCCACAATGAGATTGCTTGTAAAGTCATGTGTATGTCATTCACCATTTCCTGCCCACAATGAGATTGCTTGTAAAGTCATGTGTATGTCAGTCACAATTGCCTGCCCACTATGAGATTGCTTGTAAAGTCATGTGTATGTCAGTCACCATTTCCTGCCCACTATGAGATTGCTTGTATGTTGATCAACAAACTTAACGTAACTTAACGTCTTTATACTGGTTTAGAAAGGTCCGCAGAGTCTGTATACAACCAGTTACATTTACAGTACCTTGCTCTAAAAGCTATGCGCTTCCAATCTATTCTTAAATGCATTTACTGTCCCTGCATTCACTACCTCCTGGGGCAATGCACTCTAAGTATTTACCACTCTCTGGCGAAAAATATATTTCCTAATATCCAAACTGGACCTTTCTTTAGTTAATTTGTAGCTATGCCGTCTTGTTCTTGTAGGTGGTTGTATTTTGAAAAAAAACTTGTTATAGTCTAATTTATCCGTTCCTTCGATTATCTTGTACACCTGTATTGTCCCATCGAATTCTTCTTTTTTCTAGACACTGTAGGCCGGTTTTTCTAAGTCTTTCCTCATAACTGTAATTCTGGAATCCCATTATCAGTTGTGTGGGTCTTCTTTGTATTCTTTCCAGCATATTTATGTCCCCTCTACGATAAGGACTCCACACCTGTGCACAGTACTCCAATCTAGGTCTAACCAATGATTTATACAATTTGACTATCGCTTCCTTACTCCTATGTTTAATATTTATTTTATCATACCTAAATTGCATTTGCCTTTTTCACTGCTACCTGGACTTGCTGCCTCATTTACCTGTATGCTCTATGCGCTCATAGGTCCCTTTCCTTATCTATCTTTCTAATATTGTTCTCTCCCATTCTGTAATTATGTTCCATTTTGGATGACTGTACATTTATCTATATTAAACTCCATTTGCCGGGCCACAGACCAGACACGAATTTTATCTAAATCCGACTTCAATGTATCCACTTCTGCGTTAGATGAGACACCCCTATATAGTTTTGTGTCATCAGTAAATTTTGCAATCATGGATTCTATATCAATGTCCAAATCGTTTAAATATATCAAGAACAAAATTGGTCCCAAAACCGAGCCCTGTGACACTCCACTTTTCACTACACACCCCTCAGAGTACTCCTTATTTATGCCCACTCTCTTCCTTCTTCATCTTCGTTGATGTAGTCTATTAAAAGCCTAAGGGAAACAACACATTTAAATGTAAACAGGAATTAAGAGGTCTACAGTTGTCTTTCACTTTAATTTTTTTTTTTCGATCAATTATCATTGAGGAACAAACTATTATAAACTCTGCTTTAGTATACTAACATGCCCATTTTTACAAATAATAGAATATACTATAACAGTGTACCAACAACGAGATAATACCAGCGATAGTTAATTCCTTAATGAAGACAACTCCCCGAAAAGAGTTACAGGAAAAGACAACCGCAGTATCCTTAGTTCGGTTACCAGAAAAATGCCACACGAAGGAAAGAGCGCTCAAACATTTCCCCACATTAAACAAATTTGCTGGTATAAATGTTTACAAGAAAAACACTCACACAGAGAAATACTCTGACAGAGAAAAGATCACATAGAAAATATACTCACACAGAGAAAGACTTAAATAGAAAAATGTTGAATTGATATATTTTAGTTCTACTTCTATACCGAATATTTTTATTTCAATGTCCCATTGATGGCGGTCCAAAGGAAGAAGCTCTGTTTACATTGTGATACTCTAAGAGAGTTGTGTTCTATAATTATGCCAGCGCCGAAAGACATCCACTGAGACGTCGTGTAGCCGAATCGGCGCTTTTCCTATCTAGAAATCGTTGGATCATTTAATATTATAATATTAACATGGCCGTGATGTCATCTTATCCCCCTTACATTAATTATTTCCCCTGTCACAATAATCACAGGAAACACAGATATTGATTCTTCTATAACACAATCAGTTAATCATTTATTGCATATTTTAGTCATTCGTATTATGAATCTTCGAATCCAACTATGACTAAATTATTTTATCGGAAACTTTCAGTAATTAACTTGATGGTAACTCCGGATATAAACTCAGCTCGTTCCAAAGTTATAATTAGTCCCTAATCTGTCTAACAATAGCTACTAAATACTAACGAATAACCTGGGTCTTGTCGGCCTCATCTCTGAAAGCGTGGCTGACCTCTGACAGACTGCTAACGTCCATGCTGTTGGACCAAAGATATCACCTTCGTATTTTTTGGGAACGTGCTCCTGAGGTTTCAGATATTTTTTGTGTGCGTCATTTTCTATGGGAGTAATTTTCTGTGTGGATCATTTTCTATTTGGGTCATTCTCTATGAGAGTAATTTTCTGTGTGGGTCATTTTCTATTTGGGTCATTTTCAATGTCAGCAATTTTCTGTGTGGGTCATTTTCTATGTGATTAATTTTCTATGTGGGTCATTTTCTATGTGATTAATTTTCTATGTGGGTCATTTTCCGTGTGAGAATGCAGTCTCTTGTATATCCTTGATAATCTGATACCTATCTGAGCCAGTTCTGCATGTGAGGATATCACCTGTGAACGTCTGCTAGCGGCTTGGTCCTGCATGTCGACCTTAAACTGTCACTCATCGAATCGTTCAAGTGTGAGAAATGTAGCCAGTCAAAGCATTATTTGTCTGTTCAAACATGAACAATGGTGTGTTCTCTATGTGTTGGTGTGTGGGTTAGTGTGTGAGTGTATGTGTAGGTGTGTGTGTGTGGGTGTGTGTATGTGGGTGTGTATGTGTGTGGGTGTATGTGGGGGTGAGTGTATGTGTGGGTGTGTATGTGTGTGGGTGGGTGTGTGTGTGGGTGTGTGAGTGTCTCGGTGAGTGTGTGTGTGGGGGTGTGTTTGTGGATGTGTGTGTGTGTGGATATATGTGTGTGTGTGTGTGTGTGTGTGTGTGAGAGAGAGAGTGTGGTTGGAGGGGGGAGGGGGAGTGAACTAGATAAGAGATAACATTAATTGCGACAATGCAACAAAACAGCTGCACTAAAGTTGTCTAAAGCGAGCGCGATTATAAGGAATGCGTCAGGCTGTCCAAAGTATTGATTGTCTGATCTGTCAAATCGTTGAAATATAAAACTATATTTCTTTGGTGTCCTAGAACAGAGGTTGTCGATGTCGGGTACCTGGGCCCTGCGAGACGTTAGAATTGGTTAACGAAACCACTGAGATAATGACTTGTTTTACAAACTGTAGCAATGATAAAGTTGTTGTTTGACAAGAAATAGAAACCCGTCTCGTTCAGAGTTATCGGGTTGTGTTCTTGGCTTGGTTTCATTCGTTCTCAATCTCCCGCTACCAAACCCTGAAATGACTTAAGTAGCAGAATGTAGTCCAGAGAACGGAATGCGTTGTGTCGTTGTTTACAGCTTGAGTGCGATACTTGCACCTTTCGGTCTGACACATCCGACTTCGGCAGGCATTTTCTTAGTAACGGGTTAGCCTAACCTCTTCGATGAGTTCTCCTTAGCCAGTCTGCCCTGATGCAGCCTGTTACCCAGGATCACCACGTGGAGGTGTAGAAGGGTCTTGTCAGCTTTGGTTCGGTGGCTCTGACGCTAGCAGTCAGCTATGGGTCGCTAACCACTGCAAGGGTTGTGTTCTGATAACTCAAACATGGTATGCCAAGATGAAGTCATTTTTGAATTGATGTAGAATGTGCATGATAAACCTAATATTTTCGTTCAAGTAAACCTGACGTCTGCGAGAAGTCTTACCTACAGCATGAAGGTGCACCCATTGCTAAAACTGGGGATGTGGGAGTGGTGTGGGGGGTAACTATCCAGGTCTGGTATTGCAGTGATTAGTTGCCTCCCTTGTCACGTGTTATAGAAAGCTGGCAACTGGCTTCTTGTCATGGACAGTCAGGTTACACACAACTGGTTGGAACGATGTGTTTCACTTTGGTCATCTAAAACATACGGATCAAGACCACATGGTGGTCCCTAGTAGAGTTCCTGGATACAGTCTAAGTGACAGCAGTCTGGTCCCCGTGGTGGGGATGGACACCGTAACCCCGATTAAGTAGTGAGCTTGCCGAGGAGCCTTGCATTGCATTACAGTCTGGAAGACTCTACTCCATCTTGTTAAGTACACCCCGGGATTTAAGAGGAGTAACAGCAAAAATATAAGTGAGTGCCGAGCAGTTTGGGGTCAAGCAGAACGGCGGAACAAGAGAATGGATTTTATGTGAGAGAACGGTTGTGATAAATCACCCGGAGATGCGGCAAAGAGACGTTTACGCTAGCTTCATTGATTACACTAAAGCATTTGAAAGCGCGAAGCGGAAACAGCTAATAAAATGTCTGGAGGATATAAATCTGGACCGTAAGAATATCAAACTTACATAAACTTGTGTTGGGATCAATCGGTGTGTTCCAGAACTAAAGAGGGGGCGTCACCAAGTATAAATATAAAAAATAGGGTTACATCACGGTGTGTGGTCTCCCCTGGCCAGTTTAATGTGTACACACACACACAAACGCGCGCACGTACGCACGCACTCACACACACACACACACACACATTTCAATGAAATCAAAGAAATGCGAGGATTGAATATAGGCGAAGTATCAATAATGTCAGATATGCTGATGATACAGTATTAACGGTAGAGGATCTAGTACATCTGTAGGCAGGACCTAATGGATTAGATAAACAACATGAGCCAACAATGTGGGCTGGAAATCATGAGCCAGCAATGTGGGCTTGAATGAAGAGCCAACAATGTGGGCTGGAATGAAGAGCCAACAATGTGGGCTGGAATGAAGAGCCAACAATGTGGGCTGGAAATCAACATCAACAGGACTAAAGCCTTGGTGTTCACCAAAAGGAAAGAAAAGCCCACAAGTTGACATTCACATTATTGGAGAAATTCTGAAACAAGTGTCAAGCTATTTATACCTTGGTCAGCTAACAATGGCGGATGGCACATACGGAAAGAAGATCATTAACAGCATGAGACACTTCTGTCAAAGCAGATATTTCAGAAACTAAAAATGAGAATCATTAAATGCTGTGTGCATTCAGTTTTATTGTAGGAAGTAGATTGTGAATATAAGCTGCATCCAGTTCATAATTAATGACTCGACAAGAACAGAGATAAACCAACTATACGTGTCGACCATCATCAGGAAAAAAACGATGGACATACATCGGACATGTCCTTAGAATGAACAACAACAGTCTTCTATTGCGAGCACTCGAATGGACACCAAAGGGCGTTCGGAAAAGAGGGTACCCAAGAAATCAGAAGAGCAATCATCCGAGAGGGCTCAACTATGGGCCTCAGTACCATACAAGATCTAACAACAGTGACGTCACACCGCTCCAGCCGGACATCATTTGTGTCTGTCTGATGTGCAGTATTTGGAGTGCAAAGAACATAGATAGATAGATAGATAGATAGATAGATAGATAGATAGATAGATAGATAGATAGATAGATAGATAGATAGATAGATAGATAGATAGATAGATAGATAGATAGACATATAGATAGATATATAGATAGATAGATAGATAGATAGATAGATAGATAGATAGATAGATAGATAGATAGATAGATAGATAGATAGATAGATAGATAGATAGATAGATAGATAGATAGATAGATAGATATATAGATAGATAGATAGATAGATAGATAGATAGATAGATAGATAGATAGATAGATAGATAGATAGATAGATAGATAGATAGATAGATAGATAGATAGATAGATAGATAGATAGATAGATAGATAGATAGATAGATAGATAGATAGATAGATAGATAGATAGATAGATAGATAGATAGATAGATAGATAGATAGATAGATAGATAGATAGATAGATAGATAGATAGATAGATAGATAGATAGATAGATAGATAGATAGATAGATAGATAGATAGATAGATAGATAGATAGATAGATAGATAGATAGATAGATAGATAGATAGATAGATAGATAGATAGATAGATAGATAGATAGATAGATAGATAGATAGATAGATAGATAGATAGATAGATAGATAGATAGATAGATAGATAGATAGATAGATAGATAGATAGATAGATAGATAGATAGATAGATAGATAGATAGATAGATAGATAGATAGATAGATAGATAGATAGATAGATAGATAGATAGATAGATAGATAGATAGATAGATAGATAGATAGATAGATAGATAGATAGATAGATAGATAGATAGATAGATAGATAGATAGATAGATAGATAGATAGATAGATAGATAGATAGATAGATAGATAGATAGATAGATAGATAGATAGATAGATAGATAGATAGATAGATAGATAGATAGATAGATAGATAGATAGATAGATAGATAGATAGATAGATAGATAGATAGATAGATAGATAGATAGATAGATAGATAGATAGATAGATAGATAGATAGATAGATAGATAGATAGATAGATAGATAGATAGATAGATAGATAGATAGATAGATAGATAGATAGATAGATAGATAGATAGATAGATAGATAGATAGATAGATAGATAGATAGATAGATAGATAGATAGATAGATAGATAGATAGATAGATAGATAGATAGATAGATAGATAGATAGATAGATAGATAGATAGATAGATAGATAGATAGATAGATAGATAGATAGATAGATAGATAGATAGATAGATAGATAGATAGATAGATAGATAGATAGATAGATAGATAGATAGATAGATAGATAGATAGATAGATAGATAGATAGATAGATAGATAGATAGATAGATAGATAGATAGATAGATAGATAGATAGATAGATAGATAGATAGATAGATAGATAGATAGATAGATAGATAGATAGATAGATAGATAGATAGATAGATAGATAGATAGATAGATAGATAGATAGATAGATAGATAGATAGATAGATAGATAGATAGATAGATAGATAGATAGATAGATAGATAGATAGATAGATAGATAGATAGATAGATAGATAGATAGATAGATAGATAGATAGATAGATAGATAGATAGATAGATAGATAGATAGATAGATAGATAGATAGATAGATAGATAGATAGATAGATAGATAGATAGATAGATAGATAGATAGATAGATAGATAGATAGATAGATAGATAGATAGATAGATAGATAGATAGATAGATAGATAGATAGATAGATAGATAGATAGATAGATAGATAGATAGATAGATAGATAGATAGATAGATAGATAGATAGATAGATAGATAGATAGATAGATAGATAGATAGATAGATAGATAGATAGATAGATAGATAGATAGATAGATAGATAGATAGATAGATAGATAGATAGATAGATAGATAGATAGATAGATAGATAGATAGATAGATAGATAGATAGATAGATAGATAGATAGATAGATAGATAGATAGATAGATAGATAGATAGATAGATAGATAGATAGATAGATAGATAGATAGACAGCGACCAAGACAATGGAAAAGAGTATCGACTCCTTTGAAATATGGGTATTCAGAAGACTTGGGCAAGTTTTTTGGAAAGATAGGAAAACAAATAGTGAGATTCTGGGAGAGCTGGGGGTAGAGGACATACTTCTGGTAGAAATATATGATTGAAAAACAAAATATTTTGGTCTTGTCAAGTGCCAAGACAATCTGCTTAAAGCTATTTAGGAAGGACGAGTGGAGGGGAAGAGTGGAGGGGAAGAGTGGAGGACAAGAGTGGGGAGCAGAGTGGAGGGCAGGCGTGTAGGGCAAGAGTGGATGGCAGAGTGGAGGGCAAGAGTGGAGAGCAAGAGTGGAGGGCAAGAGTGGAGGGCAGGCGTGTAGGGCAAGAGTGGAGGGCAGGCGTGTAGGGCAAGAGTGGAGGGCAGGCGTGGAGGGCAAGAGTGGACGGCAAGAGTGGAGGGCAAGAGTGGAGGGCAAGAGAGGAGGGCAAGAGTGGGGGAGAATAGTGGACAGCAAGAGCAAGAGGGCGGCAGAGATACAGATGGACAGCGGTAAAGATAGACAGAGGTACAGATGGACAGAGGTATAGATGGACAGATGTATCGATGGACAGAGGTACAGATAGACAGAGGTACAGATGGACAGAGGTACATATAGACAGAGGTACAGATAGACAGAGGTACCGATGGACAGAGGTACAGATAGACAGAGGTGCAGATAGACAGAGGTACCGATGGACAGAGGTACAGATAGACAGAGGTACTGATGAACAAAGGTACAGATGGACAGAGGTACCGATGGACAGAGGTACAGGTGGACAGAGGTACCGATGGACTGAGGTACAGATGGATAGAGGTACAGATGGACAGACAACATCAAGATGGGGTGGGGACAGTTCGACTGAGTGTACTAAGCTGGCACAAGACAGAGACAGTTGGACATCCATGAGCGTCATCCTTCGATGCGGAGAAGGCACTTGATGATAATGATGATGATAAAGACGATGATGAAAGTGATTTCCCACCAAAGGAATGCAGTCAAGAGTTAAATTTAGTCAATACAACAGCAACAAGGTTTTGATGTAGACAAAACGGCCAATGTGATAGGTAAATGACAACACAGGTACAACTAAAGAAAAGATGGGACGGTGCTGAAGGACAAAAGTCCATAACAACACAAAAAAGGTATGTCTCAGTTTCCGGTCTGCTGCATAAACAAACCAACGCAAAACGTTTCTATTGACGTAAGTCAGAAGATGTCAAGCTGTCAGTTGTGTTGTCTGCCCTTCTAGCGTACCTGGCTGAGTAATGGCCCGCCCAATCTGAAACAACAGCCCAAACAAACATGAAGACACCGAGACAATAGTGGCATCAAAGTCAGGTTACAAACCAAAAAAATAAACAAATTATATGTCTGTAGTCGGTATAACCTTCTGTGACTTTGTCATTCTGTCTATCTACGTCACATAGTATTATATAACAGGAGGGTGGAAACATGAAGTATTTCATCAGGTCGGATCACGTGGCTCCTGAAATATTTCTAAATTTAAGTAACTATCCATTATTAAAAGTGCGGTTACAACTGCGCGAGACCATGTTTCTTTAGCCCAGTTTGCATAAGACACTTCTTCTACCGTCGACACTTCAACCAAGAGCAAGGGGAACATGTGAAACAAGCCGACCAGGTGAGAACAGAGCAAATGTGTACCTGTACCATGTACATGCCACTTCAAGCTCAGAATGACGTCAGGATGGTCAGTTCTTTCAGTTTCTCGGAGAATGGGAAATGTCGAGGGCTAAGCTCTTCTATGGCTGGAAAACATCAAACAACCATGAACAATAATAAATCGGTATCTATCCCAGCAATATGACACTCTTACAACCACATCAATATGACACTCTTACAACCACATCAATATGACACTCTTACAACCACATCAATATGACACTCTTACAACCACATCAATATGACACTCTTACAACCACATCAATATGACACTCTTACAACCACATCAATATGACACTCTTACAACCACATCAATATGACACTCTTACAACCACATCAATATTAGACCACTAAACAGTACATCAACATTAGACTTTTAAACAAAACATCAATATTAGACCTTTAAACAGTACATCATATTAGACCTTTAAACAGTACATCAATATTAGACTTTTAAACAAAACATCAATATTAGACCTTTAAACAGTACATCAATATTTGACCTTTAAACACCACATCAAAATTAGACCACTAAACAGTACATCAACATTAGACCACTAAACAGTACATCAACAAGTACCACCAACATAATATACAACAGCTACCAACTGCTCTACTTCCAGAGACACCACTAATAATATCTTGCAAGTCCTGAAGTGTGCCTAAGCGTCCATGCGGATGGCGCTAGCCAAGTCATGTTAACCTTTGAGCAACCACGACAGCACTACTACCACTACCACTACAAGAACAACTGCTACTACTACTACCACTACTACTACAACAACTACTACGTTTACCCTTACTACTACTACTACCACTACTACTACAACAACTACTACGTTTACCCTTACTACTACTACTACCACTACCACTACAAGAACAACTGCTACTACTACTACCATTACTACTACTACTACCACTACTACTACAACAACTACTACGTTTACCCTTACTACTACTACTACCACTACTACTACAAGAACAACTGCTACTACTACTACCATTACTACTACTACTACCACTACTACTACAACAACTACTACGTTTACCCTTACTACTACTACTACCACTACTACTACAAGAACAACTGCTACTACTACTACCATTACTACTACTACTACCACTACTACTACAACAACTACTACGTTTACCCTTACTACTACTACTACCACTACTACTACAAGAACAACTGCTACTACTACTACCATTACTACTACTACTACCACTACTACTACAACAACTACTACGTTTACCCTTACTACTACTACTACCACTACTACTACAAGAACAACTGCTACTACTACTACCATTACTACTACTACTACCACTACTACTACAACAACTACTACGTTTACCCTTACTACTACTACTACCACTACTACTACAAGAACAACTGCTACTACTACTACCATTACTACTACTACTACCACTACTACTACAACAACTACTACGTTTACCCTTACTACTACTACTACCACTACTACTACAAGAACAACTGCTACTACTACTACCATTACTACTACTACTACCACTACTACTACAACAACTACTACGTTTACCCTTACTACTACTACTACCACTACTACTACAAGAACAACTGCTACTACTACTACCATTACTACTACTACTACCACTACTACTACAACAACTACTACGTTTACCCTTACTACTACTACTACCACTACTACTACAAGAACAACTGCTACTACTACTACCATTACTACTACTACTACCACTACTACTACAACAACTACTACGTTTACCCTTACTACTACTACTACCACTACTACTACAAGAACAACTGCTACTACTACTACCATTACTACTACTACTACCACTACTACTACAACAACTACTACGTTTACCCTTACTACTACTACTACCACTACTACTACAAGAACAACTGCTACTACTACTACCATTACTACTACTACTACCACTACTACTACAACAACTACTACGTTTACCCTTACTACTACTACTACCACTACTACTACAAGAACAACAACAATTACTACTCCTACCATTACTACTACTACTACTACTACCACTACTACTACAACAACTACTACTTTTACCATTACTAACACTACTACTACAACAACAACAACAACAACAACAACAACTACTACTACTACCATTACTATTATCATAATACATTACTACCAATACTATACAAACAATAACAACAACTACTACTACTACTACTGCAACAATTACTATTACTACTACTACTACTACTACTACTAGTTCAACTACTACCACTACTACCACTACAACCACTTCTACCACTGCTAAATATTCGTGTTGATAATAATATTACAGCGCAGTTGTCGCAACAAGGCAGAAACTAAACACAACCTACATCTGACAACAATATTTCACCGGAGACAGAACAGTACAAGTTAGAGTAATAACGAATGGCAGACAGATATCAAGGTGGGTATGTAGGTAGATATCTCGGTACGTAGGCATGCAAATAGGTTGATAGCTATGTAGGTAAGTAGGTAGACAGGTAGATAGATAGGTTGTTCGGTTGGTAGGTAGGTAGGTTAGTAGGTAGGTAGGTAGGTAGGTAGGTAGGATGGTAGGTAGGTAAGTTATTAGGTAGGTAGGTTAGAAGTAGGTAGGTAGGTGGGTGGAAAAGTTGGTAGGTAGGTAGACTACGTAGGTACGTATGTAGGTAGATAATTAGGTAGGAAAGTAGGTCGCTAGGTTAGTAGGTAGGTAGGTTGGTAGGTAGGTAGGTCAGTAGATGTGAAGGCAGGTAGGTATGCATGTAGGTAGGTAGGTAGGTAGGTAGATAGGTAGGTATGTAGTTAGATAGGTAGGTATGTAGGTAGATAGGTAGGTATGTAGTTAGATAGGTAGGTATGTAGTTAGATAGATAGGTACATAGGTAGATAGGTAGGTATGTAGTTAGATAGGTAGGTATGTAGGTAGATAGGTAGGTATGTAGGTAGATAGGTAGGTATGTAGGTAGATAAGTAGGGCGGTATGCAGGCAAACAGACAGGTACACAGGTAGGTATGATTGGTGGTCGGTTTAGACGTTGGTCCTCCATGAACAAGATGAGAGGCTGCATGAGAAGAGGATTAATGTTTTTTTCTGATTTGACCTAGCCAGGTTGTGCATGGACGGTCACGGAGACGCGGTTATGTGATGGTGAGGGTCGCCGAGGTAGGACCATGATGGTGGTGGTCCGGGAGGAGGGAATGATGGTGGGTATCACCTAGGAGGGGCTAATGGTGGACGTCACCGAGGCGGAACATAATGGTGATGGTCACCGAGGAGGGGCTAATTGTGAGGGTCACCGAGGAGGGGCTAATGGTGGGGGCCACCGAGGAGGGGCTAATTGTGAGGGTCACCGAGGAGGGGCTAATGGTGGGGGCCACCGAGGAGGGGCTAATTGTGAGGGTCACCGAGGAGGGGCTAAGGGTGAGGGTCACCGAGGAGGGGCTAATGGTGAGGGTCACCGAGAAGGGGCTAATGGTGAGGGTCACCGAGGGGGGGGGCTAATGGTGAGGGTCACCAAGGTGGGGCTAATGGTGGGTGTCACCGAGGCGGGGCGAATGGTGGGGGTCACCGAGGCGGAACATAATGGTAAGGGTCACCGAGGCGGAACATAATGGTGAGGGTCACCGAGGAGGGGCTAATGGTAGGGGTCACCGAGGCGGGGCTAATGGTGGAGATCGCCGGGGCAGGGCCATGGTTGCGGTGGTCACGGAGGCAAGTCCATGTTGGTGGGGATCGGGACATGTCCCATCATTTACGGTCATGTCTGCTTTAGAATATGATAGTGTTGATTAACACAATGACTTTTGCACTCTTATCAGCCCCAATCAAACCTCCTGGGGGATGTTAGCCACACGCTAACAAATGATTTATTCTGTTTCATCAGTCTTCAGATGAAAGGTCTATGGTCGACCAGCTGAAGATCGGCACCCACCAGCTGTAGATCGGCACCCACCAGCTGTGGCTTGGCCCTGAGCAACCTTCCAGTGAACCTTTCATCCATCGTTCATTGCCCCCTCACACCCGCCCACAAGGTCATGTTTACATACAACAGTAACGTGTTTGAACGTGTCCAGTTTCGCGTAC